>VXBU01004543.1:834996-946730 GCA_013400315.1 Bombycilla garrulus | reverse complement strand
GGGGGGCCGGGGAGGGCGCGCTTCCCAGCTGCGCTGCGCCTCTTTTTATGAATGAATGAATGAAGTCGCGCCGTGCCCGGCCGTGGCGCCGATTGGCTGCCGGGAGCAGCAGATCCGTGACGCGGCGCCGCGGGGCAGCGGCTCCTCGCTGCCGGCTCGCCCGGCTCGGCTCGGCCCGGCCGGGACACCCGGAGCGCCGTGCGGCGGAGCGAGTCCGGCGGCAGCGGGCACCTGGCAGCTCCCGGCCCTCCCTCTGCCACGGCCCTGGCCTCCAGCAACGTCTCTGCTCAGAGCGCCTCAAAGGAGCGGCGCGGTTCGTGTCCTCGGGGCAGCTAGGAGAGATGTTAAAGCCCGGGAGAGCCCGTGCTTAGGGCCAGTGACAGGTGCTCCTTTGAAATGTTGCTAACTCATAATCGTCCTACAAGATGTGGGGTGGGTGTGAATCTTGTGTTTAAATATATTTGAAAGCAGATGAACGAGTAGCACTGCTTGACTTGGCAGTGTCAGCCATGTAACACAAATTCCTTCATAGTGTAAGGGAAGAGAGAGCAAGGTCCATACTTCCAATCCTGAGAAAACAGCACTGGTTCCTTCTCCTGTGGTGTGGAGCGTATCCGTGGAAGCCCATGAACTCTGGGTACTTTGTAGGGTTGTGCTGTTATAACTTGGCAGCTTCTGGTAGCCTGCGAGAATTTGTCTCAGCCATGGAGTGTAACAAGCATCTGTAAAAGAAATTACAGAACCTAAATCTTGAAGAGAAATGTCTTTAATTTGGAGTTTAAAGTTGCAACTATTGTAGCAACTAGCACATCTCTTGAATTATATCTGTAGAATAATAGCCGCGGAGTGTGCATTCAGTGAATGAACTCTTCAAAGCTCATAGACCCAGGGAATGTATCGCAAAAAGAAAGTTCACTGGTTATGTGGTTTTCCATATGTGATTTTCCTGTTAACATCTTCATAAGTAAGTCTAAGTAGATTAGTTTAATAAAAGCAAGGATTCCCAAACTCTTAAATTATAACGAGACGTTCCCCGTGAACAACCCATAACATTTATTCCTGGTTGCTGTTTTTATTCAGAGGACTTGATTGGCTTTATGTATGGGGTTTTTTTAATGTTCTGGGGAGTTAGCATCATTAATTGAGATATAAAAATGGCTTTTACAGGAATTATAATGGCACTATTTATATAGAGGCAACTCAGATGTGGAATGTTTCAAATTTCAAAAGACTCCAGGATGCTGAGGGTGACTGAGAACTACTGTGAACTCGTGTGTAGCCATAACTGGGAATGTTTTCTCTGAGACACTGTGTTTCCCAAGAGAGACACTGATCTGTGGAAGCACTGGGAGTCTCTGAGCAGGTAAATCATGGTGTTCTTAAAGCTTTCTGTTTAAAACCTCTGCGCGCTGTGGTACAAAGGCTCGGTGAGCTGCAGGTGCCCTGTGGGCAGTGCTTTTGGAGCTGCTTTTCAGAGGTTGGGATCGTGGCTGGAGGAGCATCTTGAACGGATTCTGGACCCTGCATTCAACATGGAACAGTAGGTTTTTGTCCTGAGCCCTTGCCCTGCATGAGTGAGTGGTTCTGTATCTGGGCTGCTTTTTTTATTTTGTTCTTTTCCTTATGATCAACCCTGTGAGCGTTGTGTCAGAAGAAAGAGTGTAGTACAACATGCTGCTGAACATCAGCTCAGTGTGAATTGTGCTGTGCTAGAATGCTTATTGCATCTGATTTAGGCTTATTTCAGAGGGGTTTTATAGTTGTTGGGTTGGGGGATGGTAAAAATATGTTCTTTAATCTGAATTTGGCATTTATTATTGATTGGGGATCTGACTACAGAAATTGCTCATGGGCTGTTAATTTAGTTGATATATAAAGACTTTGCAGTTGCTTCTTCAAGCAGGCTGAAAGACAAAAATTGCATTTGTCATGCACATTTTTCTCAGTTAAATTCTTCTGAATACTGTTTTATTTTGAAAGTGCACACTGCTCTTCAAAATATGGAATGTTTGGAGTTCTACTCACTGGGTGAAAAAATACGTTCCGTGTTTTCACTTCTAGATACCACCTCTGTTATCACTGCTGTAATAAACAGATATTTATTTTAAAACTATTTAATGAGCATATCCAATAGAAGAAATTGTTCTGAAAAACTCTGCATGCCAGAGTGGTGATGGAGAGGGAAATGAATATGCAGGTAGCCTGCTGGCAGTGAGTACTGATAAGGACCCTGATAACCTCTGTAACTACTTGATTATTCTTTTTCCCAGAGCTGATAATGTATCTGTAATAGCTCACTGCTGCTTGTGTATATTCTCCCTGTTTGAAGAGACAGGATGGTCTTTATCTGTGTGAAGAATTGGTTTATCAAATCAATTCCTTGTGCTAGACGATCTAATACACTGGAAAATTTTGTAACCAAGAGTATCTAAAATAGTTGGAAAGAGTTGATTTTTTTTTTTTTTGGCAGGAGTCTATGGGCTTCCTTCTATAAATCATCTTTGCGCAAGACTGAATTTTTATTTGTGTCCCCTTTGTGTTCTGTCCCCATTTCCCCCCATCCTCCCTGCCCCCAAGATTTGCTGGCATGAAGTTTTGGATTCTAAGGAGGATGTTTCAGCAATCAAACTGTATTGCATCCTTGGCATTTGCTTTCCACTGAGTAATCCTTTTCTGCTGCGGCTGGTAATTCAACTTATCTACCATAGGGCTGATGCGTGAGTTAATACAGCAAACATTGCACCTGAAGTCAGAGCTAGTTTTTAAGGAAGTTTAGCCAGGACTGGGTGAAGTGTTAACAAGAGAGGAGGAGGAGACACTAATTTGTGTGCATTGTAGAAATACATAAAAATAAAGCAGCAAACAGATTGCCTAGATATGAAGATGCCTTTTTGCTGTCGTGTTTTCAGAAAGTTTTATCATTTTGAGGAATGGAAAATAGAAAGGGAGTAGAGAGGTTCCTTAAAATGTATCTCAGGAAAGGAAACTAAACTCCAGAGAGAAGAACAGTGGAAGTTACATTGTTTGGATTGCTGGGGAAATCAAGTTGTGAGCTCTGGGATTAGAAGTCTTGGGTACCTACTGCAGAGTTTAAGTCTGTCCTAAACTCTTTGTTCTGCTCTATGCAAAAGGATTTGCTTGGGCTCAGTCCAGTCTGTGTAGGCCTGGAAAGACAAACCCTGCGTCACAGCACGATCTGCACTAAATGTGGTGCATGGATGAGGACAGGCTCCAGGGCAGTTCTGAATGTGATTTCTCGAGATGCATTTTAGTCCCACTCTGTGATACATTTTCCTCTTTGGAAATGCTGGAAAGACTCTTATTGCCTATTTCAGACAATGCTTGCAGATGCACAGCCATCGAGACATGTTTTGTAATGGTACAGCAGCAACTTTATAAAACATCAAAGCTACTTTTCTAGTGGGAAAAATGTCCATTTTCTGAGGTACAGTGTTTTAGCAAAAGCATTCTTTGCTGAGACGCTCAAAATGTGGGATACTGACTTTTTTCCTATGCCTCCCTCAGGAAAGGTGGAGGCTGCAAAGCCAGGTCAGGTTAGGGATCCGTGTCCTGTGTGTCCAGGGTGCTGCTGCTGTGTGACACATCACTGAGAGTGGAAAATCCTAGAGTGCTGTTCCAAAGGGGGAGTGGCTCTTGGAGGCTTTTTCCCCAGCTTTACAAGTTTTTTCCTGCTTTCCATTGTAGCCAGCAGAAAACAAGGAAGCCTTTGCAAGCGGCAGCCAGACAAATATATTTGACGCAAAATAAGAGCTCTTACTTTGACAATTGTGTTTGATTTTATTTTTATGATGTAAGTGTGGTTCACATTATCTTGACCCAGACCTGGGTGTGAGTGAAAGAGACTGGAGGACCTCTGCTTAAATGTTTCACTGTTGAGTAAACACTAAATGTGGCAAAGAGTACAGCTGCAAAAAGCAATCAGTAGCTTAACCAGTTTCCTAAAATTAAACACAAGCAGTGGGATCATTTCAGCCTTGTAATACCTGCCTGCAGGGGGACACAGCCAAATGCAGAATTACTATTTCTTGTTTAAAGCTCCATTTTCCACCTTTGCACTGGTATCCTTTCTGTGGTGCTGCTTGCTAGTGAGGACTGCTCACAGGGGTGTTTTACAGACAGGGCTGAGGCTGACTCCGGTACGAGATGCAGTCTGAAGGGAGTTACTGTTTCAAAAGCTGTTCCCATGTGTCCAGAATGCAGGGTAAACATCAGCAAACCTCCCCTGCCTCAGCCCTCGGCTGCCTTGTGCCCGCAGAAAGTGGCTGTGTGGCTGAGACACATTTCCTTTGCTGCTGGGAGGAAGGTCTCCTGTTCTTCCACTGGCTTTGTGCTGAGAGACTGCAGAGTTTGATTCCTGCTGTCTGTGTGGAAGCCCAGCAGGCAGCCTCATGGTCTCTGCTTTTCAGTTTAGGTTTCACTAGAGCTGGAATTTGGGAGTAAAAATATATCAAAAAGCTAATTTGAGAACTGAATTCTGGATCCTGTGCAAAGTTAGGTATGGCCTGGGTGGCTTTGAAGCGCTGGAGTGTAACGGTGTGCCAGGCTTGCAGGTTCTGGGGCGTGACCAAGTGACACAGTAGGCGCTCACAATGCCACACGTATTCTATAACTTTTTATCCTCTGTCACGCATTGCTCCGGTTTTTCTTTCTGTTTCGTATTGAGCCAGCATCCTGTGTGCTGAGTGATTGCTGCCTGCAGGTGCCTGCGCACGTCACCACACGGAGTTTTAGCGTTCCTTGACATGTGCACGGTCACACTGATGGTGTCAGTGATGGTTTAGCTGTGCTGTGTGGCCAGCTTGCATGCTTATCCCAAAACTGGAGGCGCTAGGAAGACTAGACTGGGGTGTTGAGAGGCAGGACTTGTTTGCTTTTCTGTGGCTGCTGCCTGCTGTCCTGGTCTGTACTGGGTTCGTGTCCAGCTTAGGGTCAGAACCAGTTTGCTGATTTCTTGTGTTCCACAGTGAATGCTTTTATTCTTTTATATTGTTTTCTCATACTATTCTTGTTGTCTGCTCTGGAAAAACAAACTTGCATGTTTTTGGTGTCTGGATTACCTTCCCTGTTAATGTAACCTGCTGCAACAATGTGTTGGTTTGAGATGGATTGGCATTTGGTAAGCAAGAAATAACGTTTATGTTGAAAATCAAGTTTTAAGCACATGCCCTTCTCCATTTCCCTATTTCCTGTCACATTTTCTTGAGGAGCTTTATTTTTGCAGTTTTATTTATTAAGCACTCTAGATGCAGATTGCTTTCCAGAAGGTGGTGTTTTTCTGTCAGTCCTGCTCATGGTCTAGGAAAGAAAGAGAACTGAGATGGGACCACTGAAAAGGCAGAAGAGAAAACTGGGCTGTGTGTGAGAGCCACTGGGGACATTATTGTTACAGAGGGAAGTGAACTTGGTTTTATGCAGTGCTGCTGCACTATAGCAAGAAGGCACAAGAGTTGCTCTAGATACAGTTACAGGAATGAGCTGTGAGCTGAAAAACTGTCCTGAGGTCAAGGAGAATGGGAAGAGCAAATATAATTACTAAGTTCAAGAAGGAAGTTATGAAAGTGGAGTTAAAACCAACATTATTTGGTTTGTTTATCAGAGAGCTCAGAGCTATCATTTCAGAAGATAGGAGCATATTCTACATTTTGAGCCAAGGTAGGTGAACTTTATCCAGAGCTTTTTTAATGTATAAAGATAAAGAAGCTGTGGCTGCCCCATCCCTGGCAGTGTTCAAGACCAGGCTGGATGGGGCTCTGAGCAGCCTGGTCTAATGAAAGGTGTCCCTGCCCACGACAGGGGGTTTGGAACTAATGCTCTTTCAAGTCCCTTCCAACCCAAACCAATCTGTGATTCTATGAAAAGTTGATGCAGACCAGTTCTCTTGTGCCTGCAGTGTTCAAGACCCAGGCTCAGCACAGTTTAGAGGTGTGATTTCTGACTGATGGATGTTAAGAGTGGAAGATACTTGGGATAATTTAATATTAATCAGAAAATGTTCAGAAATTTATTCAAATTGCAATCATGAGACCAGAGAAACCAAATATAATGTGTTGGTGAACACATTTACCTGATACACCTGCACTAAGAGATTCAGTGCTAGAAATAATAAGTTTTCTTGATTCCATTGTCCATCTAAAGCACCATTACACCTGAAAATGTCTAACAATTATTGATTCCCTCAGCTGTTTCTAATACAGCAGACACCCAGCTTTTGTTTCTGCTGGTCTTTTCAATGCCATCAGCTTTCGAATTCACTGACAAATCTGCCATGTCTTTGGTGTGCCTCAGAGGCTGGTGTTGTGTTAGGGATGCATTTGTGGTAGAATTGATTTGGTGTGAAGTTCTCCTGGTCCTTTTCCTGAGGACTTTTTCTTCTCTACAGCTTTCCCATTTTCCTGCAAATTTTCCCTGGTAATTTCAAAGATGTTCCCAAAGCTGTTGCTCAGTTCTGCTTTTCTGTGTCACTGCACTTTTCTGTGTCTGCTTTATAAAATGCTGTAAGATGTCAGTTATTCTTTCTTTTTTTCCTTTGCCCAGGAAGACAAATCAGTAAGTTGAGTTTGGGTGATGGGGGTGAAGATTTGGGTTGCTGGTTGTTGTCTTGAGCAGTAGCCTGGGGGGAGCCTGGCTGCTCTGGTGTGCTCTGCTTCCAGCCAAAGGGAAATCCTCACTGCTGTATGGCGCATGTGCGGGAAGTGTTGGAAAAGCTGAGTGGAGTTTTTCCAACTCTCTATTTTCTGTTAAAATTATTAATATTTAGAACCCACAAGGGAGGGGAGAAGGGTAAAGGGCCCTGTGATAAAATTAATGCAGATTTTCTGCTCTGTGAAAAATTCTGTCTGAAATGCAAGTGATAAAAACCCGATTAGACTTTAGAAGCTACAATAATACTGTAAGCTAGTTGAAAAATAAAACTAAACCCTTCCACATTGAAATATTTTCAAAAGCCAGATTTTAACCTTGAAGAAGCCAGAAGATTTTTAAAGCAGGGTTGTGAGCTCTGTCACTGATGCTCTCAGGGTGAGATATCCTGTTTCTTGCCATAGTAATGATGCCCTGGTAGACTGTGCTTCTGTTCCTGGCACGCCCCATGACTTTTCTTCCCCGAGCTGTGGCAGATCTGGCAGCCCTGTGCCTTTCTCCTCATGAAGAGGTGAATAAATGGTGTTGGAGCTCTGCTCCAGAGTGACTCAGCTGTACAAGAATCAGCAGCTGAGCCAAGAACAGAAATGAGGCCTCCTACCTACCAGTCCAGTGCTTAGCACACACAGCTGCTCCTTGCAGAGGTACCTGTTGGACAAGTGGAAGGGTTTCAGTTTTTCCTGCAGGTTTCCTGGTTATTTCCAGCCTAAGCTGAGGCCTGGCAATCACTCTAACCTCACACCTAATGCCAAGAGCAAGTGTTAGAAACTAGGAGAGAACAGGATTTGTAGCTGGCTTGGAGCAAGGCTTACGTGCCTTTGGGCTGCAGCCACGTACAGTGAGTTTTATTGCCAATATTTTTTTCTTAGATGGTCTGCTTCTGATACTTCAATATTATTAAATGCATTTTTAATATTTATTAAATGCTTGAGAGCATGTGTGGCACTGTACCAGGACCAGAGCAGTGAGGGACTCAGTTTCCATGGCAGCAGGAGCACAGTCCTGTACTTGCAGAACCAGAAGGGCTCTTTTTGGCAACTGCTCTCTATGCTGTTGTGATTATTTTTTTCTTTTTAAAGATAGATATATTATTTAAAACCTAATTCACTAGTGCTGCAGAATCTTGTCCATCCTGAGTGGGAATTTTGCCTGCTGTAAGTTTCTTCATCTTTTTCTTGAGTTCTAGCTTTGTTTCTGTAGCTTCTGTGGGTGTGTTTTCTTTTACCTGCAAAATAATGAAAGGGGTAAAAGTGTATACTTGAAATTCATTGTGATAGGTGGAAATTTTCTCTTGATTTTGGTTAAATTTGAAATGTTAAATTGTTGTAGACTTCCTTTACAGGTAGCATATAGCATAGATTTATCAGTTAAAATAGCTGTTGAAGAAACTGGTGTATACAACTGACAGTAAACTCCTAACGGCGCTGTGTCCCTCATTTAGATAACTGTTCCAGGTCCAGGTTTTAACTTTGTATTTTATTTTAACTGGCCTCGTTTCATACTTTTTTCATGCTGCCTTCCTTGACATGTAATGTGTAGTGTGATGTACACTGAGGTGACACTTGGCTTCATTTCAAGGGGTGAATTAAAATTTTTGTTTGATCCCACATCTTTGTCCTGCAGTGCAGTACGCAGTTGAGGTTTTCTGTCTGCCTCTGCTTTCCATGTATAAACTTAATGTGATTAACTTCTTTGGTGGCTTTTCAGGCTTTTTCTGTTTTTGTTGATCGAGGTGAGTAAGGCTGTAGGAATCTTTCCAAATGTGTTGCATGAGTCTCCTACGATAGCAGCTGCTTGGCTTGCTGTTTGAGCAGTGGTTGTATATCAGTAAACCTTGCTGGATTCACTAGACATGTTTCATCCAGATACGATGCTACTCTGTGAGATCCAGGGAGTAGCTAAGAGCCTAAAACTCAGCTGCAGCAGGAGTAGTGAATATACTTGCACTGAGAATAAGAATTTAGGAGGTAAACGTACAACTGTTCCTGTAGACTTTTCATCCTGAATCTACAGAGCTACTCATAAACAGAGAAGTGGCCCAGTTTCTTTGATAGCAAATGTCAGTGCTGACTGATATAGGCCAAGAAATACACCTCCTGCCTCTGTAACTCAGTGCTGCTATTCTTGTTTGTGGGGTTGTGTTGTGCTCATTACACATTTATCATCTCGTGGCTGCTTAGTAGTGCAGATTTCTACAAATCTTCCCCATACAAGAGGGCTAAATATCTGAGGGATGTGAAAAATCGATGCTTGGGGAAGTTACCCTCTGCCCAAGGCTGTAGAGTGATTCAGCAATTCATTGTGGACATTAGTGACTCATCAAGAAAGTCCCCAGTTTCTTTTTTTCAGGTCTGTGATCACATTGTTTTACACAGATAATCGTGTTCCTTGGATTAAACGACTGCTCAAGGACTCAGCATTTGTCATATACAATTTGTAAAATATTCAGGAAAACCTCAGTGTTGAGACAACTCATCATTTCAAAATTTTAATGTTGGGTCAAATGCAAGAAATGCTTCAAATGTCTCACTTCTTGTATTTAGTATCAGAGACACAGAAAATACAGGTGTTTGAGGAGGAGCACAATATTTTTTTGTTCCAAAATGAACTTTGTTTTTGTACATTCCAGCATAGCCTGTGTACAAACAGACATCACTGCAGCCACATACTTGTTCAGCTGTGCAGAAGTGCCTGTTGTGAGACTGCACACGACAGACTTCTTGTTTGCTAAAGAGGTTCTTTCCATTGTGAGTGTGTCTCTCCAAGCCTCTCTCACCTCCTGCCCACACCTTGCTGTTTCCTGAGCATGAACTGCTGCAGTAACTTATCACTCGTGCACCCATTCCTCCATAAATTATTAGTAAGGTATCATTTTCTGAAAGGAGCCAAGATAACAGCGAGAGCTTAGTCTGCTATTGTTTGTTTTATTGCTGCTACTCTTTTCCTTCTTCCTTTCTCATGTGAAACAAGAAAGATACAGTTTAGATTGTGCAACTCTGAAGTTTGCACAAGGTGGGCTGGGTACATGATTTAGGAGGTGGAACCTATATGGGCACTACTCTTTGGCCGGTGAATAATAAGGAATTTCAGAGGAAACCTTTGGACCAATCTCTTCCAGGATCACATTGGTGTGTGAAATTCCTTTACTTCAAGGTCTTTGCTGGATGATTTCTGTTCCCCCTTTTCACAAGAGCTCTTTTAACACAGAAATCTTATTTTTTTATAAAATAATGTCTTATGTGTATTTGCCCAAGATGCCAGTGCATGTTGATCCCTGAAGTTAAATTAGGATTAAGGAGCTGCATTGACAGGTGTTGAAAAAAAATCTTATCTGTCCAGTTCTTGGCTGCAGGGTCTCTGATTGTGGCATGGCACTTCAAAGAGAGTGAGTGTAGAGCAGGGGAGGAATCCTGGGGCACCCCGTTCTAGAGGAAAATGATAAATAATGGGCCTAGTTTTTCTCCATGGTTTGGATAGACATATGCCTGAGCAATATGGAACCTTTCCCAGGCTTGCACACAGCATCTCATTGCCTCCCATGAGTTTGGCCATTAATTCTCATGGCTGTGTTTCACTGAGTGTCCATCCTCAAAAGCAGTGCACAAAGGCTTTGTTAACACCTTCCCTCGCTCAGGCATTGCAGGAACTCTGCAAAGCTTGGCTGAGAGCAGCAGGCATTTCTTCACATTCGATTATGCACAAAACCATGTGAATATTGCAAGCCTTTATTTGTGCTAATGCTCATAGAAAGGATTAATAATTCCTGCATAAATGCTGTACTTCAGCTGGCAAGAAGCTGCTAAGTTCACTTTGCCCAGATATAATTACTTAATTTAGAGCATTTTTATATTTTGAGACTGAAATGCAGGTTGAGGCTGCCAGGGTGCCAAGTGTTGGAGCTTGCAGAGCTGATGTGGAGCTCCACACCTGCATGCTGCTGATCCCAGTTCAGGGCTGTTGGGCACTGGGGGCGGTACCCCGGGAGATGTGTGTTCACAGAACAAAAGCCATCGCTGTCACTGAACAGTTCTGATCCTCCAGCTTTCAAGGCCAGGACTGGGATATTCAGCACCATGGGAAATGCTGCATTCCTGCAGCAAGAGTCAGGGTTGTGCTGGGGATTACTGAGTTTACAGGGCTCTTGCCCTGGCAGCTCCATCCCCGCCTGCTCAGCGCACTGGAGGAGTGTTTCAAGAAACCCTGAACCCAAAATATCCTTCTAGAAGACTGCTTTCTTTTCTTTCCCAAGCAGGCTGGATGGCTGTCAGTGAGTTGCCCATAATAATAAGGGTTGAGCAGTGATCTTTGTTGCTTACTGGTTCCTTTTCTGAGCCGTGTTGTGCAGGCTTCATCATCATATCGCAGGGTTAATTTTGGAATGCAAAAAAGATGCTTCTCTGACAGTGAAAACCACCAAAGGGGAGGAAGGCAGCCAAGCACAGGACCCAATTTTCTCCCTTCCTACAAAAGTGGTTTTTTTTCTTCCTGTGGGGGAGTGTGAGTTTGAATGTGGCGTTAGAAACATATTCAGAGAGGGGTTTAGGGCAGAATCTTGCTGTGTTGTTTTTGAAAAGGGTTCTCTCCCTGCTACTTGTTTCTGCTGAAGTCATGTGGGATTAGATTTCCTGAGAGGAAAAAACAAACCTGGTGAGATCTACAACAACAAACTGGAATTCCTTTAATTTAATTTATGGCCGTTTTTTGTGCATGTGGTACACCTTAGATCGGTATCACCGTTTCTGGAGATGGTTGTGGGTGAATTTCCTGTAGATGAAGCATTTTGGTGCATCAGCTTGACCTTTTACATAGAAAAAGGGCATGTGTAAATGTCACTTTTCTACAGTAATCAGTTGGGATTATCTGCCATTGTGTTGGGTTTTTTTCTCTGCCTTTATAATAGCAGAGATTTTTACAGCAGTTTGACATGGAAGAATGATGGAGGTTTCACTCTTTTACACTGGATAAATTCCCATCAGTAGAGGGGAAGGAGATGATTCATACCTATTAGGATTCTGTGTGTGAGAGAGTTATATTTCTTATTGGATATGAAGTGGAAGATGGAGGATCACTCTGAACTATTAGAATTCAAAACGTTAAATGATGAGTGTCTCGGGATTTGGGGAAGATATTTGCTGTGTTCTGCTCTAATTAATTGCGATGTTTGGTGGGGGTTCGTTATTAATTTAATCTGTGGACAGGACTGTTCTATGATGTTGAAAGTTGAAAAGAGAAAACATCTTGTCTGTGTGAGGGCTCAGGCTGATCTTGCTGCTGCAGAAGTCTCTGAGGAAATGCTGACTGGTTATTTTAGATTGCTGACTAAAACTTGTCCCTGTAGTTTCAGAGCACAGACCTGATCCTCTCCCCTGGTGTAGTTCTGTTGAGATTGGCATTCCTAGCTGGAAAAGCTGTTGCTGTGGGCCCAGAAAGGCTGAAAGGAGATGGATTTGTGTGATCCATGAGGTTCTGCTGAGAGAAAAGAGCCCAGGCTGGCCTTGCTGAGCACGGGGCTGTGCCCACGTAGCTGTGCTGGCCAGGGCTTCTCCACAGGGCCACCCTCACCAGCCAGGCAGAGCTTCCCCTTGGGTACTTTATCTCCTGAGGTGAGCTGGTGAAATAATGGTGAGGGGAACAGTGCTGGCACGGGAATGTGCTGGATAAAACATGAGTTTTAAGTGATATTTCAAGGGATCTTTGTTCCTTCATAGTTACAAACAGTCACAACTGACAATAAGAAACCTTTCCAAACTTAAAAATCAATGGGTTCAGGCCTCTGGTGTTCACAAAATGTTTTCTTGCAGCAGTTTTCACCAGGGTATTTCCCTGTCTTTCTTTTAGTCTCCAGAAGTGCATAGAGCATCATTGTGGAGCTACAATACAAGTTCTGGCCTTGGACCACAGTTTTGTTCCAAGTGAGGATTAACTGCTCTCTAATTCAGTTTTAGGGGTGAAAGTACAATTTCATTCCATTCCTGATCTCATGCATCCCCCAGCTACAATGCTGTGTGAGGACTTGCCATTGGCAAGCCATGAAAATAGAAACCGTCCATATTTTACTGACCATTCAGTCTGTCTCCAGTGCTTCTTTTGCTTGTGTTTCCCAGTGTCCTGCTGGAGGAAAGATCAATCACAGGCATGTTTTAGTCTCTGATAACCTTAGTTTTATAATGATCTTGCTTCTAATTTGGATGCTGAAAAATTGTTCTCTTACACTGCTTGGTCTGCATTTACAGCTCTGCTGTTTGGTGGAAGGGGCCAAGCTCACTGCAGTGGACGGTGTGTTATTCTACAGCTAAAGCAAGTTATTCCTGTGCTAAACTTCAGGTGTCTCTTCTTTCTAGAGAAGAAAGACCCAGAGCTCTCAGCGTGGTACAGGTGCAGTGTGTAGGTCTGAACTTTGACACAGGAAGTCTAAAAGTGCAAGAGATCACAAGGTTAACATAATATTTAAATTTTATTGAGAATCTGTTTATGGCAGGAGAATCCTTGCTGTGGCTTTGACTTTGTCACAATTCACCCTGTGTTCACCCTGCCCTGAACAGCACAGCGATTAAAGTTTCTCCAGGCTTGGCTCATAGTTTGCAGTGTTAGCTGTCCCAGCAGGAATAGACCCAAGGAGGACGAGCAGTGTTCCTCAGTCCCACAAAATGGAACTACTCTCTGGGTTGAGTATTCCCAGTTAAAGATCCTCACCCTGCCTGACAGTACCGTATCCATGCCTGATTATGGTTTGGAAAATCTCAATATTATTGCTTTAATCCACTTGCTTATGAAAAAACTTGAAGTTCATTATTCTGGTTTAGATATTGTGCAATATATTCAACTGACAAAAAAAAAGCCAGGCAAGAAAACTCCAACCCCGAGCTATTTGGGGAGGTGGTTTTTCCTGCTAAGCTGCAGGCTATGAGATTGCACAGCAGAGCTCTTGGTGAGTTCAGAGTGAGTTTATTGTTGCTGTGTGAGTATTTAGTATTTAGTGAGTCAGTGTAAACCTCTCTGATTGTTACGTCAGTAATGCAGCTTTCATCCTGCTTTTTCAGTACCCTTTCTCAGGTAGCATTAACAGGATTTGCCTGTAATCTATAGGAAGAAAAACACTTCAGTGTATTATCTTTTTCTGTTTGACTGCAAAAAACGGGCAGGAAGAATTGCCAAATGTGAGTAGGCACTCTCCATCTCTGTCAGTGTCGTGCACTTGTTTATAAGTGTATGAACTTGATGGAGGTTATTTTGATGAGCTTTTGCCAGGTTGGCCTTTTGTTCCAACAGCATGATGTCTGACTAAGTGAGTCAAATAAACTGCTTTGGAGTTTTCCAGCATGCCATCTCCTCTAGATGAAGAGCAGGTAATTGTGACTCAGTCCTGCCAGATCTATCCTGTTACAAAGGCAGGTGGCTGTAGAATAAACCTGTGCTGCTCTTGCCAGGGTCTTTGCTCATGAAGGCCATTCCAGGGACAGTTTCCAGGGGGAACAGGCAGGCGAGAGCCAGGCTGAAGGGTCACTTGGGTGCTTTGGACAGTTCTGTCCTCAGGTCTCCACTGGAAAAGCCTCCCTGTGCAGCTTGTAGTGTCAGCCTGCTCGATTGGGCTGCACACCTTTACATTCATTTATTGTTGCTGTTTGCCCTGGAATTGGCTGTGCATGCAGAAAACTCCTGGGACAATGCAGAGAAATGGAAGGGTGCAGCTGTGTGTCAGGAAGGTGCTTCTCTGCTGCAAAAAGTGGAAATAGGAAAGTAAAAATGCCTACATTACCTGTCTGATTGTTAGTGGGGTGGATGGGCCCCAAAAGTGATGCTAAGGTTATTCTGTAAATGCTCTATTTTTAAAAGTGAAAACCAGAAATCTCATTATAGCCATTGAGGGTGTGCACTGAGAGCTGAGTACCTAGCTGTGTTAAAATGGCAGGGGCAGGGACTTGGTATAAAATCCCTTTCTAAGCTTTCACTGACAGCCTCCTTCAGCTCTCATTTTCCCAGTTTGCCCACTTGTGAGATGGGGAAGTGGTTTGTCTTTATTTTTGTAGAATAGTGCAGTCGATAAATGGTCAAAAGAGTGGAACAGGAGCTTGGTATTGCTGTTTAGTTAAATGTGTGTGCTTGCAAACAAAATCAGCAAGTTGGCATTTGGTCAAGAGAAGCAGCTTTCAAGTTTAGAGGGACGGACTTCTGAATCCAGTAAAGAATATTGAATGCAACCCAGATGGCATCCTGGAGGGAAGCTCTGTGGCATCAATTAGCTTGTAGGTGACCATGCTTCCAGCCAACTGTGAGTTACTTGGCAGCTTGCCACTTGACTGCTAGTGAAAATTCAAGAGCAGTGAGATGAATTCAAGTTCCTCAGAGACAAAGAGAAAGATGTCTTCACTTAAGAAAAAGAGATTTGTGGATACTATTTCTTAAATGATTTAAGCTGTCTGCTTTTGTACAGCTACATATTTCAGCCTCGCTCATATTCGTTTCTTTGCTGACTTTGTGTACGTAAACCCATTTAAAACTTCTCTCAAATTTCACATGTAATTTGTTCTGAAGAAGGAATCTGCAAATAAAAGGGCCACCAGTAGCTGGACCAGTGCCCACCAGTGTCCTTGTAGCTACTAGAAGGTGAGCTTAATTTAACATTTCCCACTGGAAATGATGTTCTTGTCTAGATTTTAGGACTTCTATATTTCTGCTCAGACTAAATGAAGTTGTTGCACTCTGGACTCAAAAAGAGCTGCCAAATCCTGAAGAGCTGTCTGCATTGTAATAGACTTCTCAGATCATCCCACTGAGGACTGAGTCTAAGGAGCAATAAGAATAAACACTTATGTGGGACAGATGTGATTTATCTGGTATTAGAATGAGCTGGGACCAGTTTTTGTTGACTTAGAGTTTGTTCGTCAGTAACAGAAATACTTCTGCACGGCTTTTCTTTTTTTAAAAAAAGTTAATTTTAAAGGGACTTGAAATTATCTGTGTGTCTCAAATGCCAACATTTCAGATGTCTTTTGCATCTGTGCAGTGAGGGATAATTAGGTTTGTAGAGCAGATGTTGTGGAAGCCTGCACTGCAGCATGCCTGCCTGTTTCTGGCCACAACGATTTACTCCTGGGTGCACTTGCTTTCTTTTTATGTAGGAGAATGGCAAATTCCCAATCTTCTGCGTGCAGTAAGAACTTCAAGATCTCATACCAGATTTAAGCAGTAAATGCTTCACTAAGAGCTTTGGAAATGAGTGGTTTTACTCTCAACAATTTATTTGAGCTGCTTAGTTCTGAGTTTTTACTGTGCACTGAAATGGGTTGTAGCTTTGTCAAAAAGAGCAGAAGTGTTTGCAAGGAAGTACTGATGGTGAGATTTCACTCTGCTCTCCTGAGACATAACAATTTGAGAAAAAGTCCTCATGGAAAACAGGACAATGCCATTATCCCGGAATTGCATTCTGTTGTGTGCAACCTCGCACTGTGCTGCTTGCTAAAGGGAGAAAAAGGATTTTATAAATAGCCAGATAGGAACAAGACTATGAACTGTAAGTGTGGATGTGTGCTAGGAGTGACCTAGAACTGGCTTTATACAGTACAGACTGTTCTTCGTGACACTTTCTGGTCTGGAGATGTGGTTTTGCTCAGTTTTATCACATCACACAAGGCTGTGTGCTTCTCCCAGTGTAGCTGTTAATGAAAAAAACCACTGTTTTGATTTTTGAAAGCATTGCATGTCAAAAGCTATTAAGTGGAGGTCGCCTTTTTTATAAAAAAATTCCATTTGCGTTTTTAATGAACTGACAGTATTATATGCAGAGGTGCTTTCCCTCATCAGGAGTGCCTGTTTGTCACCGACAAGGGCTTCGGGAGCTGATCTGCCTTTCAAAGGCCACCCATTTGCTCTTTCAGAAATGACTTTGCTGGGTCATTCCTCCTGGCTTTACTCCTATACAGCACGAGGGTTTGCTTTTACAGCTTCAAAAAGATGTGCTATGAGAAACAACAGCAGCCTCAAGGAAGGACCTGGAGACACAGCACCAAAAAATAAAAGCTTTCAAAGTTTCCAGGAGATGTGGAAAACCCTTACATGCTCAGAGCAATACAGTGGGAGTTGTACTGGGGTGTGCTTTCCACTGAGCATCAGAAATGGGCACGAGTTTCATATTTTTGTCACACTGATGCTCACCTGGGTCAGTTATGTTCCAGTTCAGAGCAAACTCATCTTCAGGTTGAATTTGCTGGAAGTGTCAGGGATTTCCTCGATCTGGTTCTTGCTTTCTGAGTGACTACTGAAGGCAGAAGCATGGGCAAGCACTGCCAGGCATTTTACAAGGAAAGCCAAAGCATAAAGTTATTTTTAGATCTGATTTTTTAAAATGCCTGCTGAAAAAGCTTTCTCTCTCCACTTTGCATAAGAATGAACCTGGCAATCAGATCCTTATATACATAAAACCTGAAGCTCACTCAATCAATATTTTGTTCCTCTCTTGGCTCATGCAGAATAAAATCACAGAAGAGCTAGTTAGTTTTCACAATTAATGCTGATCTTGCAACAATAGTCACGATTTTAAGAGTCACCTCATGTCTCTACAAAGTCCTGGTCAAAGAATTTCTTTTCTTTCTCCAGAGGTTGTGTTGTCATGTCACTCTTCTGCTCTGAGGATTTTATTTTTCATATCACTTTTGATAGAATCACATTTGAGAGCTGCACGTTTCTCCTCCTTAAATATGGCAATAATTTGGAAGTCATCCTGACAACTGAATAATCTGAGTGACTTTGCCCTCATCTTCCATAGAGGGTGAATCCTCCTTGTGCTTGCTGCACAGGAACGTTCAATTCCTTCCTCTCCTGTACTTCCAGTGGTTTCTGCAGTTCTCTCTTGGGGGCTGGGAGAGAGCAGAGAAGCAAATAAATATGGCAGAGCGTTGCTATGAATGTACAAATTCTGTTGCTGGCAAAACTCAAAGTCTGTTTGTTTTCACTTGATCTTTCCAAAGAATCCCTCCAGAAGGTTCATCACCTTGTCAGAGCTGTGCTCCCAGGATACTGGATGAGCTGTCCAAACCCAAAACACTGCAGAGCTCCCACATGCAAGAGCAGCAGTGGGAGCAGTGCCCTGTTCCTCCTGTGAGCAGCAGCAGGGGCATCTTGCAAGGGGCACTGTAATATTTTAATACCTGCTGGGAGTTTATTTTCTTCTGATCTCTAAGGCAGAAAAGTCTCAAAGCTGTAAAGGACTTAAAATTTGGATTCTCAGCTACTGATCATAAGCACCAACAGCTGAACTTTGAATCTGATGCAGGCAAAGGTGTCTGAGGCTAATATACATTTTATATTTGGATGTTTCCAGGTAGAAGATCTTTAATCTTCAGAGTGGAATAGATCTTGATTTAACCTCTGGGCTCTCTAGAGTGTCTCTTGTGGTGCTGTGTTATTGGTCAGTATAAAAAGTCCAATTTAATCCTCAGCAAGAATTTGAACTTCTGTGACTTTCACATTTCAGAGTCTGCTCTGCTCTCCTCTGGGATCATCTGGTGTGGGTTTATGCAGGAGCTGGGAGGACATTAATTTTTCCATTAACATGTGACAATTGCTCATGCTCCTATCTCTCCCCCCTCCCCAGGTTTTTGGCATGGTACTGCATTCCTATCAAGTCATTGCTCTTGGGCTCATGACTTTTCCTAATCTCATGGGACATTTTAAATCCAGTTTTTCATCATGGTGGGTACTACTTGGTAGTTTTGTTGAACATCTGATCTGAGTTTCCTTAAAATGCTTTTCATATTTTGTAGGAATGACATGAGGAGGACTCTTCTCTTACCCTCTGGTCTAGTGGTGACTCAGCAGCTGCCTGGGATTCAGGCCCAGTGGCCCAGGGTGCTGGTAGTCCCAGGTACCAGAAAAGATAACGTGTGGCCTGGAGAAGGACATCTGTGTTCCTGTTCCCTGCTCAATTCCTAAATTTAGGGTCATCTGGCCACCTTTGCCTTTCCTTCTGCAAACAGCGGTGACTGAATCTCCCCTGCAGACCTGTTTTGGCAGCACCAAAACCAGAGGGGAGATGTGGTTTGATTTATTTGCCTTTGAAATCCTCCTGCAGAACGGGAGCAGGACGTGGGGGCAGAGCCTACGAAGGAAAAGGCCCTTGGGTGAGTTCAGCCTCCTCCCAAGCAGGAGTGACACTTTTTGGTGACTGCTTACCTTGGCTAGAGATAAAGCAGTATTTTATACACAGATATCAAAGCAGAGCTGTCCAGCTGTACCTTCTGGGTGTTTGATAAAATCTTCAATAGCCTCTCCATCTTTGCAGTCCAAGTCATTACAGTGAGGTTTCAGGACTTGTAACTTTTCTCTTCCATTTGACTTTAGTATTACACAAACCTTGGGTCTGGTGCCCCATGTGATTACTTCCCATTTAGTTCTCTGCTGAGATGAGTACCTGAAAAGCACAACCAATCCATGACTCTAATGCCACTAATTGCAACTAATGAGTGTGTTTAAAAGCATTCCCACAGGCAAATCCAGACCCAGCCCAACAGTGATTCTGGTTTGTGTTGGAAGCTACAGATGCTCTGATTGGGCTGTCAGTGCATCTCTGACCACCACCAAACAGGATCTGTGCACAGAATTTGCTTTCCTTCAGTGAGATTGCTAATTCAGAGCTCTCTCACACAAGCTGTCATCTGAATCTATTAATACAGTTCCTATAAAGATGATAATCTTTGAGACCTATGCTTCGTTTTCCAGCTTGATTGAAATTAATCAGCTGATTTGATTAGTAGATATTAACAAGAGGTCTAACAGAAAATCAATGTGATCATGTAATCATCTTGACTTTTAAGCTACCAGTCTACAAACAGCCTTGACTTAACTTAGCTCCTCCTCTGTCTCTGCCAGGAGCAGAAGTTACAAACACACAACAGTGCTGAGTTCTGCTCTGAACAGAGGTGCCACTGAGGGGTCCTGGCTCCATGTGGATGCCACACAGGAAAGGTATTTCCACAACACAAAACCTATCAATGCTCACAGCTGCAGAAGAATGAAAAGTTGAACCTTTCATGGTGCAGTTGGCTGTATGCTTTCAGTTTAAAGTCATTACTCCTTGTCCCATCACTACAGGCCCTGATAAAAAGTCTCTACATCTTAAGCCCCATTATATATTGAAAGGCTGCAATGAGGTCTCCTGCAGGAGCCTTCTCTTGTCCAGGAATCTGAAGATGAGTCTGTGTCTCCTGCGGTAAAAGGACCCTTGGATTCTGTGATACGAGTCAGGAGTAGCTATTCAGCAAGAAAAAAGGGAGAAAAATGCAAAGATGGGAGAATTCCAGTGGCCAAATTCCAGAGTAAATTACAAAGCAGTAAGAATGTACAAATCCAGTCCTCATGGAGCAGAAATTGCAGTTGTATTTGACTCTGAGAGGGAGGCTCTGGCAGATAAAGGCTGTGGGCCCTGATTTCGTTTGGAGCAAAGGCTGGCTGGGGAGCAGTGTTTGGAAGCTTGGGGCTGTGCCTGCCTGCTGCCAGGCTCTGTCTGAGGGGCTGCTCACTCTGTGCTGGGGGATTCTCTGGTGTCTGGCAGTGCTGAGAAGTGCTCATTAAAGGAGATGGTGCTGGTGTCAGACGTCCACGTGCGGGGTTGTCACAGTCTGGTTATTCTGCAAAGATTCGTTCTTTTATTGACTTCTTGCTGAAGATTGGCATGCATTTCCTGAGGAAAATCTGGACATCCTGCCCTAAAAATAGCTGAAGACAACTGGCTTCTGAGAAGTTTGCAGTCAGTCTGTGGCCTTAGAAGAAACAAATCTGTTCATGAGCTTCTGGTGAGCCTCTCCAATATGTGACTCTGTCCAGTCTTCTGCGTGTTCTCCTAGCCCAAAGCTTTGACATCACCAAATCACCCCAAGTGCAACCTCTCTCAAATTCAGGTAGGATTTAGGAGGCCAGTGTGTGACTGTGCCCTTGTGCTGGCTGTGGCTGCTCCAAGTGCAGTGCCACAGTGGGATTTAGGATGTGTAACCCATAGTAGCCCATGGCTTGGTCTGAGCTGTCAGGCAGTTGAAGCTCTGCCGGACTGGGCTGTGTTCACAAAATTGTGATGTGTCCATGTAATCAATGAGCAAAATCAACAGGAGCCAGCGTGTGTACACAAGGGAACAGGATTGATGGCTGTGTAACTCACTGGCCTGGGATGGGCCTGCATGCCAGGGAAGGTAATCGGCAGCAGCATGGACGGTGAGATGTGGAGGTGTAAATCATTTCCCATGTCTTTGTCTATTGGCTTTTGGGAAAAGTGTTTCTCCAAACAAATGGGAATGGCTGTGATGTGATGGCAGAGCTGTCAGTGAGTTGAGGTGAGCTGTCTGTGCTTCACTGCTTCTCAGAAATTGCTCTGTCCTTGGCTTCAGCTGCACTTTTATGTGACATTGGACAAATGGCTTAACCTCTCTGGGCATCATTGCTCAAAATGGAAATATAAATACTTTTGCCAACCTTTGTGAACTATCACTGGATTAATGGATAAAAATTGCTGCATAAAGGGTGAACATCATATATGATGCATTTAATCTTGTTTACTTGCTGCTGGGCGACCTTGAAGTGTCACAACTGCCTGAAGTGTTCAAGGGGACCTACCATGTTTGCCTGAGTCAAGATACCTCCAAAACTAACTTCACCTATAAATTCTTCAGATTGGTTTAAAAACATATTTTAAATAGGGTTTATTTAGTGTTTGTAGTGCAGAACTTCACTTTCTCTAATGGACTCTGAGCTCCACGCTTTCAAAACTTGTTCAGGAAGATGACAGCATAGACTGTGACAGCCATGGTCTCCAGGAGCAAACCTAGGTAGGCAGAGGAAAAGAAAATATACCGTGGTACTTCCATAGAACACATCTTCTGCTTTATTTGTTTCATTCCTTGGAGCTTTAGCCTCTTGTTTTTAAGCAAACTATTTCTGTGCATTTTCATTTTAATTAAAATATTTAAATTGATAGTAAGTGTAGTATCTTAGCTATTTTTACTGAGCAAAAGAGTCTAGGTAACAAAAAGTGACATCTCTGTCAATGCCTAGAATTAGCAGTCTGCATTGAACCTTGTCCACTGGACTGGCTTGTCTCTGAGGGTGCCCCAAACCCTGTTTTTCTGGCGTGTAACTCTTGCTTTTCTGTTGGGGAATCATCATCCAACCCTCCATTTCCAGAAGTGCCGCTTCCCATCCCCGAGCTGCTGTTCAGCCCTTGGCCAGTTGTGGAAGTGGTGAGTTTTGCTGCCAGGCTGTTGCCTGTCTCTGGATTTTGTACTGCAGGGGTTGTTTGCTGTGCTCTTGTGACACATCCTCCTGTATCAGACAGTCACTGCTCCAGAGTAATTTGAAATCCTGCAGCATTGTTCTTAGGGACAGTTACACTGCAGAGAAAAACCATTCCCACCCAAAACAGCCATGGAAATAAAGGGCCAGTGGGAGAGCAGAAACTGGGGCACCACGTGGAAAATCTGGACAATCGTGTCCAGTGCCACTTGGGGTTTCTGTGTTGGACCAGGGCGTCCTGGTGTTTGGCACTCCACAAACACAGCAGAGACCTGGCTCTGTGATCTTGAATTCTCTGCTTGATGCTGACAGCTGGGAAGAAGCACAGAGACAGGCTCTCACAGGAGTAGGGTGCAATAAGGGCAGAGAACAAATATCTCTGAATATCAGTCCATCTCCCGGTCTGTGCAACCTTTGCTGTTTCTTCTTCAGGTCTCTTGGATTTGTTGATAGAATTACGTTTTCTTTCTCACTGCTGGAAAAACGTCATGTGGCAAATGTGGTGTGACTCAAGCTGTGATTGGCAGTGACTGAGATTGTCCCTCAAAACCTTGCTGGGGTTTGTTTAGGACTCGGAGAACAACAACAGGGAAGGGTTGGGGCAGGAAAGAATCAGTAGCCAGCAGTGTTGTCACAGGGTAAGCACTGTCTTCACAAACTCCTGGCACTCAGCTGGGAGGAGGATGTTGGGGTGTTCATTTTATTCCTGAAGCCACGAGGGCTGTCTGCTTTGGTTAGTAGGCTTCCCTGTTATCCCACAATCCCTTCAGACACTTGAATTTGTTTGCATTTCTGCCTACATGGCGGGGGGGTGTTGGGAGGCTTCTTGTTTCAGAGGCACTTGTGGTCTTTGAATGCAACTTTTTGCCCTAATGTGACAAAAAGGAGGCACAAGGCCAGAAATAGCATGCTGTGCTGTTTATTGCTCGATTTATTTGTGGCCATGTCTGTCACGCAGATGCCAATATGTTTTATCTTCATTTATAACAGCCCAGAATGTTTCACCTGGACTGACAGGGTCCTAGACCAGACAGGGAGGTTCCATAGGGAGGTTTTTAGCATGTAGCTTGTTGCTGCGATTTTTTTTTTTTTAACCCTTGCTTCTCTGTCTGACCCCAAGTTCACTTGTGAAGCTGTACATGTTTTCCATGCACAGTTTGGATAATTAAAAATAGCTGCTCGCGGCGCTTGGCTTCTGTGCAGCCTTTTATCAATAGTGCCTCTGAGAATACCTTGTGTTTGGATGAGTGGTTTTAAATAGAGTGGTGAGAACTGCAGGGAAGGCAAACCGAACAGGCCTCTTTCGCAGAGATCTTTTTTTACTTTGAAATGCCTAGAAATAATTTTTAAACTGAAAACAAAGCATACTGGTATTTTCAGCTTAATGAGTTCTTGTTAATCTTGTTTTCTAATCCTTATTAATTTTTCTTATGGTGGAAGAGTTCACAGGTCTGATGTGGGGGCCCATCCTCATTATTCTGTTCTGTTATTCTCAAAAATCAGATTTGTTACTTGGTGTGCAACGGGCCAACAATTCCACACTGGAGAGACATTGATTACTTATTTCAGAGCTGCACAAACCCAGGTGCTTGGTATTCCAGGAATCAAGCACACCAACTATCAAAACTTTTACTGTTTATACTGTGTCAGCCAACAAAGGAATTAGTGTTCATTGGCTACAAGTGACGTAGTTCTCTTATTAATTAATATTCTGTTTTCTATTGGTTAATAATTCTCTCGCTTCTCATGCTAATTAGGCCGCATGCTCAGTCCCATTCTCCTTTTGAGTCAGTGGGTTTCCTGGGTCAGTGGTCATGATCTGCCCCTGCCAGAATTATTTTTTACCCAGTGTGAGCTGATTTCAGCACAACTGCTGAGCTGGCTTTATTAGTTTCCCCTTATCTCAGAAGTTCTGCAAAATGCCCTCGTGGCCCATAAATTCTGCATCCTTTGTGTCCACTCTCAGTGGTACCTCCTTCTCCCCAGCCTTTGTTGACCTCCCCCTGTGTCTGAGATAACTGAAACATGTCCAGCCCTAAACCTTATCAAGGCAATTCTACCAACAAGTAATTTGTTTCTCTAACACCTGGACATCACTTGGAGCTTGTCAGCTGCTCTCAGTTTCAGTTAAATCTCCCTTGTTGTTGAACTAAGCTTGAAAGTATACAAAGATCAAATACTAAAGAAAAGCCTTTTTAAAGAAAATTTTACATATTCCACATTTGCAACATTGTGAAGAACCCAGTATGGTGGGCAGAAGAGGATGGTGCCAGATGCTGGATAGGAAATCATCAGTGGAAGTTGCTACATGATCTCCTCCAGGGCTTATCTTGGGCTCTGACACCGAAGATGGGATATTCCACTAAAACTACAGTTCCCATTAATTAAAACCTCTGCATGTACTGCCAATCAAAATAGTTGCCTAATTTCTTTTTTCTCTTTCTGCAGAAACCTCCTTCCTCCCACCCCAAATCTTGGCGATATGTTTTATACTGGAAGTTGATTTGATGTGTACAATATTCCACTGATTTATTCATGACTTTTAAACTTCCTAATCTGCCAGGATCTATCAATTGTAAGGCATGCAGAATTCCTAATTTCCTTTTGTTCCTGTGCCATTTATTACATCAAAATACTTGCCATGCTTTTTCTCTACCTCCTCTGTATGTTAAACAGTTCAGGCTTGCTGGAGGCAATAGGAATATGAAGGAATTGCTGTTGTCTGTGGCATACTCAGCCTGTGAACCTAAATCATCAAAGCCTTTGTTCCCATACGTTCCATGAGTGATGCATTCATTTAAAGAAGGGTGGCTAGATGTACAGGAAAAAGGTTTCTCCTCTTTACATGCAAATTTTGAATCTTGTATGCTCTTTCTCAGGAAAATCTCATGTAGGTCTCAGTATCCTATTTCCTTCTAAACAAAAGAGGGGGACGCTCATCTGAACATGCAGAATATTGCATGACCATGGGAATTTTTAAATTATTATTTGTCTTCTATAAACAGGAAAGCCCTCCTAATAGAAACAGAATAAACCTACACCCCTGTAATGTTGTGTTGTAATCATGACTTGCAAATCTGCACGTGTAACCTTGTCCTGTGCAAAGCTTTCTGAGTTTCTAGGAAGCTTCTGGCCTGAAGAACTGGAAATGAAAGGCGGTATTTCTCCTTAAAACATGCCCATATACTCAGAAGTGAAGAACAGAATTGGGTGTGTGTGTGTGCCTTTTATGACAGGTAATTAATGTTATATATCACTGCAGTATTGCATTATTTCATCATTGACAGACTTGGTGCTGTCTGAGCCATTGATATTTTGAGTCCTGGAATTATAGGTGATAAATGATAAGTTTGTTACTGTCCTAAGTCATTTTGGTACTGGTTTAATTTTACCTTTGGTGAATTTCCAATGCTGACTTTGAATTATACATTGGGAGAGACAAATAATGTACCTAGTCTGAAGACTGTCTGTAGAATAAGTGTGAAAACATTGCTAGGAAAGCATGAAAGTGGAAAAAAATAATAAAGCCATAAAAGTCTTGGTGATGGTTTTTTTTGTTCCGTTTTTCGTCCCTGTCCCCTACTTTGCATTCATACTGCAGAGAAGTGAAATGAGAATTGGCTTAGGGGTGAACAACTGCACAAGTAAATCCCCAAGGAAGGAAAAATCTTCTTGTGTGTGTACAAAAAATACACGGGAGGAGGTGAATGCTTTCTCCAAGAGTTTGCTTCCTAGAGGAAAGCTCATTTACACACTGACTGATGGTAGGGCTTCCTTTTGGAAGTATCAGCTTCCCCTCACTGCTGACACCAGAGCAGCAGCAGAGTTCCAGGCTGCCTCTGTGCTGACCCTGTGTTGGTGAGCAGGCAGCTGTCAGTCTGGGCTGGGGATGGTTTGCAGTGTCAGTCTTTCTGCCTTCACTCCTCCTTGAATTTAAATGGAAATTCCATAGATAATCAAGGCCTAAACCCTGCTAAGTGCTGACACAGCAGCAATGCCCAGCTCCTCTGCTGCTCTGACTGGCCATGGAAGAAGCTAAATGAATATTAATGCTTGCCTGTTGACCAGCAGCTTGGTTTACTTGTCTCTTTCATCTCCTGCAATGAAGTACGTGTTTTCTGGCTGGGTCATTAATAAAACAGCTGGCTGGTGATTTATTTCACCCAAGGTACTAGCTGCCCATTGTGTCTCCAGTGGCAGCAGTCAATGGCTTCTTTGCTGTTGTCATGGTCTCCCCCTCGGTAATCACAAGGATTCAGGAGAATGCAAAGGACCAGTAGTGTGGTGAACTTGCTTTCCACGAGCCTTGCTCCTATTGTGCTCTTTGTGCAGTTTCCAGCTGAACAAGAATCCTCTTTTCCTGGGAGCCACCAGGACCTCCTCGGCCACTTGGTAAGAATGCAGGGACCTTGTCACATCCCTCGTGGTGCAGGGAGGGTGACTGCTGCAGCCAGCACAAAAGAATTTATGTTTATATGTATTCCAGGCTGCTGAAGGTAGATGCTGTCTGTCTCCTGCCTGGTCTGGAGCCTCTTCGAGCCATCTCTGTAAGTCTGGTGTCTTTGTGGTTCCAAGCCTTGGCTTAGTTTGAGCTGCCGTGGAAAAAAGCACTGATTACCTGTCAGTCCTAGGAAAATGCATTATTTAGAGTAACCAAATTGCTCTATAGTCTAAGTCAAGTGTGAACTAAACCATCTTAATGCAGAGCATGAGAAAACGATCAGCTGCTCTGAATATAAGATCTATTAAAGATTCTGTAGGATCTCTAGATCATTGCATTTAAGGTTCTTCCTCTAGAGAGTGTCAGAAATAGGCTCAAGTTACTTGATCTGGATCTGGGCCACTGTTCAGGTCAGTTACCAAAATAATCTGGTTCAAAAATAGTTCAGCACTGAACTATGATGTAGCAAAGAGAGTCCTGGCATATTGAGGTACGATCAAGCTCTGAAACAGATCTAAGATAGGTGGCCTAGACCAACAGATTTTATTAGTAAAATGAATGTGTTCCCTTCCCTATTCCAATCTCCAAATTATTATCCTATAATGTGGGATATAATAATCCTCACCACTTGTTTGCATTCATTAAAAAATCTGGAACAAGTCCTGGTTCTAGGACATTTATTCCATTTTCTGTAGTTTTAGTGGAAGCTGCACATGCATGTGCTGGGTACTGCTGAAGTAGCTAAAACAACTCTGTGAATTCTTGCTCATGGATATGCTCTTTCAAGAATGTGATTACAGGTCTGAAGGAATAAGTATGGAGTCTCAAAGGCTTCTGCGCAATGTACATTTTCAAGCATGCAGATGAATTTTTCTGCTTTCTCCTTGATCTTTCTCCTCTCCTGATTTTTTTTCAGGCACATTTTTGCCATCTACTGTCAAAAAATTTGCCCCTTCATGAAGATAACAACTCTGAAAGACACTGAAAAACTGAAATAACCATTTCAGCTGGTATAAACAATTACAGATATTTCCAGACAGCAAAATGACAACCTCAGTGAAGCTTGGACAATAGCTAGAGAGATGTTAATGAAGAGGGACATGGGCGGATTCCTGAATTATTAAAAATGCAATAATGTTTCGTAAGCCTTGATATGCCCTAGTGAACCATGCTTAGGGAACAGATTTTGCCTGTCCCAAGCTCTCTTATCTGGTGCAGCAGAGTAAGAACTGAGCAACCTTCTCTCGTTGCCTTTCATCATTTGGAACATCTTTTCAGCTTTGAATTTCTGAGGCTGTTTCATTGTGCTGCCATTCCCCCTCCCACCCTTCTGCTTTGTTTGCCTGACAAGGAGGAAAGGCAGAAAGTGAAGCACAGAGCCACATTTCCATAAGCTTACACAAACTATTTCTTTCTTTTTCTTTCTACTCCAGACAGGGTGCTTATAATTAGTCATCCCTGCTGTGGTTGAAGCGGAGTTTTTCGAATAAAGCTTTGGTGGTTTTTTTTACCAGCAAGAGTGAAAAATAAAACTCATGCAGTTCATCATTAATTTGGGGAATACTTGTTAGCCTCATAATCCAGGCAAATAATTTCCTTCAGCCGTGTTTTTGTTAGAAATACTGGAGCAGAGACCTGGTGGTACTTTTCCCTGTCACGCTGAGATCAGACAGTGCTGGCAGCATTTGGTGTCTTGAAGCTGAATGCAGAATTAAAAGCTTCTTTAAAAAGCAGGCTATTAAAGTGGCACTGAGAAAACTCGTTACACTGCTTAGTGGTTGGGTGGGATAATCTGAGATTCTGCTTTTAATTAAAAGTGGACCTGCAGAATGCAGGCCTTGGTTGAGATGTTCTGTGTGTGTATTTTAAGTCCTCCTGAAACTGGCAGTATGAGCTCTTGGGTTTTGGCCAACGAGCAGTTCTAGTGTTGGGAGAGACAAGGGAGAAGTGGTGAAATTAAACTTGAAAGAAATTTTCATTTTTACATGGGAAGTCTTGAGTTTAAATGGTATTAGGGACTCTTCCTGATAAGAACTTTAGATGAACTGTTTGGTAAGATGTGAAATATAATTATTACCCTTCTAGTCTAAGTGTTAAAAGAAGTTATTTTNTCAGATGTAGTGTGAGTTCAGGACTTGTCTGCATCTTCTAATGCAAATTGCTTGTGCAAAAATCAGACCCTCACTGCTATTTTTGTAGATTCTTAGAACTGTTGATTCCCATTTAACAGATGTAATATAAACACCAATTTTTCAAATCTGCTTTGTTTCTTCTCTTTTGGTAATCAGAGACAAGTTGGATTATTTCCTGCTTTGAATATGAAATTGCATTTTTAAGTTCTGCTAATTTTTTTTGCAAAATCAGTTCTTTCTGGAAACTTATACCATTGTTTGAATGAGAAATGGTTCAGAATTTCTTGATCATTCTAGGGGGGGAAGGAACAAAATTAATAAAAAAGGATTTGACTTTCTTAAGCAGTAGAGATTCAGAATTTGAAAGGTAGCCAATGCTGTGCCCAGTGTTACTTAGTTTTTCTTGAAATAACTGAAATTCCCTTTTAAAGTCCACTACACAACAGATTTACACTTAAGTGAGTTTTAATTGACCCTGTTATTATTACAGTGATGGCAATAATGCTTTGGTAAATGTATTTTCCAGTTGTTGACTTTGGCAATAAAAACCAACCCAAGATTGCAAAAGAGAGAGAAACTCAGTTTTGTGGAAATAGGCTGTCCTTCCATTGTAAAGATAACAGGGTCTTCTTTTAACCTTGCATGGCACTCCCTAACTTGTTTCCTGTCTTTTCTTCATTATGTTGGCTCCTTGCCTTGAAGAGGAGATGGCTTTTTAATACAGCCACTAAATTCCACCAACTCTGAATCTTTCAATCCAATTACTATGGTACATTAGCTCTTGACTCTCTCCCTCTGCAACTATAGCACTCGTGAATCAAGTGTTTGTTTTTCATTGCAAGGTTTTTTTTTTCTAGAATCAAAGGATTTTCTCTTTTTCTTTCTTATGCCTTAGCTGGCATTGTCAGTAGGACTCTCAAATGTTAATGACACCAGGTTTGCATAAATCATCAGCTCCACACGGGCTGCTGTGCTTTGCAAGATAAAGCTCCTTGTAAAGTTGAGCTTAGAGACAAAGCAAAGGTTTATAACCCAGAGCTGTGGATATGACTGGAAAAGGGTTTTTCCTGTCTTTGTCCAAAAGAACAACCTGTCCACTTTGCCCCTCAGGAGCAGTAGTACTAGCTTAGCACAAGAGTTTGTATCATAGGCAGCAGTTTGGAGACAAAGCATGGAATGATAAACGTAATTGCTAAAGCTAAGGAATGTGCCATAAATTCCAAGGGAGACAGTATTACTGTCTGGAAAGGATCACAATCCTTTCTTCTAGAAATGCCAGTTTTGAAATACTTGTGCTTGGGGTGGTACAGCTCATGGATGAGCACAAGATATTTATTAGAAATTACCATGGGATTTGTTTCTGAATTCTGGCCTCGCAGGGGGTTCCGCTGAGTGCCCTCAGCATGGGGTGTGGTTTGACTTGGAGCACTTTTGGTCAGGCTCTGGGAAGGGAGGGCTTGGTCTTTGTGTTCCACTATTCCTGCAGTGTCTCCAGAGCCTGGCTGGCTCCAGGATCCCTTCAGGTGAGAGCTGCCCTGCTCTGTGCCATGCAGGAATGTCCCTGTGCTGGCCAGGAGCCACCACGGTGGGATCTGCTGTGGTCCTTGCACATCCAGGATATCCTTGTTCTTCTCCTTTCCTTCCTTCCCCAGCCCATCTCCCCTCCTGAGGGACTCCACAGCCATTGCCATAGTACACAGCAGTCCCAAAATTATTATTATTATCCTTGGACAGGACCAGTTTTGAGATGTAACACTCGTGTTCTGGGAGTTGTTCTAGTTTAGTCTGTGAAGTTTGGCAGAGAAAATCATTATGGGAAACTGGGATGCCAACCTGAATATTCCTTCTAGTACCGACCTTGGTTTGTGTTTAACTGGACAGATTTTTGCTTCCAAATGGGAACTTGATTTCTAAGCCAGTTTCTGCTGCAATTTATACTGAAAAGCCTTGGAAGGGGCTGGATGCACTGTGAATACATTAAAACAAATCCTGTATTTGTGCTCCATTCTCTGGTATAGGAATCGAGCATCTGTTTTGACTGGCAAGTGTCCCTCAGCTGTATTCACACATACAACATCACGTGGGAGTTTGTGGACAAATGAGATGCATCCACACAAAATCTCTTGTGCATTCAAAAATGTGTAAATGCCTTTACTGCTGGTAATAGAAAGAGCTGAACAAAATATGCCAAATGATATGGAATAAATTTCAGGTATGATAGCATTTTTGTTATAAGCAATATATCAAAGTTATAGCCTGCTGCTGAGAGACTGGAAGTTTTGAAAGCCTCTTTTGTTATATAAATCTAAAAAGGGGATTAAATACTAAATGAAAGGTAACTTGAAATGTGGGCAAAGAAGAGTTAGGGTGGCTACCTGGGGTGCTACACGCAGTTAATGTGACTTAGGCGAGGATGTTGAGACACATCGTACATGTTCATTTTGAACTTTACTTCTCCACACCTGGGAGATTGTGTGATTCCTCATTTACTGGCAGGGGATTCCTCCTGGGTGTGCAGGGAACTGTTGCTGTGTGACTGACTGCAGGTGGCCTGTCACCATGGAAGAAGCCACTAGGGAGGAATGGGCAGCCAGGAACCTCTCCATGTCTCTCAGGCCTCACACCTTTGAAATCCTTCATGGATTCTGCAGTGGATTATACCATTAAAAATGTAATGGGAATAAACACTCTTTATCCTTCAAACCAGCAATATGTGTTCAAATCCCTAAGCATCAAATCAATACTGAAAACTTTGGAAAAATGGTATAAAGTTGATGTTGTAAATGTACTGCAGTCATTTCAGGAAAGGATGTTAAAGGAGTTTTAAAAAAAGGTTGTATTTAATAAAATAAATCTCAAACTCAGAATTTAGCAGGATACTAATTTAAGGGAACTCAACAATGTAGAATTTATTTTCCAGTCTTTACACGCAGCTCTTGGATTTAGTATAGCCAGAGGTTTATATACTTGCAGCATTCCCTGTTTTTAGCAGCATCCTGCTGTTTTATTGGATGAACTAAAGCCTGCTGTTAGCTCACTTCTTATAAGCAGCCTCCCTGAGCTTCCTCTGAGGCAGTTTACAGCTCTGTCTTTTACTCCATAGCTGCGTCACAGATGGGTTTGGGTTTTCTCAATGCAATGCAGCATGATTCATTTTTATAGGGAGACAGTCTCTATGAATGCACTGGATGAATCTAGCTCATGGGAAAACCAAGCCCTTCCAAATTGTACAATGCAACGTGGCACTTATTAACCATCTTGCCTTGCAACTATCTCACCGTTACTTCATATTCTTTATTGATTTTTTTTGTATTTATGGTGTGGATTAAATTCCCATTTAAGCTTAGCTTTGGGTTCTACTCCTTCACTAAAATGAGAAGGTTGTGTCACTTCAAATACTGATACCAGAGTTTGTTTTTTCCTCCCTTTAAGAGGGAGAAGACTCTCCATATATGTATACATACACACATGCAGTAATTATCTAATCAATGTATTTTCAGAGTGATTATGAACGTGTGCTTTTCTTATTCAGTTTTCATTTAGTTTGTGGTTTTTCTAGATATGTCCTTACTGTCATCACTATATTGATGTTCCTAAGAATGGTTATAAAGAAAATAGCACCAGCACATTGATAATTTAATTATCTTTTTAAAAAGAACTGTGCAAAGAAAGACAAACAAACATTTCCTCATTAAGTATGGTTTGCGGATTTTTCTAATTTTTAAAACCATGTCAACTCCATCAGTTTCTCCAGCAGAACTGGGAATTTGATGAACACTGTTGTTTGTATTATACTACTTAATCTTGTTCTGTACTTAAAATATTAAGAGGGAGCTGTTACACTCAGGCTCTCCGCATTACTAGTGTGGAATTTTGAACAGTTGTTGACAGCACAGAGAACATTGCACAGTTTTCCCAGTTTTAGATAAGACCGTGAAGGGGAGTGTGTTTAAAATAACAGGACATAAAGGCAAATACATGTTGGAGAGAAATCAACTCTTTTAGATAAGATTTTCTTATACACTTTGCAGTGAGGAGAAGATTGGAGGGTCTGCAAAATCTCTGAACAAGTGACTCGCTGGGTTGTGTGTCAGGCTCAGATTTCTTTACCTTAGGGCACAAGCTGCCAGCGCATCCTGCAGAGAGAACGGATTCGCACTTGAAAACACACAGGAAACAAAAACTTCTGTGGATGCCTCGCTCTGCAGTTGCCTCTATAATTTGTGCCTCTTTCTTGTTTCACTTCAAGCTCTGGTGGTGAGGAGCTGAAGCTCATTTTGCTCCTCCTGTCTCATTTGAGGCGCTCTTTCAGCATGTGGTGACAGGGTGACCCAATTGCCAGGAGTGCCCCAGGAGCGCCGTGCCCGTGCTCTGCTTTCACAGCCCTCGGTCAGCACATCTCATCCCAGCCAGACAATGCTCTTTTCTCTCCCTGCTCATCAGTGCACCTGCCAGCAGTGGTTTAATGCAGTTAGCATTATCTGGCAGCAGGTGTGCCTGCGTGAGGGGTGAATACAAATGGAATGGCAGTTGGGTGGAGGGGCAGACAGGTGTGTTTAATAACACTCATCAGCAGGGAGGTGTGCAGAGAGGAGAAAAAACCCACAGGCAGAGGAGCCTCGTAGTGCAGCCTGAGCAGCCATGAGGTCAGGTAAGGTGGAGAGGGATGGAAAACCACATGGAACTGAGGTGAGGGGGGTGGCTTCTCCCTGGTTATGAGCAAGAGGAGAACAGGGAGTGGGAACAGATGGCTCTGAATTGTACAGCCCCTGATAGTCCGTGCCTCTGTGGGATCCAACTGGGATTGACTTTTTATTTGAAGGTGGAACTGTGGCTTTTAGAATAGATGTATAGAAAATCAGATAAAAAAAAAAAAAAAACAACAATCCCACAGTTCTGGTAATTCCTGAAAAGGAGAAGGCTTGTGGGTGTATGTCTTTGTTAGAAGACAGAGAGGTGTGAACAGTCAGGAGCCTCTTCTGATGGGTTATTATGTTTAAAATACACCAGTCTTGTCTTGTGAACCATCTTGGATGGTTTTAGTTTGTTGTGCCTTTTTTTTTTTTTCCTCCTAATCTCTTAAGTAACAATAAAAGTAGGGTAGGTTGAAAGATTGTTCTCAGGAGCTTTCTGAGGCAAAATGCTGTAACTGGGGTTCTCCTACCAGGAGTCCTTACTGCTCACTATATTTAAAGTTGTTTTTGTTGCTTTGTTTTTGTTTTTTTTTTTGTCTTTTTTTAAAAGTTTTTATTTTAGGTTTTTTTTTAATATAAAACAGTTGAATCGTACCTCACAGACATCTAAAGATGTTGCTCCTTGACGCAGCCTGAATTTGTAGCTTACCAAGGAATGTTTTGTGGTTGGGGCACTGCAGGGGTCCCAAAACATGTTTTAGTTTTTCTTTTCTGTGCAGTAAATCACGGATGTTTCTAGGAAAGCCCACACTGAATCATGAGAGGGTAAAGGTGCCCCCCAGACTGATTTTAACCTGCATGGAATCTCCAGTGAGTGAGATCCTGCAAGGACAGTCCCTTCTGGGACCCCAAAATGGATCTTTGGCCTCTGTTTTCTTGTGGGCTGCTCCTCTCTCTTAACCAGGACAGCTTTTACCAGCCTTGCAGTCCATTAGGCAGAGGAACTTCTTCCTGAAGTTCCAAGAATCTATTGCATGATGCATTGCTGTGGACACTGCAAAAAACACTCCTGCTCTAAAAAGCTTTTAATACAGGAAACTACTAGAAGGAATGAATAGCTTTTAGTAAGACTGTGGAATGCTACTAGATTTTATACAGCTTCTCAAATATTTTTGCAGGTTCAGCAGAAAGGCTTCACAGTTTCAGGCTTCCCACAACCCCACAGTCTCAGACATATTTCTACTAATTTTACTGTGTGAATTTGGAGGCTGTGTAGGTCTTAAAAGCAGTGCCCTTTCCTTTGGGATCTCACTGCCTTTTATAAGAAAGCTTCAAAATATGCCAGTAACTAATGCATTTAGCTCCAAAAGAATTATTTAAAGGTGCCTGATTTTCTTTCATTTAATGATTATATTATTTCCTTTCATTTTCTACCATACCTTCTTTGGCTAGCTCTTTGTACCTACATTTTATCTCCTGAGCTCCTCTGAAACATGTTTAATTCAGTTGAGCCTTTTTTGATGTGTATTGCTAAGAGTTCAGTCAAGCCAAGAGGTTTTGTTTGTTGAGGAAAAACAAGCCCTGGAGTTTCAAACCTTAAATGCATGAAAGCCTTGCTGCGTGCAAGCAGCTGCACAGAAACATGGGGCTTGAGTTAGGAACCCTCAGACTGTGGGACCATCTTCTCATCTCCAGCCAGTGCTGGGATGGGTCGGCACAACTCAGCTGAGATGTTGCTTCAGGGTGGGCAGAGTTGGTCAGTCTGAGTTTATGACCTGTTTGCAGGACTGCTGGTCTCCACTGCCTGTTCTTCCCTTGGCTGTCTCACTGTGTTGACCCTTCAGGGAGGGTGAACTTTCATCTGTCGTGGTAATCAGAGCCCTGAGAAACACTGAGGGAATGTCATGTCCTTGGTCACCAGCTCGTGCCTCTGGAAATACCAGCAGCTTTCTGGGCATCCCTAGGATGCAGCTTGGGGTTTGACTGTTCTGGCTGAGCTGAGTGCAGTGGGATGAGGATGTTTTAAAAGAGCAGCTTGAGAAGATACAGTGCAGCTCAGTGGAAAGTTAAAAGAACACTCCAGGTTTCAATTCATGGCCTCCATCACATTGCACTGGGGACAGGTGGAGGGAGACTGCAACCAAAATGAAATCTGAGGAGGCAGAGACGGCAAGACAGGAGCTGGGGAAAGAGGGTGTTCCATGCTGGAAAGGAGGGACAGGGTGTCTGCAGCTTCAGTCATGTGTTGTGATGTTCCACTTTCATTAGGTTCCTTGAGTATTAGAAAAATTGCATTTGTGGTACGGTGTGTTTGGTACAACTCTTGAGCAGAATTTGAAAGAACCCTTGGAAATACCCTTTGCTGTTAAAGGCCCAAGGAAACCTGCTTGCTGCTGCATTTCTGGGACTGAGGTATTGCTCACTGTTGGATTGCAGCCCAGCCATAGTATTTTCTGGAAGTTTATTCCAGACAGGTGTGAAGGCAAGCAGCAGTGACAGCACCAAACACCTGAGGATTTTGGATTGCCTGGTGTCACCTGCCTCTAGCAGTGCCTAGAGAGCTGTCTGGTGCTGAACTGAGAGCAGAGGAGGAGCATCTCTCACGGCAGCTGCACAGAAAGGCTGCAGAACATGGCAAGTCTGCTGTGGGCAAACCCAGCAGTGGCTGCTGCTCTGAATGCCTAATGCTTTTCAACCCAATTTAAAGGATTTCCATGGTTTGTGAGAAAGGGTGCAAATGACCTTTCCCTCTGTTTGTGGCAGGCATTTGAAATCCAACAGGAAGAAAACCTGCAGACCAGAAAAGTCCTACTCTAAAATTCTTTTCAGGCTTTGCTGAGATAAAAATTGTATTTTCCTTTTGTTGGGTTGTTTCATAAGACTAGCAGGATGTTTCTAAAATGCTGGCCTATATTCCTGCCAAAGGAAAAAAAAAGCATATGCAAAAAGGTCTGTGTGCTTGTGAATACTGCTTGAAATTATATATTCTTCTATTCTGGGATTGTGTTCATCAATTATTTGGTGTTTCTTGATCTCCCTCACAAAATTTCTGTGTTTGCTGCTGGATGTGGACACCTAAGAGGGCAGAACTAAGGTTGTACAACTCTGTGTGCTTGAGGCTGCAACATACTTAAAAAAAAAACCATATATTGTCTAGATAATGCAGTGTGTACTATTTATGGCAACACAAATAATTCAAGATTATGCCTGAAGCAATGACAGCAGGGAGAGTTACAAGAATTTAGAGACTGTAATATGCAAAGGTGGAACATACAGAACTTAGACATTTATTACACTGAGGGAAAGGCTCACTGCTGACAAATTGCTGAAAATGATAGAGACAAGGTCAGAGTGGACCCTGATATCCCTTGGAATTGGCACTGGACAGCATCATGTGCAAAAAGGAAAGGTCACTGGAGCAACAGAATGGGCAAAAATCTCCACTGACAGATCCAGAAGATGCTGGTGAGTTATGAGGAAGCCTGTGCTTAGAGCTGAGTAACAGGTACAGGCACTTTATCCAGCTCAACTGAGCTTTACATGAATTAATTATTGAACATCAAGCAGCTGCTTCTGTCAGTGATGAGGATCTATCATGGAACATCATTGCTCCAAGAGAACGCTGTAGATGATTAATTTTTTTGAGAACAGTTTATCTTTCACTACCATTCTGTGGCTGTTGTGAAAACTGCATAAAGGAGGCTGAGGATGTGAAGATATGAGTGGGTATCTCTTCCTCCATTTTTCTGTGGCATGGTGAAAGTTACAGTTGGGTAGAAGAAAATGCTGTTGGTTTCCATACTACAGAGTCTTTGGTATGTGGTGTTGAATGCTATAAAAATAAACTTGAACAAATATATGCTCTTCTAACTGTCAAAAATCACAAAAACATGCACAGGGTTTGATGAGCAGTTGTCTAGGAATTGTAAATATATTCCTAAAAAACTAGGTTTGACAGACAGGGGAGGACATGCAAGCTGTAGGATTTCAGCATTTTTGAAATCTCATTTTCATTTCTGGACTCTCTATCTTCTTTTATGTGCACATGCACAAATACCCATGAAGGCAGTGTTCTCATTGCAAAAGTTCTCGATTTTGATGGGTTAGAAGTCTAAAACTGTGCTGTTTGCACTTCAGACAATGTTGGATTTGCTGTAGCATCGGGGTACCCTAAGCAGCAGCATTCCCAGAGGGATGGCTTTTGACTGCTGGATCTAGAAGAGGCACTTTTTGTGGTAACTCAGAGTTTTTGTATGTGGGGAGAGCTATTTTGGTAAACTTTCAAGTGCTTCAAGTACTTCCCAATGCCTTGTTTTCCTTCTGTACTAATTGCCTCAGGCTTGTGCCAACAGCTGTGCCCCCCTTGCGTAGGAAGGGCAGTTTTGGGGGGCCAGACCTGGACTCGGGCAGCCCCCACTGCTGTGCTCCAAGCTTCCCCACTGTGCAGCCCTGCAGAAGGATGGGAGGGGACCCCACTGGGAAGCTCCACGGGGCACAGGCGGTGCTTTGGTCTCTGATTCAGGGGATTAATACCATTTTCTGTTTCTTGGACACTGCAGCCAGTTGGCCTTGTGTTCATATTCAGTTTGCCCACTCCTCGAGTGCACTTACTTGTGTAAATCTGCTCAAGCGTTTAAGTCTGAAAGAGCGAACAAACAGGGAATGAACAGACGGCTCTGCTGGCTCTGGAGGGGCTGCCTGCCTCTCTGTCCTTGTTTCCATGAATGTGGCCCGTGCAGCACACACAGCGCTGTCTGCCAGCCCTCCCTGCCCACGTGAGCCCTTTGCTGAGCTGCACGGGCCCTCTGTGCTCAGTGGCTCTGCTCCTTTGGGAGCTGGACGCGGCTCCTTGCTGTTCCTCTGCAGCTCTGTGTGCCCCAGGAGCTGCCAGGAGGAGCCACCCCCGGCGTGGGGTCCAGCCAAGGCCCAGGGAGGTGCAGGCATGGGGACGGCCTTGTGCTCCCACAAACGCCATGAAGGGTTACCCCGAGGGAGGACAGAGCCCTTTGCCATGCGTGTTCAAACACTGGGGCTTGTCCCACCACTGATGGACCTCTGTGTATAAAGCAGGGTTTTGAGGACTGACCTGTTTCACATTGAATTTCTCAGGCTCTTGTCATCTAATAGGGTTTGTCTCAGAAAAGTGCCACTGCTGTTTTATTGTAGTTTATGTAGTTGATAACTTTGATGCGCTTAGCTACTGAAGAAATTAGATTTTATTTGAGATTTGCAGGTTATTTTTCCATTCTTTATTACTTCTGTAAAATTGCAATGGTTTTGTTAATCCCTTGCTGGTCACTGAATCTTGGGGTTTTTTTTAATGGTTTGGTCCCCCAGGACATTGAAGGGGTTCTTAGAAACACCCTTCTCTTGCTTCTAGATCTCCTCATATCCAGTGTTTCACCTTCTGCATTTTGGCACAGAGCTTTCTGTGTATTACCCTGCGTTCTTCAGTTTGTATCATGCCAACCTTTCTACCTTTCTGTCCTGCACTCCTGATTTGAGTGAGTTAGACAAAGCAAACATTCTGACCAAATTCAGGTCAGAGATTCAGGCTGTATTTCTCATGGGTAATTTAATTTTGCCTATTTTAAATTTCCACGTAACCACCTTAGACATGACATTTGTTCCAGTCTTTAAATCATCTATGGCACTGTCTGTACTTTTTTAAAGGCTCCTGCAGTCCATCCTGGAGTATCTGGTGTTATAAAGGTTTAAGGACTGACTTAGTGCAGAATCAATCCTGACAGGATATTCTGGACTGAAAGAAAACTGTAATGGCTGTTGTTCTGCCATGGAAATTGTGGGGGTTTTTTAAATGATGGAATGTTGTTGGGCTAAAAGGAAAAATATCTAAGACCTGTCACATATTTTAATAGTAATTTCTAATTAAGCCTGATTAGTCAGTTTAGTGCTGTTCTATGTGTTCTGTGCGTTTGGTGATTGTCTCTGGGGATGAAGGTGGTTCTTGTTCTTTGGGGCCAGGCAGATGTAGCAGGGACATTCAGAGAGAGCTCTGAGGGAGGGAATGGGGCAGGTTCTGGACTCTCTGTAGCCAGGCTTTGTTTGCTCTGTCTGTGCAGGACCTGCAAGTGTTTGGTGTGCCATCCATCTTGACTTGTGCTTCCCCAAGCTGACTGGTTCATTCAGAAGCCAATGCTTTGTTGGGAAGCCAGTTCTTCAGGCTTTTTGTAGTGAATTATGTTTCAAGAGCTGATGGATTTTGCTTTTTAAATTGAGCTATGATGTTAGGTTTTTTCAGTGGAAGTTTTGTACAAAAGTGGGTCTCAAACTTCTCTGCTTGTGTCCCCATTCTCTGGTGCAAACTCCTGTACTGTAGCTGAACTTCATCTGACCTGTGATCCCACCTGGGATTCTTGCCCCTGTTTGCCACTTGCCCAGACAGTGCCCTGCTTTCTGCAGGCTCCAGCAGGAGCAGCTGCTGCTCAGATCCCAAAGGACATTCTTTTGGTGATACTTTCACATGCTTTAGGTGCAGAATGCTGGGCAAAGTAATTCTTGACATACTTGCATCAAAAAAAGTGACCTACTTACCACACTGGTGTTGATTTTGTTATTACAGACTGTTTGTCTTTAGATTAAAATATCAGCCCTAATCAAACATACAGGTGTTCCCTGTTGATTATGTCTAAGGTTTCCTCCAAGAAGAGTTTGTATATAAATAATTGCAGTTTCTGTTCGAGTCCCGTGTGATCTCCAGTGAAGGCACAGCACTACTGATCCTTTTCCTTCCCCTTTCACCAAGGTAAGATGTTTTCTCCGGTGCTTAAAAGCTGCTATCAGACTCAGCCCTCTGTCGAGACAGTGTGCCCTGTTATTTTGCATTCATCCAGGCTTCCACCCCTTGCTATCAAACACATCTTTAAAATGTCACAGGACTCACCAGGCTGCCTTTTGCACAGTTCATTTATGGTGGTTTATTTGCCTCCTGGTGTGACCTGCTGCAAGTCAGGAGAGGCGGGAAAGTGGTTGGATTGCATTGATCTAAGGTCACCTCCCTGCTGGAAGGTCACATCACAGCAAGAGCACTGAGAGTGTCACTGATGGGAGCAGGGACAGAACGCTGGGGAGTGAAGCACTGTGGAGAACCTTGTCTGCACCTCTGTCTGTGAAGGGACAGACTGACAGAGGGACAGAGGCCTGGGCTGTGTTACTATGACACCCAGGTAGAGGTGTGCATTGTGGCACCGGGAAACCTTGTCCCAGCAGCTTCATGGGACAGGATAACAGGAGAAAAAAAAGTGGAAGATCTTAGGAACCACCAGGGTAGTGATGATTCCGTACTAGGAGAAATATTGTTTATAAACTCCTGCAGCTCTCTGGGGGATAACTGGAGTGCAGAGTCCTGGGACACAGAGATTGATGGCTCATTCCAGTCTGACCCTTTTTCTCTTCTTTGTTGTCACTGCTGTGAGAAGTCTGGTGACTGTTTGCATTAGCAATACTTCTGTTCCAGATCAGGGAATTCCCTTGTGCTAGTGCACTGCTTGACTCACGAGTCATGTTCTCTTCTTCTTTGTTTCAGAGCAGAATTTTACATCCCTATTAAATGTGTTGCCAAATCCAAATTTGCAGTAAACAGAGGCAGCTTTCTGGCTGAATTCTGCCATCTGTCTTGGGTCTGTGTGCAATATCCTAATCCTGGACTAGATGTTGGGTTCAGTGTGCTGCAGAAGTGATTGTCTGGATTGCCTCTCATCTTTGAGACATCTGGAACTGCATCATTGTGTAAGTGGCCCCAAATTGTGTCTTGAGGAGATTTGCCAAGACACTGTGTACCCCTTCTTTGCCATTTGAGCAGCTCTCTTGATCGAGTGCATAGATATTGGATCTTGCTAGTGCTGAAAAATCCACGTCTTTCTGAGTTGGGACACTTTGGACAAAAGTAAAAAGAAGTCAGCATTAGGGCAATGCAATTTATTTGCATTTCCCCTGCTCCAAGGTTGGGTTTCTTTCCACCAACTGGTTCATTACCCTGGTGCTACTCTGCACCTCTGCCCCCTTCTTATGAATTTCTTTTGGGTGCTCCAAAGCAGTAATCAAATGTGTGATCCTCCAGCACGCCAGCACTCTTGGATCCTTTTTAGTTTTAGCTGATGTGGAGAGAAGTGAGAGGCAGAGATCATTCGTGGGAGCCCTTAGGAAAAAAATAGTGTGCCTTGTAAAAACAAGTGATTTTAGTTCTTGCAATCGAGGAGTCAATTAACTGGCTAATTAAAGCAATTTCTCATTACATAATTGAATTCTGGTTCATCAGCATTTCTACTCTGCAAGACTGTCCCAGAGAGCAGAGCCATTTCTGAGTACTCTTTATCACAAACAGAAGAACCATTCGCTCTCTCAGAGCTCAGACATGTCTGGAAAAGGGAGAAGGGGTTTGGTGGGACTTCCTTGATTGCATGTGGAATAAACAACGGAGTGTCATCCAGGTGCCAGAGAAAAAGGCAGATTTCTCAGACATGTTTATAGTGCCAAAGATAAATGAAGAAAAGAGGTGATGAATACTGGAGCACAAAACCCATGAGGTTTAGGATGCCCAGGGCTATGGGACTCGAGGTTACACTCTGGAATATTAGAATGTTTCCAGCTCAAAGCATTACTCTGGGTTTGAACATGCTTGTGCTCATCAAATATACTTTTAAATTGGATGAGAGGACTGAGGGCTTTTAAATTGTCAGCTTCCTCCTGTACAGCAAGACTGACTGAAGATGGAGTTATTTTTTAATGAAGGATGAATTAGAAAAGTGCCAGTGTTCTGAAATGTTGGATGGATATGGAAGGTGTGTGTGGGGAAAAAAACCCCATGAATTAAAAGAAATTAAAATAATTTAAAATGTGCAGTATGAGATTTTATTGGGCATAGTTAAAACCATGGTATCAAACCATGCCACCTGCAGTAGCAGAGGAGGGAAGGCCAGGTCGATGACATTTGTTGCTGGTGAGCCATGATTTGACAAGGAGGGACTGTGGCAGAGAAATTTTTGAAGTTAGGAGGATATAAGTACTTCAAAGCCCAGAAGAAATTGCATTTGGCAGCTGATGTGGACTTTGAAGTCTGAGCGAGACACAATTAAAAGAGCTGTAAGTCACGTGTTCAGCTTCCCTCACTGGTGCCCACACTGGTGAGACCCAGGGACTCTGAATGCCCTGGCCAGGCTGTACCTTGGAAACAAGGCTCAGGTGAAGCAGAAACCATCTTCTCCTCTAAAGAGGAAACTGGTTAAAACTACTAAATGTCATGGATTTAGTCACAGTTCAGGTATTTTAACTGATGTCTCATTAGTGAACTCAAAGTGCTTGAGAAAAATTACTGTTGGGGGGCTTTCTTAATTTGTTTGCACTTTGTTTGTTTGTTTGGGTTCTGTGTGTACTTTTTGTTTGGTCTGTTTTGCCTGTTCTTTTTAAATATTCAGAATACAAATTTGGGCTTCTTCCTGTGTGAGAGACACTGATCAGGTACCTTGTTCCGTGAGCCCCAGTTCCTCATTCAGAAATTAAATGGACTGGGCCTTGACATCACAGAAACACTGTGTGGCACAGGCACTGGTGTTTGTGAATCCCTTGAACCTTGTTGATAACGACTTCTAATAAACATAAATAGGCTTTTAAAACTCAGGGGATACTATGCTTTCAGGAGTGCAGAATTTGCTGGAAAGGGAGAAATGAGAGATTATTAAAAAATAAATAAATTAAGGTCTCTTGGTAATAGCATCTCCAGAGAATGATGAAGAGCGAGAGGTGAAGCAGGTAATGATGGCTTTGCACAGTGAAATATTTGTTTTCTGTACCTGGATTTTTGGTCCAGTGGAAGAAAGGGAAGCAGTAGTGGCAGATTGCAGCATGAAAACTGGGGGAAGGAAGAGGAAGACGAGGAGGAATAGAAGTGCCCTTGTTCACGTGTGTTGTGAGGTGAGGGGGAGTGAGTGTAGTGCTGTGAAAGACTTCTCCCTAAGAGAGAAAGAGCATTAGGTTATTAATGACTGTGATACTATACTGCCAAGAACAAAGCGAACAGAAGTTGGGAAATAAAATCTGTGAGAGCAGCATACTTCAAAAATATTCAACCAGAAACTGGAATGTAAAAAGCCCTAGGATGTGTTGTGGGGAAGCTGCCTGGCACTGATGGAGACAGATCACCCATGGGAAATGTTTTGTGGGTTCAGTTGGGTTTTGCTGTGCATGCAGTGTGAGGGACTTTTTGTTCTGTGGGCTCAATGGCTGTGAAGAATAGGAAGGGAAAAATCATGGCAATTAAAAAAAAAGTTATTAATATTTCAGTTCTGACTGCCAGTGCTTAGTGTGATGGTTGTGGTGGGGCTCAATTCCCAGCCCTGAGCAGCAGCAGCAGCTCCGTCTGTTCCTGGTCCCGCGGGTGAAACGGGCGCTCCCGATGCGGCGCAGCTGCCACACGCTGGTTTGTTCTATGGCAGCCTTTCAGCCTTTTCCTCTCTCGATCAAGTTATTAGTGTCATTGTCATGGAGCACTCAACAGCTTTCAGCCCTTAGGGAAGAGCAGCCCAGTTTGGAACAGAAACCGGTGCATCCTGACAGCACACATTGAAGCACCATGGAGTTAAAGCAGACTCGTGTTCACTGTCCCTTAGGAAGCAGTCTGATTCCCGGGCTGGCACTTCTGACATAACTCAATTATGGAATCATAAATAAACGGTTGACATAGGCCAGGGAACTTCAAAGCAATCAGTACAGTTGTAATAGGTTCTAGCTTGATAAATAAACCATGCTGATACAGTCTAAAGGATGCTTAATTTTTTTTTTCCTTCTGTCTTAGATCAAAGCTTCTTCCTTGAGCAGCAGTCTGGCAACTCTCCCTAACCCCTTTCCTTCCCCCACGTCCCCTGCTGATCTCTTGGTACAGGCATCATTACCATGGGACTGGTGTCTTTGCAAAGTGTACTCCAACTCCTGAATTAATTGGCTACTGATACACAGTTGCATGCAAAGTAGTTTCTGTAGAATGATTCTTGGCCAGCATCTTGTTTTTGTTTACTGAATTGCATAGCCTGGCTCCTTGGGTAGCAAGGGTCACTTTAACACTGGTCGATGTTTTGTGCTTTCAGTTGCCTGTGTGGGAGCTTTGTACCCACATAGCGGGGTCCCAGCAAGATCGAGACACAGTGAGGCGGTGGCTGAGATGGAGCTGCTTGTGCAGCTCAGTGATTGCTAAGGCCTTTCCCCCAGACTGCTTATCACACAACTTGCTGGTTGAGGTAACTTACCTTCACTGAGCCCAGGACTCTGCTTAAGACATCCCATCCTTCTTTACCAGCCTGAAAACATCGTGGACATCTGAATGTCCTGTGAATCAGTGACAAGCCTTGTGATAGACTTGCTGTGTGTTCATCACCCTGTTTTGGTTCCAGCTTTTCCCTGGGTGTTGTCAGTGTCAGGAGTGAGCTGGCCACGAGGGTGTGGAGGGGAGAGTGCCTTCCATCCTTCCATCCATCTCTGCCCTGCTCTGTGGGAACCCTCCAGTCCAAAACACGGTCAGTCATGTGTCACAGTTCCAGCTCAGTTTGGGAAGGGTGAACCTCTCAGTGAATATATTGCTGACAGCAGTGGCATGGCCCTGGCTCCGAGGGAAAGGTGCCTTTTGCTTCTGTGTCACAGTGCCACACCTGTCACTGTCTCTGGGACAGCCAGGCAGGCAAAGGGGAGAGGGGAAACAGCAGGTGCAGGCAGGCTCCTGCTGGGAGCATTTAAATACTGACATGTCAGAACCTGGGAAGCGTGTGACAGGCAGTTTTCCTGCGACCTGGATCCTGAGAGCTTAAGGAAGTCTGAAGGTTGTTTTTTTTTTTTTTAAACAAGCTGACATATTAATGAGAAGTCGATTGTTTGTGTATGTGGGAGAGTGGCAGATTTTCACATGGGATCTGTTTGAGAATCCCATGTGATGCCCGACACCACGTATTACTGTGCTGCCTGCTGTCCAGAGGAGGAAGTTGCCAAAATTCTCCGAGAAGAAACCAAACAGAAACCTCCTCCTAACTCCAAATAAACAGGGAAGGAGAAGTCACTGGTGGTGTCAGCTTCCTAACAGCTGCGTTTGTAATGAATGCTGTCACCAAGGACTAAAATCTCCAGTTTTAATACAAAGAGTCCAAGGAACTGATACTTTCTAATGTACCAAGAGCTCCCTGGTTTGCCCACATCAGAACAGTCCAGGGCCTGTGCATGGGTCTTTGGACCAAAGCTGTTTGATAAATATTTTAGTGCTTTGCACATTTTGTTGCCAGAAATTCAGAGTCTAAAGCATTCTTCCAGGGAAGGGCATCTTTATGCATGCTCATGTTTGATTCAAGCACTTGTTCTTTACTGTGTATGCTGCAAAAAAAAAGGACAAGCTTTATAATCAATTCTCTGCTCCATTAGCATCCTCAAAGGATGTCTCTGGTCACATCAGAGGCAATCTGCTCTCTCTGTCTTTTATTATTTGTCTTGTTTAAAACTTTCTTGTCTATGAAATCCTCTGTCACTCTGCAGAGACCTGTCAGGGCACTGTCTCTGTATTTGCCTCTCATTGGGAATAACAAAGAGGTTTCTCCATTGCAGGCTGCCCGTCTGCCTCCCCTCAGCTGAGGGAGAAGTGGTTTGCTGAATTTTCATGGCCCATTTGGTCCCTGGCCTCTTTGCTTGTGCTGCCCTAAGGATGCCAGTTAATGTTAATCTGGAGGTATAAGCTTCTCTATTAGTTCCTGGAGTAATGCCATCAGCTGGTCCCACACGGGCCACCCGGCAGCTGTCAAGCAATAATGTTTATTGCATTTTTACTTCATATCCTTTACTTCATGATTGATCACTGGGGCTTATATCAAACAAATAAAATTGACAAAATTTTAAACCATTGTAAAAGCCAGTAAGTGAAATGTGGGTGTGAGAGCAGGGAGTTCGTAGCCTGTCGCTTTCTTGCAGTCTTTGGGAATATAGAGAAAGGAGAGACAGTGAAATCAAGAGCAAATAAAGGTGTGTTTTGTTTAGATTTCAAACAGGAACCTTGGAAATTTTCCTTTTCAGGTAAGGATGTGATGTTCAGGAGCACACTTTAATGTATTTATCTTAGTCATGCTGTATCTCCTGTCTGCCCTTGCACACTCTGCACAGGAACAGCTCTCAGGGCGATACTTGCCTGCCTGGGGAGCAGTGAGAGACTGTCACATTTATGCTGCTCCTCAGGGGGGTTTATATTTGTCTAACCAGTGAAGGGGACAGCCTGGACCCAGAGCTGGTGAACTGCTTCCACATCATCAATAAAGGTCCCTTATTCATCCTGAAGTACCTCTGCTGAGCCCCTGGATGAGGTGGAGCAGGGTGAGCCAGGTGGATCCGGGAGCTGCTGCCTCTCCGAGCACACCATGGCTCACTCTGGCAAATCCCTGAGCGTGCCTGGCCCTGAAGGAGCCCGGGGAGCTGCAGAGCTGAAAATGAATTGCTCTGTTGGACTGGAGCCACAGGCCTCAATTTGCTTGTTTACAATCGAGTAAATCGGGCCTGTCCCCATGGAAGTTAATGGGATCAATCCTGGTGTGACAGCAGAGCAAAACCTTGCGTGCTTGAATCCTGCATCCTTAACGCAGGCCGTGTTTTCCTGTCTCAGGTCCTTTACTCTTTATCGTGTCTTGCTTCATGAATGTATTCCTTTAAATGTGTCATGGATCAAAACTGCGAAATGCCATCTGTCAGCATGGGTGAAATCTGTAATCCCCTGTGCTGTTCAGGTAACCAGCAAATTGACATTTGTTGGAAATGGGGCACTTAGCCAGCCTACTCAGGCTAGGGATTTGTTCCTTTTTTTCCCCCCTCCCCCTCCTGCTCTCCAGATTATTGCTTACATAATGTATGGACTAATAGTTGCTGTATGGTTTACATGTGAGATGCTTTCTGGAAGCTGTGTGTAGGCAGGAGCTCAGCATGACATAAGGTAGGATTAAATAATTGCAATATTACGTTGCAGTGCAGAAAGGGGGAAGACTGCTGTTTGTGAAAGATGCTGTCCTGTTAAAACTGCATCCAGGCAGGAGGGATAAAAGGTGCAGGTGGATGCATCTTCCTCGACCTGTGTTTCTCTGCAACTAAAGTTCTTCCTGCTGGCAGTTGCACAGATTTGTAAGGACAGAGTTGACCAAGTCATTCCACTGTAAATTTAGACTGGATTTATCCCAGTGTCGCTGAGTTTGGAGCCTGGCTCGTACTGGTATTTATTAGCACCTTAATTATGCATAGCTTGATGGTATTCCCCATTGGTAAATTTTGCTAACATTTCACAAATTAAAAATGTTCTGACTCTATTTTCTCCCTAGTCAGCACCAACTTTGTAGATCAACAGTTTGTAGCTTTAAATAAGCATCCCAGATTTTTTTTTTGTTGTCTTTGTTTGTTTGTTTTTAGTTTTGCTTTGGAACTGTTTGTACCTAAACTGGCTGTGACTCAGTGTGAGGCCTTGCTGCCTTCACTCAGATCTGCAGGTTTGCTGAACTCAGCTGGAAAAAATTTTCTCGTCAGTGGAGAGCGGAAAGGTGAAGAGAAGTGCTGGAAAAATTCAGTTAACACTTCACTGCAGTGCTATAGCTCAGCTATTAGTATGTCTTAGGAATGTGAAAATGAGGGCTGATTATAAACAACCCAATTTTGTAATATCCGAGATGAACCAAAAAGAAGCAAAAACCATAAGATGTAGTTAGGTAAGTTATAACTTAAAATAATTTCCCTTACAGGTTCTCAGCAGCTTCTATAAAACAGAACAGTTTTTTTTTCTTCAAGTGATAACTGTATCATTTTTTTTTATTTATTTAGCCAGGAAAACCCTTAAAGAAGGGTTCTGTGTCTTTGTTTCCATGAGACTTGCCAGTTTCTGCTGTGAGAGCTGGGAAGCCTCAAGCCCGAATCTCAGTTCACATCTCCAGGCAGAAACACCCCAGCAGAGACACAGGTGTGCCCTGTCCCTACAGGTGTGTGCAGGGTGTCCCTGTGCCCCAGGGCAGGCTCCTGTCCCTGGGAGCCAGGCAGGAATCAAACAGAACAGTAACTGCGGTGCTGTGAGCAGCAGAGCCCGCGGGCTCATTATCCCGTGTGGACAAGGCAGTGTGACAGGGAAATGGCTGATGCAATCTAACGCTGTCTGTTCGGTTAAAAGGCAGTGTGGTGATTACAGCCCTGGCTTCCTGAAGGCAGCTGAGTGACAGGGATGAGGAGAGCCAGGGAACTGTGCTACATCCAGTGACAAAGGTTGTGCTGCGTGTGGAGCTGCCCCAGCTCTGGGTTTGTGCTCACCAGTGGCACTGCGATCAGGTCTGGGATGAACTGTTTTTCCTTTATGTATGCAGAAAGCAATTAGGTTAAAGCCCAGGCTGATGAGTAAATGAACGTGTGTGGTCAGTGTAACTGTTTATTGATGCTTTGGGAGCTTCTATGTGTGCAGAAGTGGTGAAGTTTCCCTTTGATGCTTGTGTTGTTCTGAATCCACAGAACTCTGTTCTTCTATGGTTTGTGGCTGCTGCTTTTTATGTGTGGAAGTGTCTTCTGTCTTTTCTTGGGAACTGGGAAGCTGTTGATGAACATGAGTGGCCATGGGATGTCTGAGGACCGCCTGAAGGTCTGCAGGAATCTTGCATTTGATGCTGAGGCTGTGCTGTGTTGATAAGGGACGTATTTAATAAGGTGCACCTGGAGCCAGGATTGAATCTTTTTTTATTCTGTGGTTGCAGACATGCACCTGGGATGTTGTGAGTCATCGGTGCAGGGGGGGGTAAATTAGATCAGCGTAAGTCATGCTCTTCCTCAGTGTGGATTGTCTTGTGCAGTGATTAATCTGCTTTAGAATGTTCTCCCAAGATGCAAATGGCAGAACTGGACATTGTACTGATCCAGGAAACAGCACGTGAAGCTTTAATTACCTAAAATTCTGTGTTCCAGCTTCTCAAACTTACTGTGGAGCATCCTCTGGATGTTCTGGGACCTGGCTTTCCCCTGGCTCTCTGCAAGGTGTTACAGGCAGTGTCAGTCACGCTTGGAGCAGTCCAGCCTTTGGTGATTTTAATGACACTCAGACAGTGGAGGGGAGGTTCCTGTCAGCCCCATGCTGCCCTCCCAGGGCTCGCTCTGCTGAGCCACACTGGTGTCTGTGAGCAGCAAAGCCTCTGCCCGGCTGCTGCAGGCACCTGGTGCTGCCATGCTGTCAGTCAGGGGGTGCTGACTCCTGAAATGAAGCTGTCCATCTAATTAGTGTGTGTAGCAGCAGCAGGTTTTAATTATATGGTTAAATACACAGAAATATAGGATTGTCACATGGGATCAGTCTATTGGCCCTTTGTGGCTGACATTCTGCCTCCAGCAGTAGCCAGTGCTGGATGTATTTGTGCATAACATTTTTTATTTTTTTGCCCTTGGAGTAATATGCACAGGCTGCTACAGAAAAATTTTCCATCTTGCTTTTTTGAAGCCAGTTTGTGTCCAGAAGAAAATTCCTCCTCTGTGAACCGTTTCACTCTGCTGTGGTTCAGGTTAGCCTAGGGATTTATGTTTTCTAGGCAAAATATGTGAGATGAATGAGCTCTTTTATTTTTGCACTGGCTCTGACAGGAGATTTAGTCTTAGCATAATTTTCTGAAGTTTGTGGTTTCTCCAGATTTTCCAGTGCTTTCTTGTGTCTAGTGGAAATTTTTCTAGGTGCCCAAGTGATGAGCATCTAAAGTATTTTTTTCTGGTATTCATTCGCTTTCATATTTTGTTGTGAATATTTCTCATGCAAATCAATTTCTCCATTTGTGCTAATAATTTGAGGCTGGTTTATGCTGTTTATTTTTTCTTTATTACTTTCACTCTTATTTGATTATGCATTGACTGCTGGCAGCTAATTATGCCGTTCTGATCTAGAGCTGCATAAAATAGTGAACAAAAGTTGTATTTTGGTTCACATGGATGTGCTGCGTGGTCTCTCTGCTGGATTGGTTGAGTATGAAAAGGACGAAGAGAGCCAAGCATTGCTCCTGGTGGTGATATCCACACAGGGGATGCTCCTCACGTGGATGGAGTGAGATGGGGAAAGCTGCTGATCCTTCAGCATTGTGACCATTCTGCCTTCCTGTTCTAGAGGAAAAAAAGATGGGAAGCAGCTCTTGATGTTGGAGGATCAGCCCAGTGAATTTTGCTTTTCTCCAAGTCTGTCTCATGCTGTATGGAAGGCTTTGCACACTCAGCTGTGTTGGTGGCAGCAATAATGGTAAAGTCACTCACTGAGAGTCAGGAGGTCACAAAATTTCATCCACTGAGGTCACTGAGTGTGAGAATTCTGGGCTGCATAACAAATTTTAATCCACGGCCACCTGGGAGCCTGAGCCCAAGGCTTTGCAGAGTGGGGATGACTCAGCTGAGCCTTTGGTACAGAGGCAGCTGTGTCAGCAGGGGAGTTTCCCTGCTGCTTTCCAATGTCCCTCCCAGAGAAACCAGCCGTGCCTGCAAAAGCTACAGAATTACTGGAGTTTAAGTGGCACAAGGGTTTTTCCAGAATACAAACATAATTATCAAGTCCCTGTGGCCCTGGAAGTTTGCTTCTCAAGCTACAGACTGATGATACATTGACCTTGAAGAGAGAGGGATCATACACCTGTGGTTGAAATGCAGTTTATAAAAGGGTCACTGAAGGGCTCTGGAAACCACGAGATGCTGATGCTTCCACACAGATTTGGGCACAGTGAGGGTGCAGGAAGATCCTGGAAAACTGGATTGCTGCCGAGTGTAAATTCCAGTCACTCCACAAATGTGTATCAGACTATGTCTAGTCTGGGCTAAACAAGTGTGGGTGTTATCTTATTTTTCATTGTGAATGCTGATAAAGGATTTAGAGATCCCACTGGACTGAGAGATAAGCCTACCAGGAATTTTCCTGATTACTCATTACTCTTTTGACACTAACTAAATTGGAAGGGGGAGGGTGGAAAGACATGGTTCTAATGGTTTTTAGTTTTGATTGCTTTGGATGTGGTTGTGGGGGTGCACTTCCCCTAATTCAGATGTTCTTTAGGACTCGAGGTAATGGATTTTCTCTATGTATGAAATACACTGGAGGCAAACTGATTTATGGACAAATTAAATGTTAGATTTTCACAGGTGGAAGAGTTGCTTTCACAGGCTCCTGTCCTGGCAAATTCCCACCCATGGGGGTGTAACCCCACAGCTCAGCCCCCAGCCCCCTCCCTGGGGCTGCTGAGGTTCTCGGGGGCAGTGTTACAACTGGGTCATGACAATGACTGTGTTTTGGGAATCTGTGTATTTTTTCTTTTTAAGGAAACAGCCCTAGAGAAAATATAATTGTGTAATGCCAGGCTGTACCCTTCTCTGCATGAGTTCCCAGTGCGTCTCTGATAACAGTGTTTGGTGGAGTGTAGGTTGTGAACATGAAGCAATCATCCAGCACTGCGCAGAACCTGCTGATTGAGGAGGTTAAGGTGGTGCTCAGGAGTGATGCTTTGGAGAATAAAGGAGTGCAAACATTTGCAATTGTGATACCCCTGTCTTCCCAGGAGCAGCTTTTCCTCAGTGCTGTCCGTGAAGTGATCCTGTTGGATATCTCCAGAACTCCTGGAGCACACAGCAGCCTGTGTAGGTCGGAGTTTTTACATCAGTCTGCATCCTGCCCTCATGGAAGGGAGTGATGGGTGTTAGTGGGGGGTCAGGGTACCTGGATATTTAATTCTTAGTCACAGCATTTTGCTGCTGTAATTCACAAAAGGTACAGCAACAGTTTACCTTGCAATTTAGTCTTTCTTTAGTTGTAGATTGCTTAACAAAACACGTGTTCTCCTTTCCTTTTGGAGTCTGTGTTTCCCTGGCAGTAAAATGGAGGTAGCAAAGCTACATGTGGTGAACGCTGTTCAAAAGTTTCATTTTTAAGGCCTTGCTTTCTACTGGCCTAGTTTAGCTCTCTGAACACAAATACACTCTACATTTGCTTCAGGCTGGTTTTGTTGATAAAGCAAAAGATAAGCTATTTATCAGAGAGACAGAAGGAAAAATAGTCTCACTTACGCTGTGTGTATTTGGTCTTCACTGAAGAACTTGAGTCATTAAAAGCTTGAAATCTGTCATGGCTTTGCCTTTGTGTTGAGGATGTGCTTTTAAAAGCCCCATTATAATTCGGCTGGGCATGAAGCTTTGTGCAGATCTCTGTAGATTCATGTTTAGCTTCCATCCTGGCACTGTAATTTTTCTCTCCAAGTTTTTCTTTTCTTTCCAAAACCTGAGAATAATCTTCAAGGATGTCTATTAAAAGAACATTGAAGACATAGTCAAGCACTCAAGAATTTGATATTGTCAGAATTGACAATAGGAGCTGGTTTTTTGTAACCTCTAATACTATTTTAATCTAACTCTTTATCTACACATTAAATATGATAAATGTGACTTGAACCTGGAGACAGAGTCCCACAATTTCTGGTTCCTTAAAAGGAATTGTACTTAGCTAAAATAGAGAAATTATGACAGATGATTTAGGGGAGAAAAAATAGAAAGGCAGTTAGAAATTTTTGGTGACATTTTCTTAAAAGACTACACTGCAAAAGGAAGCATCTCTAGGTTTTGGTAGCACATAGTGGGAACAAGCAAGGACCCCATGCTTCTTAGCCTGGTGAGAAGTTCAGAGTCCAAAATTTTGTCAGTGGGTCCAATTGTAAAGGAACTCGAGTAATTGAGTAAACATCTCTGCTTTTTTAATAATGGATGATGTTATTTAAAACCTCAAATAGTGAAAACAAGGAGCATCACCTTCATATAATTTGGATTGATAATTGTCAATGTCAAAACAAGGCTCCTGTTATTGTTGAGATGTCTAAACAAGATTTCTTTGTGGCTTTTTTGTTTTTCTTCTTTTTAACATGCAATATCTGTTTTCTGTTGGAGCAGCCCTGAGGCAGCTATTCATAAGATTTTCTGCAGCACCTGCTCAAGGGTATCATTTACTACCAATGGAAGTGATTGTTTGCTGTACCTCCCATTGCAAGTGGAGGGGCTGCCACAAATCCTGAAGCAAAATAAGTCAGAGCAGCACAACAGATGCTGTTCCATTCATTCACAGGTAGTAAAATTTGATTCTGTTATTAACACTTTTTCTTGCAGTGGGATTACTCTGACTCCACTGTAACTTTTTATATCACAGGAGTTGAGAACGGAATTAGGCCTGCAGTATTTACTGATGAAATAATGGTTCTAGAATACAGCTCCTGCTCTGCTGGTATTCCCACAGTTATCCATATTCCAGTTGTTTAGGAATCCCCATGGCTCTGGCTTGTGTTTCTGTTGTTGCTGTGCTGTGGGACTGGACTGCACCAAAATCCACTTTGCAGCTGCACCTGTCCTGGCTGCACACCTCTGTCACTCTGTGAGGATTTCTCACCTCATGTTAAATTCTTATTGAGTGACTCCAGCTGTGCTTGATGCCTCTTTCAGTGCCAGATGTGGCTGCCAGCAGCTATTGGCTTTGACTTTGTCAGTTCTAATGTCAGCACCAAGTTGTGTATCTCGTATCTACTGTTGTTGTTATTGATTTGTTCCACACTGTATTTAATTTTCACCTGGGATACTTGAAGTAATAAATGTTACTAAAATAAGCATTTCTACAGCACTTCAGCTGAGGCAGTAGGACCAACTCAGACTGCAGAGGCAGTTTTTTAGCCCTGAGATTGTCCAGAAATTCTGCTGTGTTCTGAAGCAGCAGGGGAGAAATTTCCTTTAGTGAATGATGCCTGGTCACACAGCGTGATTTTTGAGGTGGATTGTGCTTGTGCTCTGCAGTGTGCTGGGTCAGATGATTGGGATTTGGGTTTGGGAAAGCAGCTTAAGTGCTGACTTGCACTGTGAGTCAGGGATCACACGTCTGTGGGGCTGGGGTGTGCTGGAGCTGCAGCAATTGTGTGGTACAGGAGGCTCCAGGTGAACTCGAGGAGAATGCAGAGTATGCAGGTGGAAGTGAGAATTCTGCCAGAGCAGGAGCAGCCACAAGCAAACCTTGCCAGGAACAAACAGATCACAAAGCCCAAGCAGTGTCAAAGATAATGCTCTGCAAGGTGAGGAGGAGAGAAAGGGTTGAGATTTCTGCCTCCCCATTGAGCAGGACTGTAGAGGCCTTAGAGAGCTGGAGGGGAGCAACAGGAAAGATGGGGACGTTGGGTCAGAATGGATCGCTGTGATACTCAGAAGAGAGGCACAGATTTTGGAGGTTGATGGGCTTTGTGAAAGAACAGAAAGTAAAAAACAACTTTAAAAGGAATGGTAATCTTTTGAATGGTGAACATTTGAATTTTTTGCATGGCTCTTCAGAGAATCCTGTTTTATTGTCTTGTTATTTGGAGAACAGGTGGTTTTTGCTTTCCTTTCCTCACCTCTCAGAGCAGAGGACAGCTGGACTTTCCCCTGTAGCTGGGATTTGAAATGTGCACCTTTCATTGACGTGAAATGACTTGATAACAGCAAACCCCAGGTACCACAAGAAGGATATGAGCATCCCTCCTCTAAGCAGAGACTCATGGGACTGAGTGGCAGTTCTGTTCCTGCTTTAGGTATCATCCAGACTGCATGAAATCATGTCATGGAAGTGTTTATATGGCAGAAATTGTCAGCTTGCTGTGAAGTTTCACTGAACCTAGAAATAATAGGGTAAAAATGTATTATTAATACTGAAATTTCTGGATACAAATGGAAACCATTTGACAGATTGCAAGTGGTTTTCAGGTAGAGATAAAGAGAAGAAAACTGCCAGGGAGGGAAATGGGAGAGAGATACACGAATCAAGGAGACATCACAGGTTGTGGTGTTTGCTGTGAGACGGAATTAAAGATGTGCTCTTTGCTTTGGGCAACAAAGTGGAAGATTTGGGCTGATGTATTCCAGACTGTTGTGCCACAGGCTGTGACCTCTTCCTCCTGGCCGGGAAGGGACAACAGCAGCAGCCAGCAGGCTGATCCCAGGGAACGGGATGCAGGTGAGATGGAAGGGCAGGCACAACATGAGCCTAATAAAGATAATTAAAGGTCTCCATATGAAGAACAAATCTACACCATGCCATAAAGTTTGGTTGCTCCCCAGCGCCTTCTGTTTGGAGTTCGTGTGTAGGAGATGCCCATGGAACACATGAATGACTGACAGTTACCAATGCTATGTGCAGAGAGGAGGGTGCAGGGTTTAATACAGGTGTTGTCCCACAGCAAATGCTCTCCTTGTCATGGCAACTGTACCTGGTAAAAGTCTTTAAGACTCCACTGAAAGTGCCAAGATCCCAGTGAAAGTTGAGTGCTGTGATCCTGGAATGCCAGCGGCTCTTGTGAGGTTCCCTTCACCCAGCTCACATGTTCCACTCTTACCCTCTGCTTTTGCTTCTTGCTGTAAGTGCTGATCTGATAAAATCCAGTAGGAAGAGAAGACCAACCTCGTGGATGAGAGCTGAGCTTTCATTGTACCACTGGAGCTGGCACCAGTGAGTGCTGAGCACCCCTAGAAACGGATTGCTGCCGGGCTGTTGCTGTTGTCCTCACTGGAGCTCGATCCTGGTTTCCCCTGCAGCGAAGGAGGCCAGCCCAGAGCCAGGAGAGTGAGCACCACAGCAGGAGAGAGAAACCCTGAGAGAAAAATGCTAATTACATATTTTGACCTCGTTGCGTTAGAGATGGCATCACCCACATTAGCCACTATTCAAAATCGTTCCCCAGGGCCTGAATTGCTTCTGGACAAGGAGAGATGTCTGGGGCTTTTATTGTGGCTGCCTGGTTAAGTTACAGAATGAAATATATACCATGTAATGCTTTCGGACAAATTCAGTGGTTTTTAGCTGCTTTTTGCCTGTCATTTGTCTTCTGTAACTGTAAGTAGCTTCTGCAGCAGACAACAATTACAAGGCCAAAATAAAATGCTGGGCAGAGGATAGGATTGAGCTGCCCAGAGAGGGGAGGGGTGGAGCACAGTGTTCCCTTTGTGGAGGAGGAGGGAAATCGGTCAGTAAATTAACAAATAAATTTGTTCTACACATTTATTTTAAATAATGGCAGGTGGCTCAGTTGTTTGTGTGCATGACTGCGGGCCAGAATTTGTGTTATAATGTTGTCCTGCTCGGTCATCCTTTTAAAATGTTCTTGCTCCTTGGTCCCTTGTACAAAGCGAGATCTCTCCCAGAAGAGAATTGGTAACGGAGTGAGTTAAGGCTGCTCGTGATCCGAGGGTAGGATGGAAGTGGGCAGAGCAAGTGGGAAAGAGACACTCTGTGAAGAAAGGAGAGAACAAGTTGTTTTCTGTAAACCTTCTTAGATTAAATCAGTGCTGTGTTTGAGAGAGGTAGAGGAACTTGGTGCCTAGAGGGGGAGCATGACTGGCATCCTCTGACTGACTCAATGTGCACTGCAGCTTCCCTTTGTGGGAGAAGTGGTCTGCTGCCTACTCTGAATCTGGATAGAATTGGGGCCAGCTCGTCACAAGGTGTGTTCAGCTGCCTACCCTCATGTTCCTGTAAAAACAAGACTTGCATACACTTGGTCTTGCCATATAGGTGTCTAGCTTCTTTTACTTGTGAACTGATTTAAATGGCATTTGAATGAAGGATGGGAGTCTCAAAGCCATAAGGAAGGAGGTCTCCTGCCTCCATCTCTTGAGTTTCCTGCTTTTTTTGGGACTGGAGAAGTTGGTCTTTATGTAGGTATATAAGGCACCACAGAATTTGCACAGAGGAGTCGTGTTCTGGTCTCAAAACCACTTAATTAATCTCATTTAACATCTTTTACACCAAATCAGTTGAAAACTGAGCTTTAGAAGTGCACAAAATTATTTGGCTTCCCCTGGATGAACACTGATCCGTGTCCTAGTGGTGGGCAGTTGGCTTTACCCCAGTCAGACACCGGCTCGTTTTGCAGTAAGGAATGACAAGATTCACCATGGTGGTCAGTCCTTCAACTCAGCCTCCACAAACTGAATAATCAGAACAGGCACTAACACACAGTGTGAGGTGCTGGGCTTCCTTTGGGATTGCCTGAGCTTCCAAAACTCTGGAAAGAAACCCATACGTACAATATAAATTTTAAATAAAACTATGACTCTATAGACCAGAGCTGCCTTCATCTTTTTGTGTTACTCTTTGCTGTGACAAACCTGTTTAATTGTCATGCATTAAGTGCACTGTCCAACTCTGCATCCTGATGGTGTCCTGGTGTAGCTTTCAGTAAAGGTACTGGCACCTTCTTTTCTGGGCACAGAACAAGTTGCCTCACAGGGTTCACCCTCATCTAATTTGTCATCAGTTCATCTCATTTTATAAGACTATTTTATATTGTGTTGGCTTCAAACCTGGACAAAGCACAGACGTAGTCTAAGCTATTGCCTCATTTTTATTTATTTAAGTCCCATGCTGCCAAGCTGACCCATTTTTTTCATTCTACTGACTGTTCAAATCTTGCAGATTAATTAGTCAAGGAAGGCACAGCTGATCCTGGAGCGAAATCCATACCCACACATTCTGCCTCTCTGCGCTCCAACCCTCCTGGTTTTTCCCCCATTCTGGGATGTAAACTGTCAGTATTACACTGCTCTGTAATAGACCTCAGTAGCCATTATCATTAGCAGTGGGTACCAGCTTACAAACCCAGTCATCAAAGAACAAAAACGCTGGCAGCTAAAAGGAGAAATCCAGCCAGGAGGAAAACAACCCAGAGCATCAGCCAGACGGCTGCTACTCCCTGGACAGAAGAGAAGGACCGTGCAGGACAAGTTGGATAAATGTTGTCTGACATTTAAAAACAACTGTTCTGTTTATTTGAACAGATTGCAAAGAAACCTTAGCACAATGCAAATTGCCCTCAGCACACCTCAAAATGACCACAAACAGGCTGAACCCCCTTCCCTCTCTGTGTGGTTATATTACAGAGACAGACAATTATCTCATGTTCTGTGTGGGGGCCATGTCCCTCATTTATTAGAGCCTTAGGATGTCTTTAAGCTCGCTTCCTCAAACCATGGCAAATGTCGTTACACCTGAGAGCCTTATTTGTGTTCACATCCTACTGAATTTAGGCTTTTTCTCCTTCCCCCCCTTTTTTTTTTTTTTTTTTTTTTTTTTTTCTTGGAAAATGTTATTAACTAGAGCATTAAATGCTGGCCTCCAGCAGGGCCTTCTCCATATGTTTATAACAAATGTTTCCTCCATAGACAGACGATGGCTGTGTGTGAGAGAGCATGCAGATATAATGGGGCTGCTCCCAGATCCAGTCTCCCTGGGAGGGGAAACTCTGGCACTTGAAAACACTTCTCAGCTCCAGCAAATGAGATGGAAACAGATTGTAACATCTCCCTGTGCCCCTTTCACCCAGGGTGAGGAGGGGCTGCAGGCACCACCAGCTGATTTTTCTCCCCTGTGGGGGCTGAAGGTTGTCCCAGCTCCTGGGGGAGCCCAGGCCGGTTTCAAGGTGCCGGGTTGGACTTCAAAGCCAGTCAGACTGACTTGTCCCTCCCCACTTGTCTTTCAAGCCAAGTTCTGTGCACAGAACATCTTTCTTACCACCCAGGACTTTCATCCCTGCGAGCAGTTGGGAGGATGCAGAGCATCTGCCTTCAGCGTTCCTGAGCAGCTCTGTGTGGAGGCTGTGAGGTTCAGGGTGCCACGAGCCCCGAGCTGCAGCATTCCCAGAAAACAGCCAGTGCCAGAGAGTGGGGAAATGCAATTCCTGTGTTACCAGAACTGGACATGGCTGCATTGCTCCCCTCGTGTCACTACCGTGTACATTGACTGCTGAGGTAACAGCAAAGGCAGAGTTAATTGCAGCTGTTTGGAACTGGAAACACGCAGTAATATTCATCAGTCAGATCCCCCTTTCAGTTTGTAATTAATTCATGTGCTGACCCTTATTTTATGTAAAAGCGTGGTCCTCACAATGATGTACTTTGAAGGACTTAACTTTTATTTTGTGTATGCTCATCAGCTGCTCCACCTTAATAATTTGTTTTACTGTGGCTGTTGCCCAACAGTGAAGCTTTTGTTTCTGCTTCCTGCTCAGCAATTGAAATTTAAATGGGGAAAAGCAAATAGAGTTGCAAATAATATGCTTTGGTACACATTTTCATGAGAAATAATTGTTTGAACTAAAAGCTTTCAAGATTCATTAAGCACTGGGCGTTAGTGGAAAAGCTATCAGTGCGTTTATGAATAATGGAACATGAGTAACTATTGCACAGTGAACTCTGCCCTTTTCGATTATGCATATATTTGTGACCCTAATTGTGTGCTAGCATAACATCTCCTGAATCAGCTCCTTACTATTGCAAGGAGAGGAGTGGAAGCAAAAAAATCTGATTTCCTTCATTATGTTGGTTCCTAAGTAGTTGTAAAAACCTGTAAAACAGTTGTTAAAATGGAATGCTAAATGTTAACATAAAAACCATCTTTTTAAATTAGGAGAACCACGCTTCCTCTGACTTGAGACTGGTATATTTATGTTGTCTAACTTCAGGGTGATGGAACAAAATGTACAGCCTGTGCTATAGACCATATGTAGGACACTGCAGTTGAAATTATTGGTTTGGCAAAAGTTGTTAAGGATGGAGAGACCAACCCATGACACCTGCACTGCACCTGATGAAACATTTTTTTTTTTTTTTAAGCTATAATTTGGGAAAGCTACATTAGCCATAAGCTATGTAGGCCATTTCAATCAAGTTCAAGTAAAAATAACCCCATACTGTAAGATACCCACTTGTGTTCACGGGTTTTATATATGTTACAAACTGCCTTAATGTTCCAAACACATGGAAAAAATGAGGCAGAATGTAGCACAAAGCTTCAGACGTGTCTTTGGCTGAGTCTGGGCACTACTGATACCTATAGATAGTTTTATTTAAGCTCTCTCCAGAAATTCTTCGGTTTTGCCTGGCTGTAGTTTACAAAGGCTGTCTGGTCTCTGTTCTGGAGCTGTGTAGCCTAGTTCTGCCAAAAAACCCCTGAATTCTTGTAGGATTAGTGCTTGAGGATGGTGTGCAGCAGACCTGGTGCATTCAGGAGGGATTTGGGTTGTTTGAAGGTGAAAGGGGGCAGTGGAGCAGCTGGGAGGTGCTGTAAAGGTGATTGCTTTGCTTGTGTCCAGCCCAAGTCAAGCTTGCTGTTGTGTTTGTATGTAGGCAGAATCCCTGATGGTGGCTGGGAGCCTTTCCCCGTGAGATCAATAGCAAATGCTCTGGTGGAAGCAAGAATGGGCCAGTCCTCTGGAAATTGTGTTCTTTAAGGGTAATTCTGAAAGCATAGCCAAACTAATTGCAGCATCTCTTGAATTACTGTCAGCATTTGAATATTTTCTTTATATTAAGAGCATCTTCCACTAGTTTTCCCAAAGCAATCCCTGCCCACTTTCCCGTCAGTGTGTTGCTGCCTTTACACTGGCCTGCAAGCACGTGAGGGGATTCCATGCCGTTCCATGCCATTCCCCTCAGGATCCCTTTGGAAGCTGCCTCACGCCGTTGTTTTTGCAGTCCCTGCTCTGCTCTGAGGGCTCTGTCTCGTCCCCAACCTGGCCTGGCCAGGTGCACCAGTGCTGCTCTGCTGGGAAGGTGCTGCCCTGGGATGTGTTGTCACCTCTTTATTTCCCACCTCATGTTTCCCTCTGATGTGACAGACGGTGGCTTTTGCTTGAGGAACCAGCCGGTCACTGCTCTGTGTAACCAAGGCCTGGGCTAAACTGCTGGTTAGTTTATTTTCCAGTGATTCTTTCTTGACTACTTTAAGAGCTACCTCATTATGTCTCAGTATTTAATGGTTTATGAAGCACATGGAATTATGCAATAACTTCAGGACTCATTTTCATAATATCAATTTGCAGTACTTAGGTAAGTGTTTTCATTTTATCACTTCAATAGCTGTTCTGGAAGGGTCGTACCCGTGGTTTGGCAGCACTGGGTGTGCATTAGCATCTGTTTCTCTTTGAGGCATGTGTCCTTCTGTCTGTGGGGGCCTGGTCCTGCCCTGAGTTAGGGTGAGAGGCCCGTGGAGGAGGCACACATGGAAGGATAAACCTCTCTTGAATGTTTGTTCTCATGTTTTGAAATGGGCTCAGGCACAGAGAGAGCAGAGCTGTCATCTGTGTGGTTGTCCAGGATTTGCTCTTTGCTTTGCAGACAGGTAATTCCCCTTTTCCTTCTTCCTTTCATCCTTTCAAAGATCCAAATTTCATTTAGCAGCTTATTGCTGCAGAACCAGCACTGGACTCTGCAACGCTGTCCTGAGATTTACTGGCTCCTGGAAATGATGTTACACCTCTGGTCTGAACTTACCTTCAGCCTAAACTCACTGGAGCACAGTAGAATTGCCAGCTCAACTAAATGACCCTTCTAATGCCCCGTTTTTGTTTGCCAGTAATGAAATTACTCTTCCCATCTGCTTTGATAAGCTACAAACCCTGTTATTTCTGCAAGGCTCATAGCACACCAAGAAAAACAACTGGTTAGCCTGACAGGATTTCATTTTATCAACTGCTGTTGGTTGTCTTACAATTAAAGAGGAATGTAATTCACTGCCTTAGCTTAGCTAGAGCTGGTATTAGGTTGACAGGTCGATAAGCACTCATTCATTGTATTTAAATTCTGACATAACATTAGCTTTCTTGGAGTCTCCTGGAATGACATAGGTATTTTAAGATTTAATGAAAATAACCAGTATTTTTTGTTGCCTCCCCTCAGCCAACTCTTTCAAACTCTTGAGTGCAGATTACTTGCCTTGAAATGTCTAAATTTAATAAGTGCTTTGGAACAGCCTAGTGTTACTCAGTAAAATTGAAGTATTTTGTTATCTTCTGTTCTGGAATGGAAGCTATTTTTGAGCACTTTCTACATTATTACTGTCAGTTTTAGTATATTTAAAAACGTCTTTAGTCTTTAATTTTGCTGCCTGGAAAACATCTTCTTGTATCACCTCACTTGAGTGCTGCTTTCAAGTATTCCTGCCCTGCATTTTCTGCATTAATTTGCTTTTTGACTTTCCTCTCTTCTTTATGGGGGTTTTTCATTAAAAAATCAATCTGCATTTTTATTGGCTGCGGAAGGAACTTCAGGTGGAGTATTTGATCCTGTAAGTGTGAGGCCAATATTTCAGTCTGTCTTTGGTTTGTGAATTGTTTCAAGAAGAGTGTCCTGTGTATTCTGAAACAAGTTAATGTGAATTTACTGACTTAGCTGGCACAGGCTGAAGAAGCACTTGAATATTAAAAACATGCTAAGGAGGGCATATATGTCCAAGGAATGCTAGTAACTGTTCCATTATTATTCATTTTCCAGTGAAGTGATTTAGTAATGGACCTTCACCACAAAGATAATTTAGCTGCTAAATTATATCTGAATTACATGGGCACTTCCACTCTGTGCACAGCCTGTTGGCACTTCTGTTGGAAACAGATAAAGTTTGAATACATTTGGTAAAGGAAAGCACATTAGAGAACAGAAATTAGTTTAGTTCTGCAAACCCACCAACCTTTTAAATATTTCTTATCTTTTTTTTTTCTTTCCTTTTTCGTTTAATTGTTTTTGGCTGTCTGATTTCATGCAGCTTTCCCCAGTCACGTCACCTGAACCAGCAGGGCTGTTGCTGGTTCATCTGTTCTTTGTGGGAGAGTTTCTTTGTGCCATCCATGGCTGTGGATTAAGAGCTTTCAGTGCATTACTGACAGTGCAATGTTGCTGAACTTAGCAACAAGCTTTTTCTCTCAAGTGTTTTTAATGAAACAGAAGTTTCTTGTTGCCATCTAATAGGTTTAAATACTACTAAAAAGAAATCCCCTCCATTGCAGTTAATCAGATTTTGTTTGCTCCCCGTGATAACATAAGCTTGCTAGTTCTGACATGTTGAGGGCGATGAGACCTGAATGTTTAATTTTAAAAAGAAAGGCAGGGAAAAAAAATGGGGTTTGTGTGGGAAAATTTCCCTTGCAGTTCATAAAAGCAAGAAGGGGGAGAAAAGAGGGTGCAGTAATAAATTTTCTTCCTTTTACAGCTCGTCGTGGAGCAGAATGCATGAAAAATACTTGCAAATTTATACACAGCAATGTGATTATATTTTCACAACAGTATAGTTCTGCTACAAAATTAATATCAGAAATTTGCTTTCTTTTTTTTCTAAGACCTATAGCAAGAATGTTTGCCAAACACTCCTGTTTTTAACTACTTCCCTAAAGAGCAGCTTGGGAACTCTCCAAGGATTACCATAGTGCTGACTTCAGAAAAAATTAGAGAGCACAGAAAGAAATTTATTTGCAACCCAGGCAGCAAGAGAAGAACAAATCCCAAGTGATGGTAGGAACTGCTGACACCGAACTGCCTGGAAACGACGTTTGGTGCATTTTGGGACTGGGCTGTTCTGTGACACACAGAGACCCCTGGGTTGGAGTGAGCCAGGGGCACCTGCAGCAAAAGCTGAAATTGTCTCTGCCTTGAGTGATTAAGAGCTTGATTCTCACAGTTTTTATCATTTCTAAAAATTACACATAGCTGGTAGTAATTGTCTAGCAAGGGCTCATCTGACACTTCAGATTTATCTGACAAGCTTCTCCATGGTTTAACATTTGCCACTCTGTGACCTTTTCATCTGACCTCTTCTTGTGCGGTTGATGGGGGTTATTTTATTGCTTATTTACTACACATACATTTTTGGTGAAAATGAGTTTGGGACTGGTGGGAGAGCACTATAAAATGTCAAAAGGGAATTGCCAGCTTTGCAATAATGTTTGCTGGAGTTCTAATAACCAGGTGTAGCATTAAGATGAAGTGCAATATTCCCTCCCTGTAACTCCGTGTCTGCAAATGAAGCTCAGATGGTAGGGAAGGAAAATAGCCCAGGAATATCTAAAGTTCTATTATGCTGTAAATACACAGGGGAGCTCAATTAAGGTTGTTCAGGAAATCTTGCTTGACAGTTTGCTTTGAATGTGTGATTTTATAAACTTAATGCTCTTTTAGAGCAGTGGTTTCTAAACTGCTGTGTGTTTTCTAAAGTGTGTAATATACTCGCTTCAGGGGGAACCTGCAAGCAAGAGCTGTGAGGTGCATGCAGCTCACACAGGAGCTGCTCTCACAAGATGCTCATCTTGCTACCAGAGGAGTCTGAGTGGTGCTGAGGCCGGTGTGCGATGCCTGCAGGATAAGTTTGGGTCTCTGGCTGCTGGGAGAGGACCCATCACGTGCTCTTTGATCATACCTGATTCCTGCCGAGCAGAGAAATGCCACACTGAAGTTCTGGGTGGTCCTCGTTCTCACAAGGCTGTGTTTTGTTGGCAGTGGAAGGGGGTGTGAAGGGACTCACTGTGCAGACCTGTGGTGGTGACGGCAGTGAAGTGTTGAGTGTTGTCCAGCCACTGCTGCTCCATCTGGAGGAAGTTTTTCACCTTGTGTAGGTGAAGGATGGAGGCCTGGATCACCCCTCCTCACATGAAGGCAGCAGTTTAAGGCACTGTTAATGTCTCAGCTTTGTAAGACTCCAGCTCCCCCCAGGAGCATCTCTAGGCCACGAACGAGGGCTGGTTTGGTTCCCAGGGCTCTGCAGGGAGGGTTTGTGTGGCTGTCTGTGGTACCTGTGACTCTGGGGGCTGTTCAAAGATCACCCTGTTGTCCCTTTATAGCTTTCCTTCCTCTGCTCCCTGGAAAGGGAGTGAGGGGTGATGTCCTTCACATCATTAAATTGAACACAGAGCTCTGTCGTCACAGTTATACTGGACAGCCAATTGCACCACCACATATTGTGCTGTTGTGCCTTTTGAACACGGGATGAGTGAATTGTGCAGATTTCTGACTTTTGTACTCAGTGCCTGAGGTCTCACGGGTCGTGCCCACAAAGGGGAAGTGCACACATGTGGATACTTAGATGTTTACACATACGTGTTTGAAAAAGTAGGTGGTTGCATCTCTTAAATCCAGAGGAGTTTTTCTCCTCTCCTATTTCTGCAAAGAAAGTCATTTGCTTGTGATCCAGTAGTGTGCAATGTAGTCTTTTAAATGGTTGATTTCTTTATTCTTATTTTGTTTTTTGTTTTTTTTTTTTTTACACTGGTGTTTTGAAAGTGGGTGCCAGTTGGCATTCTGCATAGGGGAACAGAATCATCTGCTTTGTCAATATTTTACCCTGATGTATCTTGTTCAATGTAAGTTGAAATTAATTGCCTTTTTTCTTTCCTCCACAAAACCAATTACAATTCTGTCATCTATTTAGGATTAATACTACTAAATGCATCCCTTTTCCCACATAAATATTTCACTTAGTACACAGGTATTCTACTTACTAGAGGCTTGTGTGTATGCAGAAGTTACATCAATCTCAATTAAATTCCTCTTGACTATTGTTGTAGAATTTTGTGTTTATGTCCTTAGTTCGAGGTAAAAGTGACTTACATTGATGGAGTTTAAATAATTTCATCACTTTACATAATTACTATTGCAAAATGAAGATTACAAATGTCCCACTGAGTTGAGGTTTCCACCCTGCCATGAGTTCTGTACTGTGATACTGGTACTAGATATATTTAAACACTTTAAATGTGTTAGGACAGTGGAAGAGTGTGAGAACCTTTGGTGAAACTCAAGATGGTGGGAGAAGGAATCAGGATTTTACTTATGCAAAGAAAAACCCTCCTATCTTGGTTTTAAATACCAGATCCTGTTTGAATACTTGGGGTGTTTTGAGTGGACTGACTTTCCTGAGGGTGGGATGTCCTTCCCACCTGTCCTGTTTGACTGTCCTATTCCTATGATTTTACTATTTCTTTCACTCTCCCAAACTTTGTTTGGCCGTGTTTTAGGAAGAACAGACTGATGACAAAGTGAAATTAAGCAATGGCAGTTGAAATCAGGATTTGAAATGTCCTCCAGTCTGAGGATGCTTGGCTTTTCTTAATAAAACAGGATATGTATAAAAGTGCCTGGATTTCCCATTCTCAGAGGTATCACAGCTTGTCAGAACTGTCACTGATTGTTGTCCCTTTGTGCCACTGCCAGCTGTACTGTGTCACCCCAGGACCTCTCCAGGCCCTGGGGGAAAGGAATTGGTCCTGATTATGGAGCATTGATCCATACAGGCAGGTAAAAAGGAAAACGCTGTAGGCTTTTGCAAGGACCCACATCTGTCAAACTGTGCAGGTTTCTGGGGTTCCTTCTGTTTTCATTTTGTCTGAGTTGGATTTTTTTGTTTTGAGTTCACTAAGTACAAGATTTATCCCTCAGCCCTGAGTGCTGTCCATGCAGGTGGAGTGTGGCTTTTACAGGACTGGGATGGGAACTTCCCAGCAATTGGTCTCACCAGTGTGGAAGTTTCCTCCCCACATGTACTCCATGCTTAGAATATCAGCTCTGGAGAGTTTGCTTTCATTTTTTTTAGTGAGGTTAAACAAAATGCAAGTGTACTTTGCGTGAAAATAGCTATATATAAATTAGTCATCTGCTGCTAAAGTGATAAAAACTGGTCTAAATACTGCTGGGAGAAAAAGAAAAAGTGTTCTCTAATCTATATACACATTGAAGAACACTTTTGTTTGGCTCAGGAAAGCACTCAGCATGAATTGCCTCCTACCCAAGTACTCCAAGAGCTGATGTTACAGTGAACCAGTCATGTGGCAAATTAAAAAGTCCGGTGGACGGATGATATGGTTCCCAGAACTCAATAAAACTTATTACCTACAAGACTGATCTTTCTATTCCAGTGACATATGTGCTGGTGCTTCTGTAACAACAGGAATAATTAAGGAAAAAAATACTGGTTTAGTATTTTGAGGCTTCATTTTAATGGAACAAAAGAACTAATTTCTACCACGGTATATACAAGATTAAATGGAAATCTCCCCTCCATTGCCTTCCCAAAAAGATGTAAATTTCCTACTCGAAGTCATCCTTGTTAAGCTCAAGTGATGATGGAGGCGTGAATATATTAAGGGAAAACCTGAGAGGCTGACATAGACAGGAATGATTTGATTTTCCTCATCAGGAATATGAATGTATCAGTTTGACATGGAAAAAAGCCTTGCTGCATTTAGACCTAGTGGCAGCTGAGAAACACACATCCCCGTGAATCAGCTGATCTTAGAAAACTTGCACATGAGAGAGTTTAGAAGCAGAGCAAGTTCTGTCAAGCATCTCTGGTCCATGAAGTGGTTTATGATTGGTGTTGGTGTGTGATTACCCAGGACAGCAGACAATAAGGAAAATGTTCCAATCCCAGCATCCCGAGTCTGGTGGAACACTGAGGTAAATACGATGAGCAGCAGTGCAGGAAATCACACCTGCTCTTGCAGGGTGAGCCTCCTGTGCCAGCCACAGTTCAGTTCTGCTGTGCCCAGGGTGCCCGTGGGAGCTGCATGAGGGATCCTCACTCTGCCATTTTGGGATGAGTTTGGAGGTTCATCCTCACTCTGCCATTTTGGGATGAGTTTGGAGGTTCAGCCTGGAAGAGGAGCACTGACTTCAGCACCACAAACAGGCTCTGGTGCCTCCTTGCTCAGCCCCTGTGAGTGTGAGAAGGGCGAGCAGTGTGTACCTGAACCCTCCATTGCTTTCTGTGGTCTCTTCACAAGGGAATGCCAGAGAAGTCCTTGATGTTGAGCTTGCAGGCTGTGTGTGCAGAGGGAACCTGCAGAGGCCAGCTGGCAGCCTTACACGTGTTATAAGCACCCTCCTGTTCCTGGGATAGTAGGAAATCATTTTAGCTCCGTCTTTTCTTAATTGGGGAGTGTCAGGATGAGCTGAATCCTGAGTGCTCTGAGCTATAAATCCTACTGGACAATCAGTAGGGTTGGAAAAGATCTCTAAGATCACCAGGTCCAGCTGTTAACCCACCACCACTGCTAAACCACATCCCCAAGTGCCACATTCACACACATTTTGAACACTTTCTAGGGATGATGATTCCACCATTTCCCTAAGCAACCTATTCCAGTGCCTGAATCCTATGATTGTGCATGGAAATTGCAGTACATTTTTAGATCTCAGGGTACAAAGTTGGGTCTTGTACGTATTGATATGGGTTTAGGTTTATGCTGGGTCATCTGTTTCTGTATAAGTCATTCAAAACAATTGTCATTATTTGGTACAGGCCTTAAAATTGATAGGTAATTCTAACTCTAGGCAAAATTTTTTTTAATTTTCATTTCTACTTGCAGCAGCATTGTGTACACCAAGAGAAATGCTCATTATACACTGCTTTTATTTCAGTGTTTTGATGCCAGCAGCACAACTTTGTGTCTTTGATCTTCTCTTTCCTCCCCCGAGCCATATAACTTCAAGAAACATTCTCAGCTAATGATGACCATGCAGCAACAGTGACTCTGCAGTTCTGGGAGATCTCAATTATGCCCATAAAATCAGGAGCTTGACTGTAAGAAGTATTTTGGGATGTTCCTTTTGTTCTGTTCCCTTGGCTTTCTTCCCTCATTTGCTTATATTGTCTTTGGAAGGCTGTGTTTCCTTCGTTTGACTAGCAGGGAGGGCTTGCATTGCTGGATTCTTTTTATAGTCAGTCCTTCTCTTCAGCAGAATTTGCAGATGGAGTAATTGCCGTGCACACAGCACCAGCTCCCTTTGTTCCTGCCCTGACAGGTTGCTTTTCGGTTGACTTGACTTTGAAGTTCTGAGTTCTCATTTCTTAGAAATTTGTTGTGGTTTTTTTGACATTATTTCTTGTATGTTTACGAAGCTTTCCATTCACATTCCCTTCTTGTCACTGCCTTTGCACGGGCTGGTTACGAGAGAGATTTGGGTGTTATAAATAATAAAACAGAAGGAGCCAGTGCAGTTGAGCAAAGCTCTTGGGAAGCAGCTTTCTTATTAACACTCGTGGCTGGTGACACGAGGCGGGGATGGACACGCATGGCTGAGGGGATGGCTTTGTGGGCTTTCCATGGGCTTTGTCTCGGGCTGTGCTCGCGTTGGACAGCGGCTGGCTGGAGCTGTTCAGCTCTCGCACGGGATCATTGTGGAAGCAGTTCATGTCTGTTAGCTGTGAACAGATGGGAATGCATTATTTTTGGCATGGGGAAGGAAAAGGAGACCTCACGTTGCATATGAATAGACATCTCTGGGGCTTGTCCTACCAAAGTGAGGATGTAAAAGTAAAAGGAGAGCGAGGTTCAGCTGGCCCTTTGTGCCCTGCTGTGCTCTTCAGTCAGCCCTGGCTTTATCTGGAAATGCTTTAACCTTACAGTGGACACAAACACAGTGGGATTGATGAGCATCTATTTATTCTGGCTCATCAAAGATACTGTTTGCAACTTTTGAATAGAAATAGAGATGGGTTGGTAGATGGGCCAGGAAGTTGGGTGAGAAATGTAAGGACTATTACTACAGCCTGACTTAGTAACGTAATGTCTGTTCCTTTTGTATTATCAGTGTGATTGGGATTGGGTTGTGTTTTGTCCATTGTGTCACCACAGGCAAAAAGACCATTTCTCACAGAGAGAGGTCACACTCCATGTGTGCTGAGGCCGGTGTAAGAGCTGCTAGAAAAAGCCCATTACAAGCTCACCTGTATTTGGTGACAGACTGATTGAGAACAGAGGTTGTGGAGAGTTGAAAGATCAGAATTTCGGTTTAGACACACACATTCCGTGATAAGAACCTGAACGTTTGCAAGGAGCCAAGCAGCAGGCTGATCCTTCACCATAGGAATTTCTCAATCCCTCCCTCCCCACACACACTCCCTTGCTCCATTTCCTGCTGTGTTCACTCACTGTTCAGCTTTCAGTCCAGCTCTCACGGTGTGTGGCTGTGACACAGGTGCCTTGTGACCTCCAAAATTACCTCCACAAAGCTCCGTGGTGGGGAGCAAACACAGAGGGATGCAAAATGTGACACTGGGGAATTTGAAATTGGGGTCATTTAGCTTTTAAGATGAATCTTAGAAGGTGAGTGCAGTCAACAGATGGAGGAAAATCTGAGCAGCTGAGAAACTTCAGGAGTTAATGCATGCTGGGTGAGATGTGGCACTAGAGGTTCATCGTTTAAGCTCCCAACAGCATTTTCCAGATTGAGGAATTAACGATTTGGGGTGGGGAAGTGGAAAGCTCTTTGTATTCTGTGCAGAGTCCAGCCTGGCCTTTCAGGGCTGAGGGATTGCTCTCCAACCCAAAGCCTGGCAGATTCTGAGATGCATGTGCTGCCTAGTGCCCTGTAGTTTCTTAGCTGTCTGTCTTTTAGTTTGTTTAAATAAAACTTGACTTGTAGCGTGAGCAAATTTTTTCTTGGCTGCATTTTTAATGAGCTCTTCTACAGCTGGTAGGACCCAGAGGTAGTTGAACAACTTCTGCTCAGTGCTGCTGCTAATTGTTGTCAGAAGTTAGTATTTGACAACACTTCGTGATCTTAAAAGCCACTGAAACGCTGATTATACATTTTATTTTTTATTTTAGTTTTAATTCTGAATGTTTTACAGTGGTAGGTTGGTTTGCTTGGAGTCACTGCCACGTTTGGATGTGACTTCTGTGGTCACAAATGTTTTCAGGTCAGTTCAGAGTGGTGAAATGCTGAGACACAATTGCACACGGGAGTTTGTGAAGGTCAGCTCTGAGGTTTGCCTGAGGGACTCTGTATCAGCTCACACTTGAGCTAAGGGTGCTGCTGTTACCAAGCCTGCTCAAGTTAATCACCCTGTTCTGCACAGATGTGCAAATCCTGCAGGTTTGTATATTGGCTTTTGACACAATTATGCTATTGCCTTTTAATTCATTCTCTTGGTCTTAATGTAATGACCATCATAAGGCATTAATGTGCTTAGATGATAAAAAAGATGCTTTTATGTTTTGAGTACAGTGTGACTAAACAAAAGTTATCAGTTTTTAGCATTTTTATTTGTTTTTATAAATGACAAAAACTATGCACTCCAAAACAACAAAAAAATTAATAAATTTACCTTGCAGTTTAGTTTGGATCCAGGTGATTTAAAAGCTGAAATACAGATTTGAATTTTGTTGATTTCTTTGTAGCAAGTATGCATTTATTTGATCTTAAAGATAAAGGGATAGGGGAATGTTCAGTCATGGGCAAAATTATTTTTGGAAAGAAGCACCTTTGGTTTCAGAGTGTCTTATGAGGACTTTCCAGCAGTCAGTGGGGCTGAAAACCACCAACCCCTCCAAGCAGCAATTGAAATAGTTCTGCAGATCAGATTGGGTTTATCTTTAATACCTGCTGTTGCTTGTGACAGGTTTTTTTCTTCCCTCCCTTCTAAGTAACACATGATCAAGAGGAGAGATTCCACAGTGGGAGTTTCTAATGGTTCTAGTTCTCTGAGAGAAAACTGTAAATAAACACTGTCCCTTTCTAGCTGTGAGAAATTTCTGAACCTGGTGTCTTTGTGAATTCTGCCTGAAAAATGATCATTATTTGCCTAAATGAGCTCTGTAAATAAGCATTCTGTATTTTAACAGGTGTGGTTGCCACTGCAGTACAGCTGCTGTACTTGGGGAGAAAAAGGTATTCTATTTTAATGAAGCAGCAGAAAGGTTTTGCATTTCTTTGCTTGAATTCAGTGCATAATTGAAAACATACAGGAAGTTGCTTTGGAGCATATATATTCCATAATACTTAGCAGTAAGTATCACACTTTATCTTTGTTGAGTAAGAATGAGGAAACAGAGCATGCTCCCAGCAGCAGTGGATCTGCTAAAGCTTGTGGGTTTGGTGATAAAATTTCCAATTTCACACTTATTCTCAAGTCAAAAGGGACAGGAGATATCTGAAATGCCTCTGAGGGGACAACCCCAGACATCTCAAAGTTTAAGAGGGCTCTGTGACTGATTGCTAAATGCAGGGTGGGTTTACACTGATACGTGCTTCTTTTAGAAAACATTTAAAGCTGCAAAGCAGTATCAGTTCCATGCAGGTTTTGTTCACCTATTTCGGGTTTGTGTTTGGCCAAAGTGTGAATTTTGCACAAAATTTTCCTGTTTTTTTTTGTATTGAGTTAAACACATGTGATTCTACAGCTGTTCCTGGTGCTCTCCAGACAGTGGTTGTACCTCCCTCGCCCCTTTGCTCTGTGATAAATGTGACACATTGCTTTTCAGGGGCAAGTTGGTTGTTTTTAAGAACAAATTCAGCTCATTGGGTCCACTGGCAGTGTCAGGAGAGGCAAGGTGCATAAATCTCTGTCTCTCAGGCTCAGAAGCAGAAGCTCTGCACTTTGTTTCACCATTAGAGTCAAATTCTCACCTGGCCTATGTTGACACAGGCTGTGAAGTCAGTGAACCTTTCCAGTGATCTCTGGACACAGATGGTTCTCATTACTTCCAGAGGCCACCATACCTGAGCTCAGCAAAGAGTGGAGTGATAAAGCTGCTTCTTGATCTCTGGATCCTAAAGATTGACAGGAGTAATGACTGGACCCCCCACAACAATGGGCAGCTCTGTGGTCTAGAAAAATTCCCTTATGGCCTTGTGCTTGCACCAGCAAAGTTGGGTGCGATGACTTCTTTCTGTAGCAAAAAAGACATTGAGGCCTTTCCTCTCCACGTCTGGAAGCAGCAGCTTTGAGTTCCTGGCCTGCCTGTAGACCAGCATGACTTGCTGTGCCTTGCAGGAGCTTTGTTTCCCCTGCAGAGATGGCTCTGTAGGAGACCTTATGGAAGAACACTGTGAGGAATTGTGTGTGAGATTTTCAGATTTTCAGGAGGTGTTTTCATTGATCAAAAGTCTCCAGCTGTGTTGCAGAGGTGACTTTGTGAAGGCAGGTGGAGAATCAGAGTGGTGACTGCCGTGGGATTGAGCACTCCAAAACAACGTCAGTGCTCTCAGCTGTAGGTGCAAGGACGTGAAACAACGCTTGCAAAAATCTCTGCAGCATCACTTGGCAGGTCCACGTGCTGCCTCTGAGTACCTCTGCTCTCACTGAGCCTGGATAGACAGCTCCAGCTATTGCTTTAATGCTGTGCAAATAGTCTTTGTATTTCAGAGTGGGGTTTAGATTTTAACAACAGCTCCTTCTGCAAGAGCTGATATTTCTCAGTGTTCTCGCAGCATTCAAAATGTCAGGGCCCTTGGGAAATAGCAGGCCTAATGTACAGTGGTCAGTGCTAATGAAACTTCTAAATATTTCCTCTTGTGTCAGGATGTTGAAAATTCTTCGCTTTTGTTTAACTCGCTTTGTGATTTCCATGCTCTGATTATTTTTTTTTTCCCACCCAGGTTGCTTAATGCATGCCATAACCAGAACACTTGTTCCTCTGTGTGGAAAACATACTGTTTCTGGGGGAAAAACACAGAACTTATAACCAAAATGCTCACCTCTTCCTAATTATACTTGGTTTTTATTTTAACTCTTGTCCCTGCTGGTAATTGTCAGGTGGCCTCAAAACTCGCTTCTTGAAGAGTGAGCTTTTGAGTGCTGTTGGGGAGGGTTGCTTAACCCAAACAGAAAAGTAATTCTTTGTAATCCACTGTTAGCTCCGAGTCAGTTTGTGCCTGTGGAACTGCCAGATTGACTTAAAGCTTTCTATTGCTTCTTTTTGGGGTTTTGGCAAGGAACACGTCTGGCACGCTGGGCACCCTGTCCTTCCTGTACAGGAGGCCGATCTTCCTGAGAAACAGACCTTGTTCTATTCTTCTCTACAGCTGCTCTCAGCCTGACTTGCTCTTTAGCTTTTGGAGACTCTTTCACAGACCTGGTCACGTTATCCAGAGCCAGCAGCATGGGGGGTAAAGTCATCCTGGGTAGCCACCTCCGTGCCCCTCTGTTTGGGAGTGCTGCTGGTTTTCCATGCCTGGCATTCCCATGAGGGTTTTGAGGATGGACACGTTCCCTTGTTATTCCAGAAAGGTGCAAATACCAGAGACTGGCCACATTTGTGTCTTTTTGGAGACTTCCAGCATTCAAGGGTGCGAGTGTGTCGCTGGTATTGCCGAGCCACATGTCAGTGCTGTGGGATGTGTCCGAGCATGGGAACGCCTGCTTTGCAACAGATAGGAAATTTAACATGGGCTAAAGTGTCAGTGAAGGAGCCCTGAGCACTCACACTCAATGCTGGTACATTTGGGCAGCTGGAGCAATGTCAGGTGCTTTTGGAGACTGGATCTTGGAATGTTTTCCTGAAGTTGTGTTTCTTCACTCAACCTTATTTCAAACAAGACTCTTTTGGTGACGAGGAGGAAAAGCAATTCTAGGTTTTGAAGTTGAGAAGTTCAGTCTCACAAAGGATGTCTGAGCTGGGTCAGTCATGACCCAGCACAAACAGCAACAGCATCATGGCTTCGTTAGTACTTCTAGACTTAATCCTCACCACTCTTGAAGCTATGATTGCTAAAGGAAATTTTCCTGGGCCCTTTTACACACATCACTTAAATCCCTGTATCAGTTCAAAAGTATGGAAAAACAAATACACAAATGGTATGAGGCTCTACAGAATCTTTTTAGAGTGATATATTTGAGTATAGAAGCTTAGCTGTTCTTTTAAGTCCCCGAGTATCTCCTAGAATATTTGTCACTGCCGCCTCTTTGGAAGAGAACAATCTGCATTTTCTGAGACAGAGTGAATCTAGACTGGCACTCTTCTTTCTCTTTATTGGGAAAATATTCCCACATTATTCCAAGCAAGATGAGCACTGCAGGCAAAGCCTTATCAGGATCCCAGTGAAAGCCAGTCATTAACAGCCTTTTGCACCTCAGGGTCTCTGTTTTCACTGTGTGTTTGCACCCTGCTTATTGCTCTATGCTGAAGGACAGCAGGTAGGAAAACCCCTTTGGTTTGGGACTGAGTCTGCAGCAGCATTACTTTCTATCCCCATTCCATTTCACTGTCCTGTGTGTGACCTTTGACCTTTGCCTGTGGCAGGAGTAGAGACAGGACAGTGGAGGATCTGCCTGAAGGGAAGCAGACTCTGCGAAGAAAAGGAGACTGAGCCTGGGTTATGTGCACGCAGTCTCAGGGGTGAGGCTGGCTGGCTCTAGATATCATCAGTGTGACACAGAAACGATGGTCTTTGGCTCATGGCAGAGACAATGGTCCCTGACAGACTGGGAGATCTCTGGCACAGGGAAAAGTTTGTGCAGAAGCAAAATCTTGTGTGAAAATGAGGAGTTTGAGGCAGTAAACAGCATAATTCCCATGGCAGGTTCTGGCTGTCACTCCTAGAAATACACGTTCCTAGGATAATTTTTTCATCTTGCTTCCTTCATGGGATGTGATGATATCCCAAATGTTAGACTTGCTCACATAGAGACTCAGTGCCTCTGTAATTGTTTTCCTTCAGATATTTCAGAAAGCATCCCTGAAATGTTACTCTGTTGATGTCTCTCTTGACTTGCTGAAGTCTCAGGAGCCATTTTCTCAGCTCTGAGTCAGAAGTGCCATTCTCTAACTTTTGATCTTTGGCACTTCTTTCCTAAATGCTATGGCTTAGAGTTTATTTTAACATTTTCTGCAAGAAAGACTCCGTGACATTGCTAGGGTTCACTTAGGTGCAAAGTGACACTATATATTATTAGAGAAAGAATGGGGAAAAGAAGAATTGGCATGTTTGCATGACCTCATCTTTTGTCTTAGTGCTTCCCAGAGAAACAGAAATGTCTCTGCAAAGAACAAAATCAGGGAATGTTTTTCTTACTCCTTCTTTCTGATGTGTGTGCCAACACACCTGGGATCTAGGAGCCTAATAGATTTGCTGGTGATCAGTATTTGTTGTGAGCCTACAAGAGTAATTTTTATATTGCTGTTGCTGAGGGTTTTAAAGATAATCTAGACTTTGCTAATTTTCAGCCTCCTGTGTAAAGGAGGCAGCTGGGAAGGTGCACCCAGTGGCTTTCTCCTTGTTTGGAATCCCTGGCTGGATGGTTCCCAGTTGTCCTGGCTGTTGTTCCGAGGCCAGCTCTGCCCCTTCACTCCCAGCTGCAGCAGTGCAGCTGCTTTTGGGAGCCCTTGGGCACTGCTGTATTCTGCTAATGCCAGGTTTCTCCTTCTCCATAGTATCCCTGTTATATAATATCACCCTTCATCAAAGTGGTGGTGGAAGGAAGCAGAATCGTCTTAGATTTGATGCAGAAACATAGTTCAACATCGATTTAGACAATCTGTTTTTCCCTTAAATTGTGTATTGCTAATCAGTGCCATACCTTCTACAATAATCATTAAAGCAAAACCACAGTTTAAACTATTCCAACCATTTAATGAACTAACCTGTTCAAGGAATATTTTCCAGAACCTTATAGCATGTTAGGAGGGGCTTTGCAGTGATGATAGAATGCTGTAAATTTGAGAGAATGTACTGTCCTTGCATCAGGGCTGCATGCCTGATGGGATTTCTTGTCATGGGTATGAGCACAGGACTGCTGCAGGGGAGCACAGCTCTATTTGTAGAAGTGCACCTGCCACAGGGGATTTGACCCATTACATCTCCTCAAATGTGCTTTTCTTTGTTTCTCACCCAAACTCTTCTTGAGTGGCGTTCAGGGCTGCACCAGGAAGCATAGCTTGTCCTGGAAGCATAGCTGCTTCTCAAAGTGGGGTTTTTTTTAGTGTTGGAATGGACTCTGACATCAAGACTGAAGTTCACTTATTTGCTTGCTCTTTTCTTCTCGAGAGTAGTGAGTTTTGCTTGGAATTTTCCTTTTTTCAGCCAGCCCAAGCTGGACTTCCTGGATCAGGGAGACTCCAGAGCAGCAGAAGAGTAGGAAGCCACTCTTCCCTGAGAGAAGAGCTGTGATTTATGTTCTCTTTCCTTCTGAACAGTTTTAGAGCTGGATCCTAAAACGACATTCTCTGCTGGGAATTATTCCACACCTCCATGGAATTTTGAGAGTGAGTTAATCCTTGTGCTGACACTTGGTATCTTCTTGGAGACTTGGATGTGGCACTGCCTTAATAGTGCAGGAACTGTCAAACCAGAGATCTGTGCAAGGGGGAGCAATTCACGGCTTTGTTTTTTACCATCTCATTTCTCACATATTTGATTAAAGCATGAAAAATTGCTTTAAAAGTCCTCCTGAAAAGCTTAGAGTCCATGAACGAGCTCAGGCACTTTGGCTGATAAATCAGTGACCCTCCTGGGACTTGAGATGGGACATGAGGCCTGAGAACTGTCAGGGGGAGGTGCCCAGGCTGTGTCCATGGGATGTGTGGTACCTGCCTGGACCTCAAGTGCCCAGGAACTGCTGGTGCCTTAAAAGTAAAAGTACCCAGCTGAAGTCAGAGACTGAAATGGCTGCTGTGGTAGAGGGAAAATGCATTGGGGGGAAAAGGAAGGAGTGTTAGGGACAAGACCACTGAAGGAAACTTAACTCCCTGAGGGATGTGAGAGCAAGTCAGGTTACCAGATATGAAATTGGCTTCTCTGGTAAACTTACCCTGCTGTGAGTTCTGCCATTGCTGAGCTGTGGAGGTTGTACAAATACACCTGGTAACAGCACATATAATACATGTGTTCATTATTTATAACCTGGCAAAGTCCACATAGTGCTTTTGCATGAATGGTGTTGGTTGATGATTGTGTTGGAAGCTTCTGTGATGACGATTTTAAAGCTTGTACAGCAATAAACACAAATCCTGCAGTGCTGTGTGTTTTAAAGTCCCTGTTCTCAAAGAGATCTGAAGTTAAAGGGCTGAATGTAAACAGCTGTGCAGATTTCTGTAAAGCTGCACTGGTTTACATCAACGAGGGTTGTGGCCTACAGTACTTGGGTATGTTTAACACAGTGCATTTGTCCAAAAATATGATGAAAAGTCTCTTTGCAGTGCCAAAGAAATTGTCCCACAAGCAGTGGAGCGCGCTCAGTCCATCACTGCCGGTTCGGTCAAGGCTGAATAGCAACTGACAGGGCCCAGAACTGGGGAAATGCCTCTGTAATTTGTCTTCTGACACTGTGCTGCCTGCAGCTCTGCCAAGGAAATGGAAAAATGTGGGGAGAGCCCTGAGCAACCCGTCACAACACAATGAATCCAGCTTCCAAAACCATTGTAACTGCATTGCTGCTCTCATCACACATGCCAGCAGCTACAACAAACAAAACAAAACAAAAGCAACAACCCTCTTCTTTGAAAGAAACAAGGGAGGGGGAAATCACATGATGTGGTATTTTGTGAAAGTAGCATAAACATGGCAGTTTGTGCAGCAGCACTGGGAAACAAGAGGCGAGTCTAGATCCATGTAGGCTCTTTGCTTCAGGTGCCAGTTTTCATACACCTCTGACCGGCAAGAACTCAAGGAAGCAGAGAAGATTTTCCTTTTGGTCGTGTTCTGCAACATGCACTTTATTGTGGCTGCACGTCCCGAGACAGCTTAGGTGAGGTGGAGCAGGACCTGCTCGTGCAGCCAGAAATCTCCTCTGGCAGCAGTGGGTGATGGCTGACTCACAGGGAATGGTCTGTACTGTGTTCTTGGTGTGAGTGTCAAGGGAGGAGGTTCAAGAGGCTGCTCCTGAGGCTTAGGACCCTCAGGGTTTGGATGCAGTACAGTTGCTCGCTGTGCTTTGTGTCATGGACACGTAGGGTCACGCCAGGGATCTCCTGAATCTCCAGGGTGCTTTGAGAGACAATGCAGCTTTCTGATCATGCCAGTATATAATGTCCAAAATCTTTTCCTGTTTCTGCCATGTTTCCTCTTTATTTTTTCCTTTTTTTCCCAGACATGTTATTAAATACAGTACTTTTTATTCATATAAAGTAGATTTCTTCTTCTGATAAATACGTTCTTCAAACAGAACTTAATGGCAGAAATTTCCTGAGCAAAAATAAACCACATCTCTGGGTCGAAGCTGTGCTAGTGAGAGAACATAGCTCTTTTTATCTTCAAAGCACTGTGCAAACTTGAAATAATGGATTTTTATTTTTTTTTTAAAATCAGGCCTGTGAAGTATGTATTAATGTTCCAGATGAAAGATGGGAACGAAGACGAGAGGTTAAGTTGAAGTTGTTGGGATCAGAGCCAGCTTTGCCTGCTCTGTGGGCTGCTTGGACCTATAGAATATGAGATCATGCTTATTGACATTTCTGCCAGCCCACAGTCACGGGATTTCCTGGGTTAGAAAGGACTCACAAGGATCCCAGAGACCCCAACAGTCCTGCCCTGTGCCTGAGAGCACAAACACTGTCCTGACACTCCTGCAGCTCTGGCAGCCTTGGGGCTGTGCCCAGCACCCTCTGAGGGAAGAACCTTTTCCTGGTGTTCCTAAACCTTCCCTGGCATTAATGCATTCCCTCAGGCCCTGTCACTGGGCACCAGAGAGAGATCAGTGTCTGTCCCTCCACTTCCCCTCAGGAGGAAGCTGTGGAAATTATTTCGATGTAATAAAACTTACAGGGGTGAGATTCACTAGGAATCAATTTGTTCAGCCTTATTCAAGTGCCAGGGAGCAGCACCACTGAGCACACTGGTCAATACTTTTGAGTAGTAAGATGAGGAACTTTCTACCTCTTGGAAAGAGAGTAAAACACAAAGTTTCCAGTGTGCTTCATGCTGCAGCCCAGGACAATCTGCACATTCACAATCTGCTGACACACGCAGAATTTCATGGTGGGATTTTTCTTTTTTTGATGTTGTTGTTTCACTGGGGAATGTTTTTATTGCTTTGGTACGAGATGCTGTCGTTCTGTACAGCAAAGATATGAATGTGGCTTTGGTGCTACACTAATGAGCAATTTACTGATTTGCAAGCACAGACCACTGAACGTGATCTGCTGTAAGTGTGTAAGAACTCGTAATTGATACTAGTACTTGGCAGAACATGGAAACCTGAATATCCCTCGTTTCAGTCCCAGCAGTCACTGCTGGCAGTGTCCATGTGAGTTAGCAGGAGCAGTTCAGAAAATGTTTTTAATGCATGTGTTAAACAGCTGAGAATGTTCTTTGGAGTGGATTAAACCTCTTTGTTTTTGCCATTGGTATTAACTGTTCACAGGAAGTGTTTCTAGGATAATGACCTCTTATGGGTGTTAAAAAATAAAGTGTATTTGGGGTTTTCAGGTTCTGGAGAAATCTCAGCAGTACCTTTGGGGATGGATGTGTGATATTGCAGTGTGGTGAGTTTATGATGTCCTGGCAGCTGTTAGGGTGGCTCAGCAAGTTGTGATGATAAAATCTGTTTATTCCAAGCATGGTAACACAAGCAGCATTGTAACTGAACGATTTAATTTATTTCCTGACGCATTCTTGCAAATGTTACAAGGCGAATAAGAAAGAAATAGAAAATTAGGGTAAGATCTGGGATATCTGAAGTAGAGATTTCAAGTCCCAAAATGTTATGCAGATGCCAGGCGAGTACATGTGGACCAGATGAAAAAAAAGTTGATTTATAGAAGCAACTGTTGTTTATACACAGGTCACCAAAGGAGCACATTATGGAAATTGGCAATAAATTAAGACGAAGTGAAGGCAGGAGATGGGATGAAAGAATGAGCCTAGCAGAGTAATTCAAGCACAACTCAGTTGAAAGGTCAGGTTATTGAGTGGTAGCTACTGTTCCCATGAGATCAGGATAGGGGAAGGCAGCCAGATGCTTCCCAGATCCTGTTTTATTGTCAGGAAGGCTTTACTTACTAAGGAGCAGGATTTCCATCTGCAACTTCAAATGGATGTCAGGGGGATCAAAATGCAGCCCATGGTCTGAAACTGCCGTCAGACATTCCTTGTTTTCAGGAAGCACTGCCCACAGCTGCAGCTGGGCTTGGCACTCATTGCCCTCAGAGCTGCACCATGAGCGTGAGCAGGGGCAGAGGAAGCACTGCCCAGAGCCTCCCTGGGCTGCCCAGGTTTCCAGTGAAATCTGATTTCCTTGGCACTGGAATGCTGCTGCCATTTTCAGTAGGCTGAGGCTTGAGGCAGCTCTGTGGGGAAGTGAGCTTTGGAGAAGTCATGTGTGACTTGGGTTCAGCGGTGCTGCTCAAACCAGGCTCTTCTCTGCCTTTAACACCTCGGCAAAGCTTCCAAAGGGGTGCAAGGGACACTGAGTGTTCCTGCCTGCTCAGTCCTGGCTTGTTTTGTGGCACTGCTCGAGGGAGTTTGGAAGCTCCAAGGGGAGCACAGGTTTCCATTCCTCCATCTGTGGAAGTGGCTGGAGGGTGCTGCAAGCTGTGGGAGCTGTGGATCGCAGGGAGGTTCCCACACAGCATTGCCTGTGCACCCTTTGGTCATAAAATTGCTCCTCTGTCCACTCAGTCTTTGAATCAACAACCAATAACAGGTGCCTGAGTGTTATAAACACTGACCACCACATCTGCACACTACATTGCCTGGAAAATTGTCATCTTTTCTGTTTGTTTGTTTTGGTTAAACGCAATGTCTGATTTGCTGTGCTGCCTTCTGCTGTGTTTGGAGTTATATCTTTCAGACTTACCAGGAGTGAGCTAGTTGCTAATCTTCAAAGGTTTAAAAAAAGAAATTGCTTTAGGAAATGCTGTTAAACATTGTTTACGTGTCTCTGTTTTTCTCATCTTTTCCCCTGGACAAAAATCAATATTCCTTCCTACTGGTACGAGGATGTAAAGCTACAGCAGGTGTTGGCTCTCCAGTACATACAGATGAAGAAGGGAAAAGGACTGACTATCTGGGATTGATCTTTTCTCAGATTTTCAGAGGAATGTGATATTATTCTATATTCATAGGTTGTTTGGTGCTTTGTCCTCTCATAAATAGATTAGAAGCAGCTGAATTTCTTGTGCGGGTAGATTGGGTTGTTTTTGGTGGGGTTTTTTTTGTTTGTTTGTTTGTTTGCTTTTTCTCCTTAAATTTCATGTGGAAAGGTTTGTAGAGCATCTTACTGTTTTTGGATAAAGAGCCGTATGCTTTCAAATGAGAGATCCCATTGTTGTGTAATGCACACGTATTTAAACAACACCAATTATTTTAGAACTAAATTAGAAATATTGAGACATTACCTTATTTAGCATCTTTCTCTTCTGTGCCTGACTTTGAATTGTTGTCCTTGCCATGGAATATTTAACAATTCCCTAGCTAGCATGGCCTTGCTGCCCAGCACCGTGGGAGGGCCTGGAGCAAGCGGGTGATCCCTAAAAGGTTTCAATAATGTATGAACGGAATTAAAGTAAATGCAGGTAAAATTTTGACCTTTTAAATCTGTAAAATTACAGACAGAGGCATCCTGGGAGAGAGCTTTGATATATAGGTGCCCTGGGGGCAGGCAGAGGGCATTGTCACTGCGTGGGTGTGATGTTAGGAGTCTCTTGACTGATTACCTTGTCACCACAGAGCCCGACAGCCCCGGCGTGTGGCAGTGGCAGCTCTGCCGCTCCTGTGCAGCTCCACAGAGCCTTGGGCTGGGAGATCTCTGGCATGTGGCTGCTCCACAGGAGGTTTGTCCCTGCACAGAGTGGATTTGATCTCCTGGAGGTTACACGTGAACCCTGGCAAGGGATGGTGCGGGGGAACGGGGCGGCTGCCATGACTCCCTTTCTTCTCCACCTCTCCAGGTTCCTTTGGAGCTGGCAGAGGAGCAGGGGCTGTGGGGCTGTGTGTGTTCACCAGCAGGTCCTGCTCTGCTGGGATTTCTTCCTGGTGACACCTGGGATCCAGAAAAGGAAGAAAACCTTGGGGCAAGGCAGCCACCGAATGGGGGTTTGGATGAATGGGGGTTTGGATGAACGGGATGCATCCCAGATGTCACTGATTTAGGGCTCTGCTGTGCCCTTGGAAGGTTAGAAGATGGTTTTCATTATTTGTTTCTTTTTTTTCTTCTTTTTCATGGTTGTAAAATACTTTATTGACTTTATAAAAGATGATCACAAAAATTAAGGCTAATAAAAGGACTAAGCTACAATCTAAATTTTCATCCTGGCAGCCTCTTTGCTGCGTGAATAAAGACTCTGCAGCGTGGCAAGTTGTACAGTAAAATCACACTAAGAAATATCAATGGAAACAGCTAATAAAAACTGATATAAACCTCTAGTTTTAAGAATTAATTCAAATAGAGCAGAAAATAATACATAATTTTCAAGGTGGTTATTGGAAAGGGGTGGAAATATCACTGCAGGCTTATAATTTTGTGTTCACATAAATCAAATTTAAGTAGTCTCTTATTGCTGACTATGGAAAAACTATTCCAAATTGTAATTTTGTTACATGTGTTTCTTGTGAACAGTTTTATTCGTTTTTAGATAATATCAAATCTCTAAGGACAGGCCCGAAGCTGGAATAATTGTAGATTTTCTTTGCTCTTTAAAACTTTAAAACTCTTTTTCTTTGCTATTTAGAACTTGTTAACCATTCTGATCTCAAAGCAGAAATGCTGGTCCAGAGAAAAACGGACTTTAACTGGAAGAACCACAGCAGGGATCTGTGGCTCTCTGCTTTACTTCTTGTTTTACTGCAGCTAAAACACAGAAGAGACCAGATTTTGTTCTCCATTTGAGCTTACAGAAATTCAGATTTACTCCTTAGGAAAGCCCTTCAGGCTGTTTGGAGGCACAGCACGACCTGGAGAAGCAGGAGTGTTTTGGCTTCTGGCTTGGCTTTTGATCAGTGAGGATTTCCTGAAAGGAAATAATTTTGAACAGTGGCCTCTGAGTAACCAGTAGCCATCATAAGTTATGTTTTAAATATTAGTGACTGGTCTTCATTTGGCCTTGAAGGGCTTGTGGAGAAGACAGTGAGGGTTTGAGCTCAGTCATGAGTGATGGAGTTAGCAAAGGACTTGATGTTTTCACAGAAAACTTGCATAAGCCTGAAAGCTTCTTAGCAACTATTTATAAATTCATCTGTCTCCCAAGTAACTTTGTACCCCTGTACAGAGTGCATCTGGCTTCAGGGGAGAGTCAGATTTAGTTCCAGGAGCCTGCCAGAGAACCAGTTCATCTCTGCTGCACAGGGCCAGCACTGCTGGCAGTCCCTCATCTGGATTTGGGCACCTGGAGTGTGGTGGCCTGAGAGCCGTGCCCTGCTCACAGTGCAGCAGCCTGGAAGGGACTGTCCTGCAAGGAGGACAATCCTGAGGGGCTCTGCCTTGGCTGCAGGACCCAGAGCTGTGATTCTCTGCAGTGCTCCCAGGCTTTATGTGCACTGGCCACATTTCTCCTTGATAAACAGCTATTCCAGTGTCAGCAGGCCTTGACAGGGCTACTTCCATGGCAGGGGGAAAAAAATATCAGCGTTAGGCAGCTCCATTACATAACAAAGGTTATCTGGAGACACAGATACTCTGAAAGTCCCCTCTGTTCTTTTCTATTTCCAGGGACAATCAGCTTATTCTCATTTTAAGAGCTTACTATCAGTTCTGACCCATTTAAAATTCACCTGCCAATTGAATTGTATGACAGGACCTGGCTGACCCAGGAACAAAGGCAAACGTTCATATCTTTTAATGAACTGCCACAGACCAAGAGCTGAGAAGAAAAAAGGGAAAGAATAGAGTCGGCTCTCTGAGAAACAAAACTTTTTTTCACAAGGCAGGGAACAGGAGCTTTCTGACTAAAATATTGTAAGTGGCTTTGCTCTATTATCTGTTAGCAGCTTCACATCCTTGAATCATTTATATTTTCACAAGAAGGGAAGTTTGCAAGTGGGTATTTCTCTGTGCATAGGCCCCTTCTCTTTTCTGATGATTATTCTGCCAGTCTGCTCCTCCCTTGCAGCCCTCTCCCAGCAGAGAGCTGAGGATGGTCAGTCTGTGTTTTAGCTGCTTGTGCAGGACACAGGAAGGACTGTGGCATCAGAAGGGAAGTGCTGGCCAGTGGCTGTAGTTCCAAGGATCAGAATTGTTAAATGTATAGCCCTTTGGAGAAACATCTGCTTTCTGAATTCCAAGCCTGGAATTTTGACATTTTTCCCGTGTTTAATGTTGGTTAGGTTTTTTGCTTGCTTTCTAGGGTGATGGTGGTTGGTTTTAGACATCTGTACTTATTAATAATTCATTTCATGATAATTGCCACATGCATGTCCAGGATACCTGTTAGGTGATTATCTGACTGGGGCCTTGGCAATGGGTTTAACTTTGTTATTTTGCTTATTCTATTGCCTATAACAGCTAAAGAAAAGTGAACACCATCAAAGCCATTGTGCAGTTACTCCCCTATCTCTCTCAGTGCAGGTGCACTGTTCCCTCTGCGTTCCTTTACAAATTCTCTTTCCTTTCCCAGAGGCAACTAATGGGAAAATATGTGCACGCAGACAGCAAATGGAAAAGTGAGCAAAAACACTGGGATTGAAGTTCCCAATGCCAAGTACTGCAGGACAGAGTCATTAGAACATTTCTGACAGTAGTAATTTGAAATTCTTTGCTTCTTTAGGCTTCCTGAGGGATTGGGGTTTTTTTATTCCCATCTTGTGCTTTTGGAGAGACAAGCAGTTGGTGATGGATGGATGAGATGAACCAGATCACACAACTTCTCCTTAAGTGTGTTCATTGTAACTGTCACATGGTAGGGGATGGTGAAGAACTTCTGATGCCCTTTTTTTATGATTCTTTTAAGAATGAAGATTTTCATTGATTCTGTTAAGTCTCACCATTCTTTGCCAGTTTGATGAGTTTGTACATCAATTGGTACTGGAGTTGATCACGTTGTTGCCACTGGCTTACAAGCAGGGCCAATCACAGCTCTATCCCACTTTTAGGGGGCTTAAAACTGCCTTTGGTTTGTGCATGTGCAGCATCTTCCTCCCATGGTGTAAAGCAGGATGTCCTGGGAAAATCCTTCCTTCTCCCATCTCAGACTGATCAGAGCAAGATGTGGCCTTTAGGGAATGGCTGGGAGAGTTTTTAATGCACAGGCATGAAGAGGGTTCTCTTGATTTTTTAAAATAAGCTGCTCTTGGATTTCATCAGTTGCTCCCAGCTGGGCAAGGAAAGGTCTGATAATGGGAGATTGCACCCCACATCATCTTCTGTAGATTGATCAATGTCTGAAGTGGTTGTGGCTGCACAGAGTCCCACTGGGCGAATTCTCATACTCCAACAGAGGCTCCTGCCTGGTCATACAGATTTTCCAACAGTAATTTTATCTGGCAGGAGAATGAGAATTTTTACTTATAAGCTGCACTTTATGAATCTAGTAGGAAGGACTTCACCTTAGCTAAAGGAAAGATGGAATGAAGTGGTCAGGCTCTCGTTGCCTTGCTTTTGGCTCTGTGCAGTTGAGCCGTTGCACTTGATACATTAATCAGTAAATCTTCTTGTGGCCAAGCACTTGATAAAATGTCACTGTGAGAGGGAAAATAAAGGGGTGTGAACACTTCAACAATTTCCAAGCATTCATGTAAGCCATGGACAGCAGGGCTTCCCTGCTGGCTTTCATTTGTGGGGGAGATCTGCAAAGCTGCCCGAGGGTCCAGACCTCCTGTCAAGGGTCTTTCAAGAGTCTTGCTGTAGCAATATGGAGCCTAATAATTTTTAATTTTTCATATATCTAACATAACAAATAAAAACTTAAGTGGCTGTTAATGCCTCTGGTAGCTGAGTGGTTTATTTCTGTCATTCCTGTCTGTTTATCTCTGTCATTCTCATTGCCCCACTGCTTCCTCTCGAGGGATCCAGTTTAAGGTGCTGTCCCCAAAATGCAGCAGGGCTTTGGGGGTTTTGGTGTGGAGTTTTTTTTGTCACAGTCTGCATGAAGATAGGACAGCTGGAGAGGAAGGAATTTGGCTGGAATGCTCCTGGCTCTTGCCAGGTGAAGTTAGCTCCTGATGGAAGCATAAAATCGAGGGCACCACTGGTTCACTCCTGAAGAACTGGCTCTGCCTGTCCTGGCTGTCAAGTGTTTGGGACTTTCCACTGAAAAATGTTCTGAAAGGATAAAGTACTACTGTATGTTACACAGCTTTAATGGGGGCTGCAGCTTCTGGTGTTTCCCACCCCTCCCTTGTTCTCAGGTTTCAGTCTCTGAGCTTGTCATGCATCTGAAATTCTTAGTTCCGTTGCCTAAGTCCTTACAGTTACTCTTGCTGAAGCAATTTGCTGATGTAATTTTCCAGGGCAGGAATGTAAGTACTTCTGTGCTCAGTTTATCAGAATTTTTTGAAAACAATTTGTGCATCCAGAGCATTTCTTTAACACTGAGTTTTAAAAGTGCCTCACACAGTGCCAAAGGCAAAAGAAGGTATATTTCTTTCTCTTTTTTTCCTTCTTTTTCATTTTATTTTTTTAAGAAGCTGTTGGAAATAAAGAGATTGCAATGCACAGCTCCAGGATTGTTTATAATCGGCATCTCTTGGCACCCCAAGCTGCCTGGCTTTCTTACATGTAAAGTTTTTCCCCAACATCGAGCCTAATTTATAGCTGATATCCAGGACAAGGAGAAGTCAAAGAAAAAGTGATGTTTCCTAGGGAATGGGAAGCCCTCGCCTGGCACTCATGAATTACAAGGCTGAACTTTTTAATGTGTCTCTCCTCCTCCTTTTGCTCGGTTTTGTTGCTGCCTCCAGTAACATTTTTCCTGACTATAGTACCATTGACTCCTGTGATAGTTTAATAGTTTCTGCTGTTTACACAGTTGTCACTTAAATTGTTGTGATTTAAATTTGCATGCAGAGTTGGTAAGTGCTCAGAGTTTACGGTGCTACCCCAAAAGTAATTTGTATTCTGGGTGCTGGAGTTGTCTTGGTAACACTTAGGTGACTGGAAACCATTTGCAGAGGGGAAGTTTAATTCTGATATTGCTCACGGTGCCAGTCCTGGGGATCCAGTCCAGGCTGGATGGTGTTTGGTAGTGACAAAACTTTCTAACTTTATCTTGTGGCCAGGACCTTCATAGGATCTTACCTGTGCTGCTGTTCAAAGAAGACTTTGGAGGGACATATAAAAATCATTGCTCTACTTGTGCCTTCATTCCTGGCACACTGAGCTGGAGGATGCTGTTCCATCTGCTGGAGGCTGAATTGTTATCTCTGAAACTCAGATTTTGGTTCTGATGCTGCTTTCTAATTCCTGGAGGGTACTGATTAGCAGAGGCTACAGGTCACTTGCTGCACTGCCAGTATATGTGATGCAACAGACTTAAAAGATAAAAAAGTTAATTAAAAATCAGCCTATTGCCTTAAAATTGTACACAGAGGTTAGTGTTTTGAGTGTATGTTAATGCTGGGGACCCAGAAAATTGCTGGAGTATTGCAAGCTTAGCACTCCATACTCTAGGGGCCAGGCATTTACAGACTCCTGTTTTGAATGGGCTGAAGTCATACTGCTGATTTTTTTATTGCTGAAAGATGTCTGGTATTTCATTCTGGCTGCCCTGGAGAGAAAGAATTGGTACTTTTATCACCTACAGGGACCCAATACAGAAAAGCAAGAATGCATAATAAAACAGTCATCTCAGAGACATTTTCATGGTCACTATCTCCTATAAATCCATTCATAGCTCTTCTTGTGAAAATCACAGTGACAAAAGTCTTAATCAGGAGACAAATGTTGATACAATGTCTTGAGTTTTCCTGAAGCAAAAAAACCGTCCTCTGTACTACATTTAAATCTGGACTTAAATAATACCAGTGCATTACTGCAATACATCTTGGTGAAAGAGGCTTTTAGAGCTAATCTGAATTGGAGCAGCTACAGTGACTTCAGAGCAGACAAGCAATTTCTCACAGCAGCTGAGGGCACGGTGCACGTTGGGTATTTGGAATTACAGACTGAAATCTGCGGAGCTGTTTCTGCATCGTGCAAGAAACGCTTTCTCCACTCCTTGCTTCAGTTCCTTTTGTGAATGAACCACAGGAGCAAAAGCCAAAATCCACTTTTGTATTGCTAGAAGAAAGTTTGAGGCTTTGGTAGTGACTTATTTTAATAGAGTCTTCTCCTTTTTGTATCTCTGGATGGTTTCCATAAGTTTTACATAGATTAATCACTTGGCCTCATGGGAAAAAAAGGTAAGAAATGGAGGTGGGGGGAAGTAATAATCATTAGGATAATTATATCTATGGATGTCTTTGGTTTATGGTACTCGATCTTTCAGCAGTGTTCATGTGGGACTGTAAGCAGTAAAAAGTTCACAGTTCCATAAAAATTTATGTTCCCTTTATTCTCGTAAAACACAAGTAATCACAGAATAGTTTGGGTTGAAAGAGACCTTTAAAGGTCATCTAGTCCAACCCCCTGCCATGGATGTCTTCAACTAGATCAGGTTGCCCTGATTCCTCTCCAACCTGATTTTGGATGTTTCCAGGGATGGAGCATTCACCACCTCTCTGTGGTCAGTGTTTTGCAATGATGTAAAAAGTATCTTCTTTATATCCTTCTGTATTCCTTATATCTTACACACTATACAAAAATTTCTTGTTTTTCAAATTCGTACCTAAGTGCACGCTCCTTTGGATGCAGCCCACGACAGGTTTGGTTTCTGGGCTGTGAGTGGACATCTCCAGGTCGTGTCTGTCCTCACATCCACCAGCACCCCCAAATCCTTGACAGGGCTGCTCTCAATCCTTCTCAAATACCTCTGGAAATCAGTTCGAAGACACAGGAGGCTTCGTTATGCTTGTCAGTCATACTTTGGAAGTTTTATGTTTTAAGATACTTTCTTCTTGCAGAATCACGGGAACTGCTGATGAGCGTGACTGCTTAATAATGGAGTAAAAAGAAAAACTCCTGAAAGCAGAGCAATCTGTCTGCAGCTGATGCTGTGGTACCAGTGACACAGGGATTGCTTATTAAACTGCACCTTCTCTGGGTTAGCTTTGGGATCATTCCCCCCAGAGCACCGAGGGATGGAATGCTGCACAGGGCCAAAGGCAGGATGCTCCATCCACACGGCTTTGTTGCATTTGCCTGGAAGGGGCTGTGTTTCTTAAATCGGGGGAAAGCTCAATTCATCAACATCTCCTTGCACAAAGGGGGAGGGTTGTTTGTGTTTAAAGGCAGCAGGCAAATTGGTTTCTCTTTGTCTTGGCCTTCCTGTGCCATTGCCTCGCTGCTCGTCCATCTCCAGCGAGGGACTCACAGCTCCTTTGTTGCCTCCTGCTCATTTCCATGGCAGCCGAGCCCGGCCCAGGCCAGAGCCCGCGTGGATGAGCGCGGGGAAGGAAACGGGGAGAGCAGGAGCAAGAATGGAGCCTGGCACCAGCACTGGCTGTACGTAATTGCATAAATTCCATCAAGTGCATCCCATGGTTTCAAGCCCCTGGAAGCTGTAAATAATGTGTTTTAATTAATAGGTTGCCAGGAGCTGTAAAGGAAATCAGATTGGACCGAGGGCTGCAGAATTCGGCAGCTGTGGTGGCTGGAGCATACGAGCACTTTGACTAACTGCTGGTTGTTCATTTCATTTTAATTAAATGACTCGCAGAGCTGAAAGCTCCTGCCGTCCTCACCTGGGTACTGTTGAAATCCATGATGTGTGGAGCTGGGGAATTGGGCAAAACTGGTTGACAATAACGGGGAGAGACTTTGTCTAAAGCCTGTGCAGGGCTGTAAACTTCAAAGTCCTGCAAATCACAGCATTTCCTGTGTTGCATTTCCCTGTGTGATCCTTGTGGTTTGGGTTTTACGTTTTCTGCGTGTGCAGTGTGATTGGTGGTGACCAAGGAGCCTCTCACTCCCGTCCTGTGTCAGCCAAGCTTTGGGGCTGGCACTGAGAGAGGAGCAGTTGCTCTTTGGGAACGTGTCGAGTCCTGCGGAATGACGTGTGCTGTACGCCTGACTCATGGAGCATTTGCTAACGCACCGAGCTGCAGAAATTAGCAGAATGAGCAGTGTAAGGGCCACTGAAGAGGAGTTTTTAGTGCCTTTTCCTGTCACTATCTCCCAGCACAACCAGGGTTAGGGACTGACTGTCCCTGCCTCGTTTTCTCTTGGTGTGCAGTGAGCTTAGCGGTGCTGCCCTGGGGCGTGGGGATGTGGTGGAGAGGAGGTGTCAAAGATGGAGCTGTGCCAGCAGAAGTGGGAGCACAGGGGTGCCTCAGATGGATGGATAAAAGGGGATTGTCGATCCCTGGTGGGGTCCAGCTTACCAACAATCTGCCTGCTGCTCCGCCGACCTGGGATCACAGCGACTGGAGAGTAAGGGGAAATGTGCCCACTAAAAATGTTGACATGGTTCCACCATCTGCTTCTACTGTATTAACTTTCCTGACTAATTGCATGTGTGATGCTGTGCCACATGGTAGCTTTGTTCTTTACATCAAAAGACAATGCTTCTTTGTGTTTCCTGCGGACCTTTGAACCACACTTGCCATTGAAGGCCCTGTCAGTGTGACACAGTAGCCGTTGATGTCTTCTTGCCTTGATGATGAGAGCACTCCAAAGAAGTGATCTTGGTCATACTTGTTAACAGGTTAAAGGCTATGGTTGCATGCATCATAATTTCCATGTTGTGCCTATTCAGTTCCCATCCCCAGGGTACAAGTATTTAATATTGCAATGCACAAAAGCATTTGACAACACAGGGTGATGGCTGAAGAGGTTTGTGCTTGAATGGGGGAGCTGTGTGACCGATGCCCAGCCCTGAACCTGAGCACTTGCCTCAGTGCAGTGCAGGAGCCCAGCCCCTCGTGCTTCCTGGCACAATATTCACAGACATTTGTTTGGCGCTGTTCCGCCGCAACAGACTTGGATCAGAGGATGAACCTGCTGTTCAGTCTGAAACCACGCTGCCTTTGGAGACGGGCTTGAAAATGCTTTTGTGTGCGATCCCTTACAATTCCCAGGGCTCTGATTCAGTGGTCTCAAAAAGCAAGATGCCTGGCCAATTAGGCGTTGGATATAATGAATGTCTTCTTTACAGAGCAGCTAACAGAGCTGTGGAAAAGGTGTCTTCACAGGTGCGTGCACAGGGACATCTGTGGCACTGGTCTGCCTAAAGATCATTAACCACCAGCCTCTATTTTTTGTATTTTTTTTTTATCTTAAACATTTCCAATGTGTTGCTGCCTGGTTAATTCACTTTAAGTTCTTTTACAGTAGCTCTTGGTATGATATAAGAAAGCTTTTTTAGTGTTTGTTATGGCATAAGGGGTTTCTGTGTGTATTTTTGGTTTTTGTGGCATTCCAATTGTTACTTTCCATTTTCCATTTCTATTTTTGGTGTCTGAAGGAGTTACTTCAGGACTAGGGAAACTTTCTAAAATAACCCTAGGAAAAATTTTTTACTTCAGAAGTACCATCATTTTGTTAGTACCAAAGTTAATGGAAAAAGGAATTGAAAATGAAAACACTAGATTTAAGTCTTTAGAAAAATCTCTGTTCCTTTCATTGTTACTGACTCTTCATTCTTCCAATTTAACTGTAATGTTTTAGCCTCCCAAAAAGTAAACCATGGCACATGGGGTTTTCTTCTTAACTGTACAGAGCATTTTTTGCATGTTTTACCCTGCAATTTATTGATTAAAGTAGAACCAGAAGAAAAAGAGCAAACTTCGATCCAACATTAAGCAACTGGACCACGTATAAATTGACATAAAATGCAGTGCTGCTTCTAATAAAAAAAATGCAGAAATGCAGCAGAACCAAGCAAAAGAACAGTTTCATTACTCCTGCTCTTGGCTGCTGAGCAGAATGCTCAGGTGTGTGGTTTCCCATGTGATTCCCTAACTGAGAGCACAAACCCTCATTGCCTTTCTCTCCTGTCCACCCACATGGATTTGTGCATTGAAGCAGCAATACCTCCTCGGGCATCCCAGCTCTGTTACACTTCTCCTATCCCCTCTCCCTATTCCTACCCACAAGGCATCGTTTTGCCACTGCCTGGATTGAGTCTTCAAATCTCTGATTTAGGCCATTGATCCTGACTCTTGACAAGCCTTTGCTTTTTTTCTTTTTAATTTCCCTTTTTCTTCCTAGAAATTGGGAGCTTTGCATTGACTTCTGTTGGGTTTCCAGCATGTCCTGAGATTTGGATAATGTACATGACAGGTCAGAGATACTCGTGCTGTTAGTCATTACTACATTTTTGGAAACATATAATGCTCACGCCTAGGAACGTCCTGCACGTGTGTTTTACTGTGCTTACAAACACAGAGCTCGCAGGTGGAAATATCAGGTTACTGTTTTTTCCACACAGTTGTAAGGATCAGTATGCAGCCTGGACCCAGGCCAAGGTCTGCAAAACAGGGTTTAAACTGTCATTCTTTCTCGTGCTGTTTCTAAGGCTGGGTTGCAGAGGAAGTGACTCTGCCTGCAGTTTTGGGGACCCCCAGTGTGTAATGGAGCTGCTGTGCTCTCAGTGGCAGAGGTGGCTGCTGGAATTGCTGCCCCGCAGATGTTGTGTGCTCTCACAGCCCGTGTAGGCCGAGCGAGCTGAGCCACAGAGCTCCCTCAGCTATGGCAGGGCAGGCCCAACCAGAGCAGTGACAAACTGCAGCCAGGGGCTGAGGCTTGCCAGAAATGCCTGATGCTGATCTGAACCCCAGATCACGCAGCTGCGGTGAAAGCGTGACAGGGAGTTCATCGTGCCTGGCTCTGCGCAGGGTTCAGGGCCCCTGGGTTTATCTCCTGTGTGCAAACTTGGTGTGAAATTCTGCTGGAGGTGCCATGTTTTGCTTTGGTGCACTTTAACCTCACAGTGTGTGCACTAAATTCAGGCAACAAGAAGTAAAATGCTGTGTCCGAGCTGTGAAAGGCAAATTCTGCGCCTGTAAACTCCAGTGTTGTAATGTTTCAATGTGACAGCATGAGCCAGGTAAGAAAAGGTGGCACATCAGGCTTCAGGGGTATTCTTTGCTGTCCTCTCTGCTGGTCTTGAAGATTTTCTTAGCACCATCTGTAAAAAAGGAATCATACTTAAAAACATCAAACAGAGCAGAGAGCGGTGGCTGGGTAGGGAGGCCTGCGTTTTCCTTATATCTCATTCGGTGAAAGGATCTGCATTCACATGTCTTTGTCTCTTTTCTCTGTCTGTGCTCACATGCCTTAGTCTCATTTATCTAATTTTCTGAGTAACTGAAGACAATTTTATCCATAAAGTGTGGCTGTTCTTTTTCCCTGGTACCTGCCTGATAAGCTATGGGCATATGTGTAGGTGGGAGCCAAAATTGTTCCATCAACTCAAACACTTCTGCTTTTCTGTCTTAATATATTTGCTCTCAGAAATAGCTTTCAGTCTGTTTTGTCCTCAGGAAACCTGGCTTTTGTCACTGGGGGTTTGACTCAGGCCACCAGAGACTTTTGTCATCAGGGGTATAGGCTGAGGGTTGTAAAACCTGTACTGAAAACAGGACATCATAGGGTGTCATAAAAAAAATCTGAGACCAATTTTGCACAGAGACCACTGAGACCAGTGATTATTCATGGACTCTGGGGGTGTTTCATCAGGGTAGAATATGGCCCCTAGTGTTCAATTCCCAGAAACAGAAAGACAGAATAATATTAAGCGCCTCTTGAGGAATTTGTGGACGTCCTTCATTGTGAAATAACATACATGTTATTGCCACCCCAAGAGCTTCTGTCTTGCAGCAATGTCTTGCTTGTTTAAAGAAGGCAAAACAAAACCCAGAGACAGACAAAGCTGGCAATTCTGTCAGCAAAAGTCAGTGTGGATGAGCTTCAGTCAAAGAAATATTTAGAAACAAACTGGAAAGTCGGAGCATACCAAATCCTTTGAAAAGGTCATGACTGCAGCAATATGGAGTTCTGGAAGCACGTTCAGCTTCCAGAGCAGAGCGATGGCTGCTCTTTTCCGCACGGAGGAAATCTTGACTCGAGCTGAGATGCGGCGGCTGCGCCATCACACGAGGAGCGGAGCCCTTGGCTGTGCCTCAGATCGCTGCAGGAGCTCTGCTGGGTCAGCTCCTGCCTCTCTGTCCGTGCACCTGTAAGGGAGGACGTGGCCTGTGCATTTGCAAGTTCTCAGATCTCTTAAGGGGAGCAGGTTTTCTGATAGCTCTTCCATTCAGTGCTACCTTGTATAAGTTTTGTTGTAAGAAAAACTCCATTTCCTGAAGGCAAACCTTGTCTATGCCCTTGGCAGCCTCCTCCTCACTGTTGCTGCAGGATGAGGAAGAGCCTGGGTGAGATTTTCAGCGGCAGGTTTTGACTGAGTGCTGGGGGGGTTTTCACACCTGCTGTGCAGTGTCACACAACAGTGAGGTTGATTGGTAGCATCCAGAGGTGATGCAGGCTGGACAGGGCTGTCAGCCTGTTTCTGAGCAAAGCTGGAGTGCATTTCAGATGCTGATAGAAAAATCTGTCCCTTCTTCCCGTTCCTCTGCAGAAGGACATGATTTTCCAATTTACAAGTACAGTGTGCGGGAAGATGGTTTTCTTGTGGCTATGTTTATTGTTTTTTAAATTCCAAAGACTTGAACATTGAAGGTGATGGGGGTTCCTGGAGAATAAAAATGAGGAAATTGTCACAAAACCTGAGTTTGTACAGCTTAAAAGAATGATGTATCATTTATGAGTGGATTTTTTAAAAATGGAGAAAGCTGCGGGAAGAATGGAGGGAGCAGATGTTGGAGGGAGCCTTGCCTGAAGGAGTGTGGGACATGTTCCTCTGAAGGGAGTGAGGCAGCACTTGAGCTTTCTGCCTGGGCTGTTCCCAGCTGTGAAGCTCCCTGGGACAAAGCCCCAGAGGTCCAACTAAGCCTTCAAACTTGCAAGGAGAGGTTGTCCTGAGCACCAAGCAGTTATGTTTGACAGACCTCTTATGCCCTCCAAGCAGCATGCCAGTCCAAGTGGACTTTTTGTCCTTGATTTCTCTTCTGGGAAGAAGAGAAATCCTGCTTTTCCTGTTGATGAAATATGGTTTGTGCAAGTGCTGCATTCATTAGACCAACTTATATATTTAGTAAAAAACAACTTTTAAGTATGCATCTTCTTAAAGACTGAAATGACAACAGCAACCTGAGGACAGGCTGGGGAAAAATATTGTTCAGTTTTACCTTGATTTATGTGAGTAAATTTAGGAAGAAAGGTCTGTATTTGTTAGTTAAAGTCACTTTAATTTCATACATGAGAACAGTGCATTGTTTCAGCATTCTGCTTTTCATAGGTTTCAGTTAGGTTCTGCCATTTTCCTTACATTAAATTCAATATTAAACATGAAAATGGATTTAAATAATTCTAGACAGGAGGCTTATACATATTACCATTTAAAATGCACAAAAGTGGATACCTTTGATGCTAATGAAAAATCACAGGTGACATCTCTTTTTCTTCTTTTAAAGTCGTTGGTTTGATTTGATTGATCTGAGGAGCTTCAGGCTCTGCAGCTGCACGTTTTGGTTACTTGAGCAGCAGCTTCAGGCAGCCCCAGAGCCTCTGACTGGGTTTCTGTCAATGGGGCATTGTTTTCTGGGGCTGTTTCAGGGGGTCTTGGGGAGAAGTTTCTTTAGAATGTGTTTCATGTGGAGTATCAAAGGGACCATGGTCTGTGCCTGGCCCTGGCTCTTTGAGGGGATCTGATTAATCTTGCTTTGTAAAAGTAATTGCCTGCTGAGATGGCAGCGTCAAAAGAAGTGGCCAGATTCAGAGAATGGTTAAATATTCCCTTTCATGACTTCAAGGTGTCCTTAGTCGTACGAAAATTAAAAGGATTTGACGATCCACATCCACTAGGATTTCCTGATATTTCGACTGTGGGATCTTCTCTGTTGCCATTTTATAGCTACAAACCAGCAGATTCCAGGGAATCCCGTGCCAAAGATGTGGCAGAGGTGCTGTGAGGGGTCAGGCTCCCAGCACAAGGTGTTGGATGCCTGAAGCAGGGAATGCAGCACCTGCTGGGAGCAGGAAACCGCTCTGGGCCGGGTTGGCCATGCTCCCTGTGACACTTCCTCCTTCACAAAGTCAACAGCAGCAACTGAGAGGCCTGGGGCTGCAGATGTAGGTTAGGACTTTCAGATCTCCTTAAGGACAGCTAAGACATCCTTGGGGTATAAAACCTGATCAAAGGATTGGGGGTCAACAGCACAGATTCTTTTTGAAGGGCAGGGACGCTGTCAAAGTGTGTGGATAGGGCTCAGTCTCCTGCTCCAAGTGTTTTCTGAGTTTGGGAGTTTATATCAAGTTTGTGGTGAACGTAACTTCAAATTAATTTTTTTTTAAAATTGTTGTCTTCTGTTGCTGGGAGTTTCTGTTTGGGAGTGGCATTTGCAATGTATTTGTGGCTGTGTTTGTGGTTCAGGAGCTGCAAAAACAACTGTTTGCTGTTGAGTTTTGCGTAGCCCAGAAGCTTTCTGGAGCTGAATCAGGAGCACAGCCCTCACCTTTCTCTGGGAAGCAGAAAACCCCGTTGGGCCAAGCCAGTGATCGAGCTGGGACGTGTTTTGCTCGCTCTGAGACTGGGCTGATGGAGGTCCCTAGGAGCTGCAGGGTGACCCACAACAACGATGTCTTTTGTTCTGGGAGGAGCTGGCTCCCGTCCCATTACCCAGAGGTGTGGCTGGCACCTCTCAGGGCAGAGTGGTGCTGATGGGCTGTGTTTAAGCTCCTCAACTCGGGTACTGCTGCTTCTCCTCTCCTCATAGGAGCCTTGTCAGGGGCTCTGATAAGCCAAAGTTGCCACTGAAGTTCCCCAGCAGGAAATGAAACCCTGTTTTGTGAATTTCAGTGTCTGACCTACCGTCATCTCCCCATTATCACATCCTACTGGGCTGTGCTATTTTATTGCTGCAGAAGGATCACAGCAAAACTTTAATTCTATGGGGTTTTTTACTCTATTTTGTTACGTTTTTACAGCAGCTTGGGTGAAATTGTTTTCTGCTAGAAGACTGAATATTGGCTGCAAATGAGAGCAGATACACAGTTTGATGGGAAGTCTGGTGTTGATTCTGAAATTAAAATCGGAGCAGGATCTGTGTAAAGGAATGAGGGTAGTGGAACAAATTAAATCAGTTTTCAGTGAGTTTGGTGTCTGGGGTTTTTAATCCCTACTTGCCACCTTCCCCCTGCCATAAACCCACCTTGGGATGAGGTGCAGAGCCTGGGCAGCCCTGGCTGACTGGCAGCCCGTGGAGGAGATCAGCCCTGTGGCTCTTCTGCCCTGATCTCCCTCTGAGGAGCTGTGACTTTGATTGTTCTCTATTCAACTCCCAATTTTATGAAACTTGTGGGATTAGACTTATTTTCCACATCTTTCCCCTCTTTTAGAACTGGTGGAAGTTGGCCAAGAGTTACTGAGGGGAGAGGGCGTGGTTTGCAGGGTCTTTGTGGGTTAACACTCAAGGATGCTCTCACTGGCCTGGCTTTCTGTCTGGATACACAACCCAGAGTTTGAACAAAACTCTTTGTCTAAAAATCCTGTGTTTAGAGTGTTAGAATTATATAGAGTTCATTGTCTCATGGGGAAAAAACAGAACCTCATTTTCAAGGGTCCTTTACGGGCAAGTTGCTTTTTTACGTGCTTTTACATCACTGCTGCTGTTGAACAGCTACGTAGAACTTGATAAAAGAGGAAATGTATTCGTTCTGCTTTTCAGCTGTTGGTTTGGGGAAATCAGGAGTAGAAAGAAATGAAACTATTTTAGAGTTGAGTATTGTTTAATATTAACGATGTGCAAAATAGAAATAAACAAGGTGTGAATTGGAAATTGAGTCATGGAGGGCCTGGTGTCTTATAAGGAGTAACAGGAAAGATGTACCTGTCTTGTAAAGCATCTAAAACTGAGGCAAAAGTTGAAGTGAGGTTAAATGAAGTGACTGAGGGCAGCAGGAGGATATTGGGTTTTATTAGAAAGAGGAAAAAAGAGTAAGTGCTGGACTTTTCCATAAGATTCAGATACCTTGTTTGGGTCAGGGAATTATCTTTCAGAAGTAGGTATTTTTGGAAGTTGGGAGTCACATTTGTATCATCCAGTCCCTGCTCCTAGCCAGGACAAGGCTTGTTCCTTTCAGTGTATATTTATTCCCTCCAGTCTAATTAAACATGTCCCCAGTCAGTGCTTTTTTAATGAATTCCCTCTGTAAATGTTCATGTTCTAAACCACTCTCCCTGTGTTCCATGTTTTCAGTTTGCTTCAGGGATGACCCCTGAATCCTTACCTGCAGTTCAAGATAAGAGATGTGAATAATGGAATGGAAAAGAACATCTTGGAAAATGAGAGGCCATGTTGGGTTTGATGCAGTTTTATTTAAAATTCAGCATGTTAGGGTACTTTTCTGTCACTGCTGGGTAAAATTGAAACCTTCTTTGCTTCTTCCCTTTTCTTTCTTTCTGGGAGAAGAGCAGCAGGAATGCCTGACTTTCACTGAGAGAGAGTTAAGGTCTCTTTTTGGAGAGCTGCCCAAGCCGGGGCTCGTTGCCTGTGGGAGCTGAGCCCTGCGCTCACGCAGGGGCCAGTGGAGATTCTGACAGATCTGCCCACCCGCACGTGTGGGAGAGGAAAAGCTGGAACTTGAGGCAAAGGAAGCAGCAGTGCAAAGGCAGGCAGGCTCTTTGGTGTCACTGTGTGCAGCTGAGCAGGGAGGAGATGAAAGGCGCTCGTCTCTTCTCGTTCCAGGTATCGCTTTGCCCCCCGAGGAGCAGAGCTCAGGGATGCTGTGACGACTCACTCTTGTTTGTTTATGTTCATTTGCGGGAGACGTGTGAGCAGAGCTGCCTGGGCTGCTTACGGCAAAGGAAATGGATCTCGGGGGGACAATTAATTTTGCCTGACTATTTCTGAGCCAGGTGAAGCCATAAAATGAACCCGTGTCCTCCCCATTGTCTAAAAGGGATGTATTTATTTATTTTACGTTTTAATGCACCACTGGCAATTTATGGTGTGAGCCTCAATGAATTATTGATAGAATGAAGGTGTATAACATGGGAGATTAATAAAAAGGGTTATCAGACTTCAAAAAGAAAAAGGAAGGAAAAAACAGAGAGCTGATATTTTAATTAACTGCTCCCTGCCTGCATTGTGATCCCAGAGACATGAGGATTGAGCGCCAGAAGGTAAATCTGGTTGGAAATAAAGTGATTCCAGGCTTGTATTAGAGGTGAGAAATGAGACAGTGCTTCAATATTCTTGCAGTTTGAATAATTTCAGTAGCTGTTTGCAGCAGAAAGTGGAGTTGTTGGAATCGAGACAGTCTGCAGAGCTCTGACCCAGTGCTGGAGAGTAATAATAGTAAAAAATTATTGCAAATAAATTATAATATTTAAAATATAAATAACAAAAAGCAAAAAAAAAAAAGTAAAATAGCAGAAGTAAATATAAGAATCATCAAAAGTTTTGAGCTCCCCTTCTCTTAATCCTGTTCCTTGAAGAGATTAGACAATTTAGATTCAAACAAAGACCGAACACTTTTGTATCCTGCTGATTTTTGTCATGGGACTGTTGGACCTTCAGGAGGGCGTGGGGACACGGTGACACTTCTGGATTGAGCCACTGCTGGTGAGTGGTTGTGCCCAGCTTCATTTTGCTGAAGGGAGGGAGCACATGAACCCATCCAGGGACAGCCCAGCACTGGCAGCAATGCTTTGCTGCCCTTTGGTGAGGGAACTGCACGAGGAGGAGCAGTGGCAGGGGAGGAACAAAGCCATCAGTGTCACCATTGGTGCCACATCTGCCCGGCTGGCAGGGAGTGCCCCTGCTGCTCCTCCCTGGGGCTGGGATCCCTGCACCCCTGTGTCCAGAAACACATCAGACTGTGAGGCTGATGGCAAAAGGAGAGGGCTGGTTTAGGCACAAGAGTCGTTTTAATGCTATTTGGGTCTCTAGGGAATGAGCTAAAGGACAGTGTTGCTGTGGAAAGCAAGATATTAGAGCATTGAGAGAGCGAGTACAAAACAAAATAACATTTTAAAATCGGGTTTCTAAGGCCTCCAATATTACACTGGTCTCTCCTTTCTGAATGGAGCTGTGATTGTTTCATTTGTAGATGCCACAACCTTCCCCTAAGAGCAGATAACAACATTTAACCCTGTGAGCTTCCCAGCAAGCAGCAGAGTGCTCTCACTTCAGCATGGGTATCCTCTAAGTATCAGCATTTCTGGCCACTAAATACATCAGATTGATTAAAACTTGCATTAAATACCCCAGCAGTGATGTGCAATAGCCAGTTTAACAAGCTCTGGATTTCTGAAAGGAGATATTCAGGAGAAAGTTTTTTCCCTCTGATAACAGATATGCAATGTCTTTGGATGATCCTTAGTATGACTGGTGTTCTGTAAAACTCTGGGTTTATATGGAAATGGTTTTTCCATCCTGTATTTGTCCATAATAAGTCTCTGAATGGCTGAAGAGAAAATTGAAAATAGTCTTCTTTTTTTTTTTCCCCCGTTCTCCAGAATCTGGTTCATTTAGCAACAGAAGGGGAGTAAATGTATGTTCTCTTTTAAAAGTGCATTCTGAGAGATTGTACAGCTGCTTATTGGTGCTTTGCAGTGTTTTCCTGCTGGATATCTGCTCAGGGAAGCTGCGTGTTTTGTGTGCTAGAAAATGAGTGCTTTATTTCCGCCATGTAGGTCTCCAGCACCTCACACAGAAATGCTCCATGTTTCCTGTGTGGGCACGTGAGTGATATTTAACATGACTCCCTTCCTGACAGCAGCTCATGTAGGAAAACAAGAAAGGAAAGTAAAAGAACAAAGCCCAGAGGCTTATTTTGTTGTGTTTAATGCTTTGAAAATGTTTGCTGGAAGAAGTATTGATGTAGCAATATGTGTGCACGTGACTTGTGTAAGAGAGAGTGGCTTGCAAGCCCAGGTCTCACTGTGGGGACAGCTCAGCCATGGAGCAGGTTGCCCTGGGAGGTTGCCCTGGCTCCATCTTGGGTTTTTTTCCTACCAGACTGGATAAAACACAGAACAGCCAATCTGACCTCAGAGCGGAGCCTGTCTTGAGCAGGAGGCTGGACTTGGTGACCTCCTGAGGTCCTTCATTACCTGAATTTTCCAGTGATCCTATTAGGTTGTGAGCAGCTTTGCAGGGGAAGAGACAAATCTCCCTGCCAGCGCTTCCTGTGTCAGCTGATGGCTACCAAAGGTGGATACCAGTTAGCCAGAGAGCATTTCACTTCTGTGTGGTGACACTGAGCCCCAGCCCTTGCTCAGGACTCAGCTGAAAAGCCACTGAGGTCACCACTGCTAAAGCAGTGAGTGAGTGGTGTCACATCAACACTGAGGCCTCAGCATGAAGGGCTATTTATATTCCAATAAATGTAGAATTTTCTCTTTCTGCCGCAGTGGGAAGATGCTGACTAGAATTGCAGAGCACATGGTGCTGCACCACTGGCACAGAGGAATAGACCAATTAATTGCTTGAGTTCACGTCTTGCATCTTTTTCAAGCCCTAGATTAATGCAAGCAAAGCAAAGAGCGTGGAGTAGTTGACATTTAATGAAATGAATGTTAGTGCTTGAAGGAGTGCTTTATGATCATCTGCTGTGGTGACAGATGTACTAACAAGCCATGAATAGATGGCATGGATATTATTTAGATTATAGCACTCAAAAGGTGATACTTGTTTGTCTTGCCCGTCTGTAAATCATGCTGCATGCTTTCAGTTCCATGAAGGTTGCAACTTTTTGTAGTAAAAGCCTTAGAAAATGATCTTGAAAAAGAACATCCCTGATTTTTGAATGTCTGGAAAAAGAGACATAAGGGTGAATCCTTGTCAAACAATGGAGGGATAAGAGTTCCAGTGGGAAGAAAGACCAATCTATGATATATGTGTGACTGTCATGAAGAAGCGATGTTGAATGTGAAATAAATCCTCTTAGTACAGAGCAGTCCATATTGTCCTGGTGGGATTGGGTGCACTGGAGATCTTCTGCACTGTTTATATTCATGCCAAGTACTTTCTTCTTTCCTTGCAGCAAAGAAAACTTGTGCTGAGTCAGATTTCACTTGTGACAACGGGCACTGCATCCCAGCCAGGTGGAAATGTGATGGGGAAGAAGAATGTCCCGACGGGTCAGATGAATCAGAAGGGGCATGCAGTGAGTAGCACAAAGTGGAGTTTCTTAGACATGTTAAACTATCAAAGCACAGAGAAACTGAAGCTGGTATTCCCAGCACTTGCAGGATGATCTGTCAATTTATGCTTGTGTTAGAACAAAAATAAGAGACAGAAAAGATTCAGGTCATTCAAATCACACGGTTTACAAACTTTCAAATGTTCCAGACTGTGATACTGGCAGTGCTGTCTAGTCTGGATTTCTGTCTGCAAGAGAATTGTAAACATCTTGAGCTGCTTGTCAGGCTCATGATCAGCAGCAGTGCCAGAAGTGTCACACTCACCTGGGATCAGGCTTTTTGGAAACTCAGATTTGGTGTTTTGCATGGTAACATATTGGGATTTATCATCACTGCAGACAGCACTTCTGTTACTTCAGAGGAGCTTTGCAATGTTACCACATTGCTCAATCTTAATTTCTTATTTTCCCTCTGAGAAATGAAAAAAGCAGCAGATGAAAAATGAGTAATGTAAAATAACTAAAGCTGAGAGTAAGTGTGACAAATGTTACTGCAGGTAACACCCTTTAAAAACCCAGTAAGTAAAAAGAACATTCCTGATTTTCATGTAGTGCATTTTATCATGTCATTTTGAGGAGGCTCATTTTGTGCTTCGTTGTTCTAGAACCGTGAAGGGTTGTCTGATGTTGAGTTGAAGGGAATCCCATGGATATTTTAATGAAAATACTAAAATGTAGACCTTTATTTGTGTGCTTACTCATATCTGCAGATTTGTTCTTGCCAGAGCAAGAAACTAGTATAGGCCATTCTATTGAATTTCCAGTCATGTACTTCACAAATATTCCCGTGAGTCAGAAGCAGTGTTGGAGGAAGTATTTTATCAGATCTCACCAGAATGGGGTACATAGAGAACTTCAAAATCAACCATACTTTTATTTTTAATCCTAGTACCAGTCCTACTTTCCCCCTAATTAAGGGAGATGAATGCACTTCTCTTGCATAAAATGAATTGAATCATTTTTGCAGCCACATACAGGCTACAGAAAAAATTACCTCAATAAATGCATTAACATATTTATGTACTGTATTTGTTGGTCTTTCACCCTGCATCCTTGTTAGTTAAAAGCTGTCTCATTAATGCCACTTCCACTACCTGATTGTCTGGAGGGGGCTGAATAACTAAACAGCTTCATTTGCTGCAGTCTCTGCCTGCAAATTTCATGTCAGAGGCCGTAGCACAAGCTGTGGATAGGCCACGCAGCACTGAGATCCCTGATGATTTCTGTTAATCATCTTCCATTCCTTTTCTACACATTTCACCTTTTTCCCCTGCTTATTTCATCCTCTGGGGAAATCAGCTTTAAATCTTAAGTATCACAAAAGAAACTTGACCTGAGCCTCAGATTGTTGCCATACAGGACTGGTGTCTTCAGAGAAAAGTAATTTGTTCAGATTTTTGTGATTTATTTTATTTTATTTTTTAATCTTATTTTTTCTTCCTACTTGAAACTTTCCAGGAGACCAAAGTTTGTGTTTCTCTGGTGGTTCTGCAACACAGGAAGAAGTTCATTCCTGTTCTGTTAAAGAGTGTTGGGCTTTCCTTGTAATTTGGCCCATTACTGTAAAAGACCTGACTGTGTAAATGTTATTTAAAATGAGACTGTAATGACAGAAAATGTAGTGTCAGGCAAAATGTATAGATGGACATTCCTGTATGATACTCCTCTCCAGTCCCATTTTTTTTCTCCCTGATGAAATCAAGGCTGGATTTTCTTCCTGTGTCCAGGGGTGACTGCAGGGCTGTGATTGTCTCATTTTCCTGGTTAGAAATGAGCACAGCCCTGTGGAGGGGCCTGCCCTGCAGAGCTTCCCGAGGGAAGGGACAGATTGGGAAATAAGAGATTTCTCACCTCTGTTAAGATCAGACTGCTTTATAAAATCAATGGCTTTCAGACAGGCCACATAATTGCCAGCACCTCTGCCAGGATCTGGGGTTATTCCTCAGTTAATGCAGCACTGGGATATTGTCCATAGTCCATTCAATCCAGGAGTTTAAGAGCATCAATAATGCTGACTCTTGCATTTTAGGAGTACTTCCAGCTTAGAATGTGGTGAAAACAAGGCTGTTCCTCTCAGCATCTAGCCACCTGCTAAATGGCTTTTTATTTTCTGAATGCTTCTGTGGTGTGTTTTTAAAAATAGTTTGTGCTCTCCTGTTGGTAGCTAGGGATGTCTTGTCCCCATCTCTCCTGCTTGGATGAAGGTAACAGTTTGTGGGGTTTGGTTTTTCACTTGTCTTTTTCTTTTTTTTTTTCCCTACCAATCCAAAATTGTACTTTGTTTTTTTTCTCTTTCCCTAATCACTGAAGTTTCTCAGCTTTTTACCTAACAATATCCTCTCTAGGGACATCAGCCATTCCCAGGTGTTCAGGACAGCATGACCTGTGTCCCCTTGGAGAGGTGAGATGGCACCACAGCTGGCCTGACTTCTGCTGGACCTGTGATGTCTGCACCTTTTCTGCCATTCATGCAATTATTACTTTTTAAACTATGTTCTTCAAGCCACTGAATGTGTCTGGGAGTGGTGGCTATAAGAGTATCTCATGAGTCCCACTGAATCCTCAGCTGATGAAATCTCTAGGACTTCTTCCAGCTGAGGGTTTTGGTTCTAGTTGAAGGTTGATTAGTTTTTAGCATGGACTGATTTCAGAGGAAATGGTTATCAAGGCTTTTGTTCTGAAATGGGTCATTGTAAATAAGAAACTGCTTATATTTCTTCATTTTTCTGCAAGACAGGTCTCTGGCACCTGCAGATTTTTGGTAGCCCGCACATACTCTGCATTGGAGAGCCCACCATATGCAGAGCCTGTTTTTCTGCCTGTCACTAACAGCAGCCCAGCGTGGCAGGGTGATACCTGGGGCTGTGGTGCAGCCACTGCTGATGTACACACGCTCTGCTTATGAGTGTGGAAAGATTCCTCACCTTCTCCTTACCCAGTTCTTGAAGCTGAGAGGGGGGTAAGGGAAGTAATTTTTCTGACTGAGCTAACAGAGACCTCCAGCAAAATTAATGTTATCCACCTAATGCTGTTCCAGCACAGCTCCTGAATCATTCTGCTTTTTATACAAGAAGGAAATTTTAAATTTCCCTCTGAAGGATTTAGATTATTTAATCAGTGACATAAGGAAAAAAAAATGTCAAAAGAAAAATAAAAGCAAATGCTAACAATCAACAACAACACTGATGGGAACACAAATTAAAGGGATAGAGCAAGTGAAAATCCAAGCTGGCAAACTCTTGCCTTAGGACATTGTATATATAATGAGATAGAGGAATGCAGAGAGCATAAACTCACCGCTTATTTCTTTTTCAGATATGTGACATTCTCCTGGTTAAGGGCAGAAATTACTGTACAGAAAGGTACAGGGTGTTAGAGTGTAGGATGTTAAGAGGAAGAAAAATAGACTGGGAAACCTTAATTCATATTGCATTTAATAGGGGAATGATTTAACAGGGCTGGTTTAATAAGCAGCAGTTCTGGAAATAGATTTTTAAATGGAAGTGGAATATAAAATCAAACCCTGAATGTTGGCTTGAAATACAGCACCAGTTCAGGCACTTCTTTCTTATTTTGAAGCACATGTCACGAGTGGTTCAGGGAGATGTATCCAGACTTGACAGTTATATTTTTAATGGGTATTTTCCATGGTCCCAGGCACTCTGTGTGCTGCTGCTGTGGGTGCTGATCTCTCACAGCGCTGGTCAGTTCTGCCCTCATTTCCTATTAAGTTGCCCAGATGTAAAATCCTGTTGTTGGTAGCATTGACAGCGTTCACCCCCAAATGCACAATCCTGTCCCAGCTCTCTGTTCAGCCCAAAGGATATTGCATCTCTATTATTCTTCTTTGATGCAGATCTCCTGCATGACTGAGTGGCTTTGGTGACATTACTGTACTTTTGTGGAAAAGGACTTAATAAACTGTTCCCTGCCCTTGGAGAATTTTTTCTGGAGATGGGTGGGGTGTTTCTTTCAGGGCGTCACATACCCTGGGCCATTGAATTCAAGTAGCAAAAGAAAAAACTAGGCCAAATCAGCCAGGCACAGCCAGATACCCAGTTTTAGGACCTGGGGCAGTAAAGAAAGCTTTTTTTTTAAATCTCTTTTTTTTTTTTCTTTTTTTCCCCCCAAGGTTAAGAGCATATCTGTTAGTATAAATGTGATAAGATGCTGGGGGGTTGCAAAAGCAGTGGAACATGTAAATTAAGGACTGCTCCATTGGAATAATCTGTTAGAGATCATTCAGGGAATTGAATACGGTGATGTTAACAGCAGATGTACAGGTGTGCATTTTAACAACACTCCAACTGCACCAACTGGCTACAGCCAGCATAAAATACAGCACTGTTCCCCTGGCTCTGTCCCTGCTGGGCCTTTGGGAGCACTGCTGAATTGCAGCAGCTGAGGACCCCATCTGGAAAGCAAATATAGGACAAGGTACTGGATGTGGAAACACTTCTAGAGTCACAGGATCCTCCCAGAGACAAGGCACAAAAGAGGCAGTCTCATTTTCCAGGTGCCCAGACTGGTTTGTAGGGCTAGTGATGAAAGCTTTGATTTGTCAGTGTGATCAAATTTACTGAGACAGAATAAAATGAAAACAGCCATGATCATCTCTCCATGAAGTTATGGAATAATTGAAGACAGAGGTTCATCATTTGGACCTTTGAGAGTCATCTAGTCCAATTCCTTACTCAAATTGGATTCCTGTCCTCATATTTGACCACCCCTATAAATGGAAAAAATCCCTTTATCTTGACAGACTTTCCTTTGTTGCAGCATGTGTCTGTCACCTCCCATCCTGTCACTGTGCACCTCTGAGAACAGTCTGGCTCCATCTTCACTATTCCCTCCCATTTTGGAGTTGAAGGCAGCAATGATGACTTCCTTTAACCTTCCCTTCCGTTGGCCAAACAAGTGCTGGTCCCCCAACCTCAAAAAACCTCTCTAAAGTCAAAGCTTTATCACATTCAAAATAGAACTTGAACATGAATTCATTTTTCTGGCTGTAAGATGCCACGTAGTTTCCAGGTCTACTTTGCAGAGGGTTCCAGACTCCTGAGAACTCCTTTTCCATGGCATTGTTTAACAGTAGAGATGGACAAGACTTTGAGTTCTGTCAGCAGACCTGTAGTTCCCTGGGCATGGTGGCTTACAGTCCCTTTTATTCTAAGTGTATGTGATTCTTCAAATTCTCCCCAATGGACCTTCACCCCTGCTTGAACCATCCCATGTCAGCCCACTGCATCCCAGGTGCCTCTGGATCCACAAACTGCACCTGCCTGGAGTGCCTCCAGGTGTGTCGACCGAGCAACCCAAACCCGACCTCAATTCCCCAAAGGATGCACGGGGACAAACATGAGAAGTCTTTGACAGAGGAAGGAATCCAATCCCATTTTTCTGACGTCCTGTTCTTTTTCTTGAAGCGTGAAATTCTTCTTTTCACATCAAAGGAAACTCAGCAAACTCAAAGCCGAGCAGTTGATCCCCATAGTGGGATAGCTTTGTCTGTGGCTTGTGGGCAGTGAATTACATCTGCTTTTTGATGATGATTACATGGCTTTGGTGATCTCAGCATTTTACTTACCTAATGATGTAAATGAATTCAGGATTTGTAACAATTGTGCTGCAATTCTACCAGTGCTGAAAGGTTTTAAGTAATACCTACACAACGTGTGTTTTTGCTTTATGGGAATGTGTTTGGAGCTTAAGTCTCAGCAGTGACCTTTGCAGAGGGTTGATCAAGTTTTGTAGGAAAACCAACTGAAAAAACCTACTGGGTCTGTTCTGATCTTTGTATTTTTCTGTTCTGGAGCAGTGTTATCTTGTGAGGGAGTCACTTTTTCATGTAGCATTGTCTGCTTGGACATTTGCAGTGTTTCCATCCCCCAGATCGATTTTGACCTTTTGCTTGTTGTTGACAGCTACAAACTTTAAACACCAGCATTTAAACGTTTTCCCTATTGGTCTAATGTATTCATGCAGTTTATAGACAGGGAGTAGTCATAAAAGAGTTGGATGCTGCCTTTTTATGGCTACAATTAATCTTGAAGTTATTTCAATAGGAGAGAATAGCAGGAAAATGAAAGTTGAGTGTGTGAAGCTCTTGTATGTGTAATTATTTAACACGCTATAAATATTGAACTACTGAAAACGTAAAAGGTTTTCAAAAATCTCAAGTAGCTTTTCATTGCTTAGTTCTTTTGCTTTTTCCATTCTCTTGCTATTTGCTCTCTGAAATTCAGATTACCTGATTTTTATGTTTATCCTTTTGTTTATTGAGGGAAGGATGCAAGAATCACAGTTGTTTAGCTGTTATGGCTGATGTGAAAAAATCATAATTTCTGGGAATCAAAGGCAAAACACAATTTGCAAATTGAAATGTTTTATCTGGATGAAGTAGTACTGCAGTGCAAAAGCACAGACAGCGAACCTTTTTTCTTTTATTTTAAGTGGGTGAATTATGGTGTGAGGAAAATAAGTGAATATCAAATGACTTTATCTTAATGTTACTGACATTAAAATAGCTTCTGCATTTCAGTATCATAATGAATTGTTTGTTGAAGCTGTGCTTCCTTGTTCTACCACCTTTTCTTTGATGGATATTTTTCCTCTCTTTCTCCATTCCTGCAGTTGTAGGATCCTGTTTTCATTCACTCCCACTGAAATTGTTTGTGGTTTTAATAAGGGTCTCATGACACTCCATCCTGCTTCCTTTAGGATTAGGATCATGATTAAGACCGGTTTAATATGCAGTCTCTGCATGCTTTGGTAGGTAATTTCTGTAATTTAAGCCTTGCAGAGGAGATTTTTAATGCCTGCAATGCTTTTCAGTGAGATTGTGCTCTGGGGTGAGGGTCACAGTCAGCACTGCCTGCACGTGTGAGAGAGCTGTGGATCATGCACTGAGCTTTAATCAAGGCTTGGCTTTAACAGTAGCTCCAGCCTCCTTTCTAGCGACACTATGTGAGATCACCCTTTTTGTCTTGTATTTTAACCTACTACAACACCTTACAAATCCTTTGCATTACAATGTAGAGAACTGAGAAGCTTCGTTAGAGCACATGTGGGGCTCATGTCAGTTCTTGCACCCTTTTTCTGGCCTGCACTCATCATCTTACCCTGTCACTGGAGCTCTCTAAGTTGTATGAGACTGATTCTCTGTTTTAGCAGAGGTTGCAAACATAACCACACTTATCTTTTTTTCCCTGTACAGGAATTGATTAATGTACATAACATGTTTGACAATCAATTTCATTTTTAGCCACTGTGTGTGCATTTATGTGTGTAAAATGATACATGTGTATTGAGAAATGCACATAGACACAGACAGAAAAGAACAATTGGTCATTCAAGTATTTCACCAGGTATATCAGCCCCATGTGGAGTGTGACTGAGAAACAGCAATTAGCATACTGAATTCTTCTGGAATTTGCATTGCTGCTTCACAATTCCTGCCTCTAGACATGTTGCAAGTGTCAAACTTGGAGCCGAGTTGTGAGAACCAGCAGGGATATTTGTAACGAAGTCAAGGTGTAGGTGGTAAGGGAAAATCTTTTTCTTCCCAGCCACGGGTCTACACATCAGTGTTCTTGTGCAACAGCCTGAACACATTCAATTAAAATTGCCATCTAAGCTGCCTGTTCCATCCTCTAAAAAAGAAAACAGGCGGGGGTTTCTTTGTATGTATATAAAAGATGAAATGTTCACTCCAAGATAAGAAACACAATTATTTAATAGCACCAGAGCCTTTTCAGACTTACTTCCTTTCACACATAAAAGGGTGAGGACATGCTAGAATTTATTAAATCTGTACTTGTCTACTGAATCCTTTTTTTTCCCCCTGAGTTCTTCATGTCCTCTTGGTTTCTTTGAGCAGCATTTCACTTCTCAGTACCTTTAAAACCTCAGAAGAGTTGTCACTTTGGCATGGAAAAAACAGCATCTTCCCTTGGTATGAGGCTGGACCTGGTGCAGCAATGTCCTCGCTGTGGCCACGCAGGTGCTGCCAGGAATGGCCTCCCTGCAGCTGCTGGAGGTGGGCTGGGACACTGCGCTCGGTTTTCCCTTTGTGGTATGAAGTTTTGGGAAGTCCTGAATGCTGTTTGTTTTATTCCGTCCTTTGACAGAACAGAGGGGAGATGCTGTATTGGCAGCTAGGAGGTGGAATACCGATGTTGCACCACCCTCAGGCAAGCTTTTAATTTTAATTTTAAAAGTATGGACTTCGGGAAGCAGGAAAAAGTGTTTTACACTGAATTCTGGCAGTGTCCTGAAGAACTGTATAATTTTTCTTTCTATGATTTTATCACTCACCTTGGCAGGTTTCATTATGTTTGCTTATCGAGGGGCCTTTTGTGCCTTTATTTTCCCTCATGACAAGGAGCACTTTTGTGACCATAATCTCTTTTACAAATAGGCCCCGTCTCAATGCTGCTCAACTCCTTTATCCTTTGTACAGTTTTGTCCCCCTAGCATTCTGTGGGGCTATTTCCTCGCTGTTTTGATTAGAATTGGAATAATCTCTGTGAACATGAGAGAGAAAGTGAGCCTGGGAGGGAGGAAAATGAGCGAGCAGCTGCTGATGCGGGGCTGGGAGACCCCTCGGGCCGTGCTGGACTTGCAGCTGCAGCTAAGGGGGAACCGGCCGTGGCTGAGGAGGAACTGGCCGTGGCTCAGGGGGAACCGTCCGTGGCTGAGAGGGAACCGGCCGTGGCTGAGAGGGAACCGGCCGTGGCTGAGGAGGAACCGGCCGTGGCTGAGAGGAACCGGCTGTGGCTGAAGGGAACCGGCCGTGGCTGAGAGGAACCGGCTGTGGCTGATGGGGA
>VXBU01004543.1:765316-834166 GCA_013400315.1 Bombycilla garrulus | reverse complement strand
GCCGTGGCTGAGAGCTCGGGCAGGGCCATGGCTGAGGGGACCCGGCTGCTCCCGATGGAGCCGCGGGTGGGCTGTGAGCCTTCCCAGGGCCGGGGTCCAGCCTTGCTCCTTCATCAGCCACGGAACAAAAGGGAAGGAGCTGCGGGAAGAGCCCCCTGCCCTCACTGTGCTTCAGCATCTGCACAAGTGGAGCTGCCTGCCCTGAGCCTGACCTCCCCTGAAGTGTTGTTGGTGCTTACATGCCTGTCCTGGGCTGGCATCAACAGCAGAGCACCCACTGTGCTGGCAAGACATGGGGAAAAGGCAGTGCCTATTCCAGTAATAGCCTGGCATGGCTGATAATTCCAATTTTGTACTCTTCCCTATGACTCTGATACCTCTGACTTTGTTTTAATGATATTCCATCTTTTCAGAGGAGGAACTGAAAAGTTGTTCTGCTTATCAGGTACCTGTAAGTGCAACTACTACTGTTTTATTTTAAAAAATATTTGATTGCTGGCATGCTTGGAAACAGCATCTTAAACAGGTTGTTTCAGCTGAAAATCACTGGGAAGAAATCAAGATAAAAAGCTATTGGTAAGATTTTCTAATCTCTTAGATTTCCCAGAGTACACCAAGCTTTTGTATAGTCTATTTAAAATGAAAAAGCCCACCCTGTAGTAGTAGATTTAATTAAATGAATCTGTGAGGAAAAATTAAAGTGGGCTTTGGAAAAGGCAATTCAAATACCTCAACTATTGTATCTCTAGTCAGATACAATGTTTTGGTTTTGACAAAGAAAAGCATGTCTATGCTTCTAGTAGGGCTTTTGATTATTTTAATCAATAGTTTCTTTCCAGCTTGCACAATATGTTTACTTCTAAGAAACAGCAGTGCTGTGGAAGATCACAATAGAACAATCTATGTTTTTTCTCATAATTAAAGGTCTATTCTGTTTCCATAATTACCTACTATCTGATGTGAAACCTGGAAAAATGGTTCCTGATTCATTATACTCAAGCCAGACAGTGAACTAAACAGCTTTTAAGGGATTAAAGAAACATTGTCACCCTTAAAACCACATTTTTAAGTTCCTTTCTGCACATAACTACTCTACCACAAACCCATTCTAAATTGTTCTTCTGTCCGATAACCACCAAGCACTTAAAGCACCAACTTAAATCATGATTTGTAATTTCAGCACCAAGAGGTGCTTCAGAAAATCAGATCCAACACGGTCCTGTAATAGCAGTCCCAGTTTCCTTTGTAATTAAGTAATTGTGTTTGCAGTGTAATTAAGCAATTGAGTTTGCAGCAGGGCATTGCTGAAGCCATGGGATTCTGCCCAGGCTGTGCAGCTGCCCTCTGGCACAGAATTTATGGCTGTGCTGAGGTTCCAGGGGGCTGCCAGAGGGATTTGGTATCAGAACAGGCTTGAGAGAAGCAAGGAGAGCAATGAAACTGAGGGACAGAAGGAGTGGAACAGAGATTGCAGGGGACACCAGGTGTGCGAGTGTCACTCTTCATACACAGAGATATTTGCACTGACATAGTTACTGAAAATTTGGCAAAAGCAGCCTCCAAAGGTGGGTTTGAAAAAGAAGAGCATGACCAGGAAATTTGGGAGGATGCCCTGTGCAAAGGGCAGGGTGAGCAGCACGTGGAGTAGTGAGCAGCAGCTCCGGTAGGAGGGCAAGGGGAAGGGCTGGGAGGAGCAGGAGTCGGGTGCCAGTGGTGGAGCACACCTGTGGCAGGGGTAGGAAATGAAGATGTCGGTGTGTGGCTCTCTGGGGACTTGCAGGACATCTTGCCATAAAGTCCTGGAGCTGCAGGTCTGGCTGTCAGGAACCCTGGGTTTGTTTTGGCTCTGCTGCTGCCTTGTGGTGGGGCCATGGGTGACTGAAGTGGTTAAAAGCATCACCATCTGCAAAAGAAGTGGTGTCATTTTGTCAAGGCTGCTGCTGTGTTGTCCTAACTGAGTGATTGGAGCATGTCTGATTATATTCCTCTTTGACAGACACCAGCTAATAATAGGGCTGTAAATTGTCATTGGATTTTTCCATTGGATTACGAGATTTTAGCTGTGATAGTCTTGTTGGTCTAATTTCTTGCCAGGTTTTTTTTTTGTTAATTGAGTAAAAGTTGAGCACGTGGGACATTTTAAGTTGACTGTTGCTCTTCCATAGTCCCTTACTTAAATTTTTCATCCACAACTCTTTAGTAAGATACTTTCTTAAGTCACTGTTTTCCAAGAAGTGTAGGTAAGGAGTAGAGCCTAGATGTTCACAGGTACACCAGGAAATATCCATAGGATCCAGACTTTTGGAAGAGATTGTCAGTGTTTAAATGCACCTTTTGGGATGTTTCAGTGTAGGAAGCAGCTTCCAAGGTGAATGCTGTAAATTAATGGATTCTAGGAAGCAATTCCTTTTGCAGACTCTCCTTCTGTAGTGATAGTTGGAAAGGGGGCATCTGGCCATGCCTGTGCTTTGCTAACATGTGTACATGCATCAGCAGCTCAGTGAAGGCAGTGAGGTGCACAGACTGTGACAAAAACTGAGCTTAAGCAACTTCTTCAGAACCATCCGTGTGAATGTTTAAAAAATAAAAAAGTGGGAGTTTTGAATCCGTGTAGCCTTTAGGCACAGACCATCTCTGCCATATGTGCTCAGATTTTGCCTCTTGCTGTTCTACTGCCTGCTGTAGCTGGATTTTATTGTCCTGAAATTTGAAGGTCACTGTTGTTACTTCCAGCTGCTGTTGGACTGGGAGCATGGGTTTTGGGCTAGTTGAGAAGTCAGCTCATCATTGCAGAATGATGTTGTCTCAACCACTCATGCTCCATTGCTTAGTGTGTCTTGAGCTATTCCTTGTTATGTTTTGTGAGCTGGAAATCTTGATTGAGAAGGTTCAAAGAGAAGTATTTAGGCAGAAGTGTGTATCAGAATTATGGAGAAAATCGAGAATTTTCATTGTTCTTCTTTTTCCTTCCTTTCATTGTTACACTGTGTGGGTGTAAACATTATGCCTTGTTTTACTTGAAATGCAGAATTGTCCTTTGAAATGGTACTTGGAATGCAAACCAGAAGTAGTAATAGATCTAAACTGCTGGTGGCCTCAGATCGGTGGTGGCCTGAATTGTGAGCACAGTTTGAGTCCTAATGCACGAGATTTCTGTTTATTTAACAGTGGCCTTTGCATTGTGCTTGTGCATAACAACTCCTATCCACCCCTCTGAGTTCTGCTTTACAGTTCCTTTCCACAGAGTACTGAGCAAGGAATTTCCATGTGTTTCTGTTTTCTTTATGAGATTGGAGCCCATGATATCCTCAGCATATGGTATGAAATATTTATTATTGTCTTTAAAGGTTGATTTTAGGAGACAGTTTGTGATATGACTGCATTTAGTAAGATAAATGAAAGTCCTTTTCTTTTGGCATATATTTAAGAAGTTATGAGGAGTTAGTCATGGTGAGTTCTAAATACCAGGGAGACGACCACTGTGGAAACATTTCAAAGGGAAGTAGCCTGAAGCTATAGAATGATGTTTAGAAAAGGCCAATTTAAACTAAATAAAAATGTTATCCCTCTTATGCATAATAAATGAAGAAGAAATATCTAAAATTGTGTAAAGGAATTAAAAGAAAATCATGTCTGGGATTCAGGTTCCTGCAAAAAGTGTATTCAATGACTATGCAAAATCAGGGAGGAATTTCAGAAGTGTGGGGTCAGTTACTTTACATAGCCTAACAGCAAATTTGCATATTCTTCTCCTTCACTTGGATTTTTTTCATTCATCTCCTATGGTTTTGGTTTGGAAAAAGCAGCGTTTTTTTTCCAGAGTGTAAAGCAGCTGCCACTGGAAGCTGTCGTGTAACGTATGTTCCAGAAGGAGTGAATGTGTCCCTATCTGCTCATCAAATATTTTGAGAACAAGGGCTGATGTTTCTGGCTTTCTAGACACATTTTCTCTCCTCCTGAGCCAAATGAAAAATTTTTCTAGCTCAAACCCACACATGTGCTGACTTATTTCCTTTGAACTGTAATTACTTAAGCGCTTTTCCAAACTCTGGAGATCTTGAGAGATCCAAACTGGCTGAGTGGAGAGGTTTGAGAGGGGAAGGAGGAGCAGTAGCCCTGAGAGTGATGGTTCAGTGCATGGATAAGACAGCCAAGGAGGACACATGCCAGTGCACACAACAGTGGATGCAGAAACCTGTCTCTAAAAACACAATTACTACATGTGGAGCTCCAGCACACTGTGCAGAGTGCAGTGCTTGTCAGCTAAACCCAGATTAAGAACTGGACCTACACAGCAGAGAGAGTGGGCTGACCAAGTCATGTTCCAGTAATGTTCTGATTTTCAGTCAGCAAGAGCACCACATGTCCTCTTCTGTACCAGGCTCATAGAATCTGTGTTTGCTTTTCTGGATGACCTGGGTCACTGAGACTGGGTACATGCTGGAATCTGGATGCTGGGCTGACTTGTAGGTTGGATTTAATATTTTGTGTGGCCCCACAGTGTCACCTGTATTGAAAATGTAATCAAGTAATACACTTGAACATTTTTTACGAGCACGCTTCTCCAGGCATAGTCAATCTGGGTATCAGGGTTTTTCCAAACAAGAGAAAAGGAGTATTTTATTTTGATGATTTCACATGGCTACTCTTGTTTTGGATTGTGGTTTCTGTTGGTTTTGATTATTTTTTAACCTAACAGAATGAAGGACTCTTTAGGTATCCAGACATTTTTCATACTTCAGTTGCTTTTTAGGGGTGATGCAAAAGAATATTTCCTTCACATTTTGAAGGTGATATCGGTTCAGCTCAGCCTTTGTATTAATTCCAGCTGGGGATCATGAGAAATGTGTGTTGCTCCGGGACTTGGACTGTTATTGTGACACGGATCAAAATCTCTGCCAGGCTGTTCTTTCCCTCTCCTAAAGCAGATTAGCAGCCTGGCATCTGTTTTCTTTGGGGAAGATGGCAGAGATGCCAGAGAGCAGAGGGGCTGCCTCACAGCTGCCCTTGGTGCCTTCAGTGGAAGTGTCTGTGCCTGCCAGTCGTGCCATGTCCCTGACAGCAGCAGGGCTGGTGGCTTCTGGCTGCTCCTGGCTTTGGTTGGAGCAGGGCTGGGCCCGTGCTCTGTGTCTCGAGGCAAAGCTCTTCAGTCTGCCAGACCCTTTCCCCTCCCTGTGCCTTCACTCCTGCGTTGCCAGGTGGGAGAGACCTACATAGAGACAGCTCTGTCTCATTGTCCCAGAAGGTTTGGAAAGGTTGGGCACTCTGAGTGCAGTTATTTAAAGTTCTGACATCAGAGTCCCTCAGTTCTTAGGTGGCTGTGTAGGAAATTTTAGCTGACCTGCATTGGAAATGGGGTGTACTTTCAACCTGAATGTCATAAAAATTACTTTATCTAGACCAAGTGCAATCTTACCTACTATACAGGCAACAGAAGTTGGTCTCAGAGATCTGTTCTGTTTCTTTTAGTAATGGTAAATTGGAAAGAAATTCTTCCTGCTGAAAGCATTAAAAAATCATGTACCAGCCCTTAAGAACCATGTTACGCTGTATTTCTGTGAGTTTTTCTCCTGCTTGCTCTGGGGGTGGCATTCATGAAAAGTAAGTTCAATCAGTGAGTTACCAAATACTTCAGGAGCACCAGAACTTCTGGATTTGATTTCTCTTCCATCCCTGACTGCCGTTCATTTATGTCCTGGGCTTGATTGACTCTTTGGTGCATAAGAGACTTAAGAATTCCAATTAAAAGTTTCTCCAGTTTCTTCATGCATGTATTGTCATCCAGTACAGGCTGGGCTTTTGATGCAGCCTTTTCTTCTGTCAGAGCATTCTGCCCAGCCATGTATTTTCATTGAAGATATAAAAATTCCCCTCAAGACATCATATTGTTTTGTTATTTTATTCAGTTTGGCCACCATATTTGGTTATGAGGACAGAGAAGCAGATTATTGGGAGAGAGACATTAATTGTACATGGAAACTTTGTTTCTGTAGGAAATTAGTGAAAGAATCCATAATTTTGAGAGTTGAAATTACTACAGTCTAGGTACAAGGGAGAGTTAGGTAATAAATTCATTGAATAAGGAAAGCCAGAAGCAAGCATGAGAATTCTGTGGCCAGGCATAGGAAGGATTGTAAGGAATTCTTTAGCTGTATGAAAAACAAATCCATGTAGTGTGATACTGGTCAATGAGAGTGGAAGTACAGGCTGCAGTGGCAGAAACTGAGTAAATACTGAAAGTATTTCTAATTTCTGTTCAGAAGGAAAAGGAAGAAGTTGCACTTTCACATTTAATGACATGTCTGCTACTCAACAGCAGCTATTAAAGGTTTGGCTTTTAAAGCAGAATCACTGACAAACTCTCATTGAGGGACACAGCCAGTCAGTTTTCTTATCTAAATTTCTCGAGTTTTTTTAGAACTTGCGTTACTGTTTTTGCAGATGTTGGAACACTGGTGGAAGTTGCAACAAGCCAGTAAAAGCTGTATTTTTAGGGTGGTTTAAAAGGTTAAACAGAGCACAGTACAGAACCTGCTGTAGAAGGTCTGCAGCCCAAACCTGGAGTTCCTGACTGCTACAAGAATAACAATTCAGCTGCAAAGCTGCGTGTGCTGAACTGGCTGTTGTTAGTTTTAGACAAAACCACAGAGAGCCTGATAATGGAACATAATCCATCAAGATTAAAAAAAAAATAAAAAAAAAATCCATGTCAACATGTTAGGGAAAACAAGAGTTGTGTCACCTCTCAGTGGTTCTTGATTGAATCATGACCTTGTTAATAAGATACTGTGACTGTTAATAAGCTACTGTTTGTATTTTGTGATATGTGATTTGACTTGAACGTAAAGGTTAGAAAAATGTTGTTTACAACATAATTAGAGGTTGTGCTAAGCAAGTTGAAGAGCAGGTGGTTGGGAGGTAGTAAGAGACATGGGCAGCTGCTATAAAGTGAAAAGGTTATTAGACAAGGGACTGTGAACAACCTTACAAGGCTCACGTGATTAGAGTTGGAAAATAAACCTTATTAGAAAAGTATTTGGTATTTGATTTATTGAGGATAAGGTTGAGAGTTGCCTTTATCAATTTACACTTGTCTCTTTGGTTTCATCACACAGTGGTTTCTTCAGCTTAGCAAGAATCAGCCTGATCCAGGGAACTAGGTACGAGAAACAGATAAGGTACAGCTCTTAGCAGTAGTGGCAAATAAATTGGACTCACTTGTACAGAAATCCTTACTGACTGAAGTCTTTAAATCACCATAGGTGCCTATGCTGTTGTTTAGGTGAGGTGTTGATGTAGAAAGTCAGCCTTGGCTGTGCAAGCATTTAAGGGTCCTGACTCTTTTAAACAGCAGTGATGCTCACAGTGCAGAGGTGAGGGCATTTGGCCCACAAGATTAAAAGCACAGCAAGTTCTGACACTGCAAGAAACTCCACCTTGCAGTCATGGAAAACTCCATCCAAATCACTGGCAAGGAATTTTTAGGGCAAAAATAGGGTTGTTCAATTAAGGGAGCTCCACAGGTGGGGGAGAGGCATTCTCCTTTCTTCTCCCCAGCCATGGATGATTATTTGAAGGTCACAGAATCACAGATTTGTCAGGGTTGGAGATCATCCAGTCCAATGCCCGTGCCGAGGCAGGGTCACCTGGAGCAGGTGACACAGGAGCGTGTCCAGGTGGGTTGGGAATGTTTCCAGAGAAGGAGACTCCACAGCCTCCCTGGGCAGCTGTTCCAGTGCTCTGCCACCCTCAGCATAAAGAAATTCTGGAAAATGTCTCCAGAGGAAGTCATAGGTATCAAGAAACCTTTTTTTCTGTTCTGTGATCCTTGGAGGTGTGTTTTTCTCAACACATGGAAACCAGGAGAAATCTCTGAGAGCTGCCAGGTCACACGGATGGCAAACATAATTGGGGAGATTTGGCACATTGTGATAGCTCATCACCTGATCCGTGATTGATGGCAGAGTTTTCATGGAGTTAATGAGTAGAATGTTAACGAGTAGAAGTTACCCAATATGCATCTATGAAGACTATATTATATATACTATCTATATCTAATAGCTATACTTCTTTTCATGTCTGATGTGCACAGAATATGCCCAGAGATAACGAGACAGTGTGTTTTCGGTGGAGGAAGCTGTTTTGGCATGTTTTGCTGCTGAGCTCTGTTTGAAGTCGTTTGCAGCCTTTCAGGATTGGGAAGCGACAGTCTCCGTTCCAGCAGCCTCTGTTGTCTGAGCAAGCTCTGGCTCCTTCCCTTCTGATCAAAAGCACTCGGTGAAAGGTGCAGCTTGGATCCTTTAAAGCATCTCATTATGGGTTATATTTAGAAGTGTGAAGAATATATTATTAATTACAAGGATGCTCCAAAGCAAAGAAGCTGTTTTATCCATGCCCTTGATGAACAGAAAAGTTCCTGTGCTGAAGGAAGGTTATGCAATTAACAGTATATTCATTAGGAGTTCATCAGATAGCAAACTATGCTTATCTTCAGGATGGTACTGGAATATCTGACAATTTCCTAGTTACTGCCTGAGTGATAAGGAAGAGCGAGAGACAGGAACTGCCAGTTCCTGATATATAAATTTTTATAAATTTCCCGATTATACAAATTTTACTGCCAGTAAAATTTATATAATACAGTTTACATATCTGTTATATGCTAGTTTTATATTTATATAATATTTTACATCTCAATTTACAGCCAAGTACTCTCTTGCTGCCTTACTGGAAAGAACTGGAGGTAGAAGTTGGCCCCACATATTTCTTGGTTGCTAAATGAGCACAGTGTATGGACACCGTGAGGATCATTACAGGATTTTTGCTCTCTTTTGTTCCCCCAGAACCCCTCTTACCTGGGTAGCTGCCAGCTGGGTCATCCAGTATCATTCTGGATGTTTGTTTCGACCTGCTCAGTACTCCCTGATCCAGTCTGTGCACTGGGCCTGGGAAACAGAATCACCTTTGCAGAGGCATTTCTCCAACTTAAGGGATTTTTGTCGTTATTTGCAGTACTTACAAAATACAATAATTTTTCTGTCTTCAAATTCAGACAAGTATCTGGTAATTGATTTTTGCTAATTGTGTGATATAGTCAGGTGAATTTTTTTTAATTGTGCTTTAAAACCTAATTTTGAGTTGAGCATTAATTTGCTTCCGAAGAAGTGGAGAAGTCAAGTGCCTAAATATGCCAGAATATGTATGAAATAAGCTGCCATCTGGAATTTGTTTCTGGATTTGCTGTAATAAAATGGAGCACTCTGGGATGCATATTTTGGGGCATTCTAGAAATTAATATATAGGAAGAAAAATAGATAAATCTGTCCTGGTGCTGTGCTTATCTGCTTGTATATGAATTTGACAAGTGACCAAGGTGATAATGTCTGGTAGGCTTGGACTAAATGAGATATTGCCAGTGGAGAGAATGAATTATTTTTAGAAACTAATTTTTTAAACAGTTCAGGGTCACAGTGCCAACAATTTGAAGAGAGCCTAGAAAACTCTGTCACTTTTATCTATAAACCAAAGCCAGTCAAGTAACATTTGAGTCAATAAAAAGTAAATGTGTCCCTTATCTAAAAGTATCTGTGCAGATATTGTTCCAAGATGCTTTCAAACTGCTGAGTTACAAATCCATGCAGGGAGGGATGATTGATTTATTGTGTGCTGCAATCTGGAGTATTTTATCACCGAATCTTTAGTGAAGAAAGTTGATGTTGTTAAAGCTGCAATGTATTTAGACCCCAAGCAGGAATGAAGCAGGAAGCATTATTGGATCAGGAGAATGTGGTTATTAGCTGTGTGTCTGTGGAGATCAGCTCTTTCCTTGCTGTCTGCCGACTCGCAGCAGGAGGGGTGGGTTCTGGTGTGCCCAGGTGATGGGAGCTGGGTGATGGGCATTAGGCACACTAGGCTGGCACCTGAATAGGTGGCTGTTCAGGTTTGTAATGAGCCCCGATTCGAGGGAAGGCTGGGGCTGTTCCCCACCTCTGCCACATCGTGCTCTGTTCAGCAGCTCAGCGCATCCATTTGTCTCCTGTCGCTTGTGGCTGCATGAGAAAGTTTCACTTGTTAAAAATCTGTTTGCCCACAAGGCTCTGGAGTCACTGATCTCGGGCAGGAACAAGTTTTTCTTTCAGGAGTTGCATTTCTGGTTAATTAGCTGCCTTCTATTCATGCCCAGCTTGTGCCGCCCTAACCTCCCGGCTCTCATTTCTTCCTTGACACTCCCCTTTCTTCCCAGAGCATGTCTGTGTTTGAGCTCTGCCGATTCCCAGCTACTTTGCCACCACTCTGTGCTGGGTCAGCTGTTGCCCTCGGGTGTTTTATTCTCCTAAAGCTTGCCTGAATCAGAACTGCCTTAAAAGCATCACGCACCACTAATCAAGGGGGAACACAGTGGATCATGATAGATTTTTAAAGGTTGTTTGTAGCCAGACTTAGTTTTTTGCAGTAGGCATCTCTGGAAAAAAAAAAGCAAAGGTGGAGGATCTGTGTTGAGAAACGGAGCTCAGTGCTCAACCATGTCAGAGACTGGAGTTTCATTGATTTCTGGGCTGTAGGAAAGGCAAAATCCTTTTATTTTTCTTTCCCTTTTTTTCTTCTTTTTTTCTCCCCTGACCTCCCCCATTACTGTTAACACAGAAGAGAAGGCTGAACTGCATTACAACTGGCAATGAGTACACAGATTGACAGGGTAATTATTGATGTAGACAGTGGTGGGGTGGGAGGTTTGACAGGACAAGGTTGTACATCACTCTCTTTCAAACTAGCTCTAGAAACAATAGGGTTTGGAGAAGATGTTATGTTCAGGGTAGAAAAAAGCAGAGTGTTTTTTTCTGACCTTCTTAGACAAAGTCATTGTTGGATTTTTTTTTTTTAAACTTCGCTTTTGATTGAGCATGAAAAATGCCTCTCATAAAAGAGAATATTTAATAGCTTTTCTATTAGAAAACTATCTCTAAAGAAAATTTGGAGTCCTGGGTTTTGCTGGAAGGCCTGGATGTTTGCTAACTACCAAAGTCAACTGTCAGTTTATTATGAAACTGTTTGAGATCAGCAGTGCACATTGCTGCTTTACTTCTGCCAAGAACAGGTTCTTCTTCAGCTGTTCTGGTTTCTTACTTCAAGGTCTAGGATTTTCCCTGTGGTTTTTTAGTATCTTCTTGCGTCTGTGCCAAGCTAAGGGCATGACCAACTGATCATGAGAGAAAACCACCAGTGAAGAGAAACTAAAATTTTAAGTAGTGCAGAAGAAATCTGATGTGGAAATTCAGGTTTTCAGTAGCCAGAATAATGTCTTAGCGACACAACTCCTCTTGAAGGCAAGTTCTGCTCTGGCTTAGAGGAGAAGCAGAGAGAAAGACAGGAGGGTCTGGTGGTTTCACAAGGAAGGGACCGTGTTAGGGTTTTAAACAGCTCTCAGTTTAAGTCCACGGAAAATTAGGGATTTTCCTCTTCCATCAAGAAGACATGCGAAGGGCCAAAGTTGGTAGAAATAGGGGCAAAAGTTGGCAGATGGCCTCAGACTTGAGTTTATCAAAAATCCCTTTTGTTCCTGTAAACAATGAGGGCTGTGCTTCACTGTCATTAAGCAGGGCTGTATTAATTTCTTCTCGGGATTAATCTGAGTAAATGTTTCTCGTAACCATATGGCCGTGGTGTCAGGAAAGATGAGAAACTGGCATTCAGAGGTGGCACATTGCTCCTGGGCTCTCCCATGGCTGCACACTGTGCAGAAATGCTTCACTCTGATGGAACTGGACTGCACCAGCCTCCTTCTGTTGTTCACACTTCTGCCTTGCCCCGTGGAGTGGAGCTCAGCTCTGCAACAGGTCACACCACAAGGGTGGTCATGGTTCCTGTGTATGTTGGTGTTGTCCAGAATCTGTGGGAAATGGTAGCAAGGAATGGAGCTGGAATGCCAGGGTTATCCTGTGTCTCATTCCAGTTTATTAAAGGATTTGTGCATCCCTGACCGAAGCAGTGCCTCGAGGCATTTAACATCAGAGCCATCAGGGGCTGCTGATCATACAGAGAGGGCTGGGGGAGCAGAAAGGCCAGGGCAAGCCAAGGACTGGCCTCGAGGGACTGCTGACAATATCTGTGGAACTGTTCTGTTTCCCCTGGAAAGACAGCTTTTGTCTCAAGGTGCTTGGGCATAAAAGCTGCTTTAGGGAATGAACTTCAGTGCTGAATTCTCATGAGTGCAATGGCAGGTAAGGAAATGGAGTTTGTTGGGGAGCAGAAAGCCCTCACTGTATCATGTGCATCTCTCTCACACCTAATAACCTGTCCTGGTCTCTTAGAAACTGGTTTCTCTGTGCACAACCAGACTTGACAGGGGTAGAATGTCACAGTGTATTCTGCAGACACCAGTTAAAAAACCACTCTTGTTTTACAAGCACTAGATGGTTAAAAAATGGAATTTAATGAGGATCAGCAGCCTATATCCTCACTGCTGTTAAACATCTGATCTTTGTAAATTCTGAAATTTCAGAAGTATGGCCATGAGGAACAGTTTAAAGGCAATTAAAAAGTTTTCTCATTTCTACTGAAAGTGTTGCAATCTTCCTGCAGTTTGAGACCAAGGAGGATCATGTAATCATCCAGTCTGACCTCCTGTTTACCATGGGCCATTGACCTAGACTTGGATTTACCCAAAGCAAGCCAACTGACTTGAGTTTAAGGACTTTATTTCTCAGCAGCAGGGTCTGCTGGGCACATCAGGCAGAGAACAGAAGTGCCATGGGAACAGTATCTGGAGAAGCTCTGAGATAAATTAGGTGAAATGTGCTCAGATGATCGCAGCAAAAGAGCATTTGCTGTGTTTACAGGAATACAAAATCAGCTGAAGTCCTGCCAGACTGAGGGAAGAAAATGCTTTTTGTAGCCGAGTTTGATGGTAGTTTTGATTTTTGTAGTGAATGAGTAAGACATAGCAATCAGGAATCAAAGATGAAGTGGTGCACTGGAAGCCCAGGAGTAGCTTGTTCTGTGTTCCTTTCTGTGCAGCTTGCTGTCCTGGGCTGTGGCAGTATTCAGGATTCCAACTGTGCCATGATAGCTCTGAACCTGGGATACTTCCTGACCCATGCAGGTGGCTCACACTGAGACATGGAGCTTAGCTAAAACCTGATGCTATTTGTCTTTTCAGCCTACTGTAGAGATCTGTTACCTCCTTGCACTGTGCTGAAATACAGTTTATATTACCTGTTAAAACTATTGGCACAATACCAGAGAATCATTATCTTACTTGAGGCTGTTGGTTTCTTACTTGAGCTTGGTTGCTTTTGGAACACACTTTTCCTATAAAAGCTACCTCACTGTTACTCTGACAGTGACTCTCTATTTCAGTAATTAGGATTAATCCTGGGATTTTGAGTTCCTGATTATTTCACTCTGATGGCAGAGGTGGTAATCCCCAATGTGCTAATCTGCACAAATGCGAGGTACCTGCTACCTATCTCTTTTACACAAGCTTATTTTCTCCCTCCAGTTTCAAGGTAGAGGAGTTGGAGACTCATCAAAGACTCTGAAGACATGGTGTTGTAAAGGAGCCCTTCTTACAGGCACATAAGAATTGAGTTAATAAGGGCTATACTATGCAGGGCAGTGGAGGGAAATCTGTGCAATCCTCTTCTGTTCCCCTCGGAACTTCTGAACATAAGTCATCATCAACAAATCACACTACTGAATCTATTTATCAAGTGTATCAATTGTTAATACCGATCCTGACATTTTACAGCATAGTTCCTTAGTCACCTTTCCTAGTGTGTCTGTTGAGTTGCTTAATTTATGTTGAAAGTTTAAAGGCATTGCCCGTAAGTGAATTATCTTTTTGTGCACTATTTCTGTGCCTTTGCATGCTGCCACAAAGGTTATGGCACATCAGGCTGCGCTGACACACTCACAAATGCAGTCAGGTAGCATCAGTTGCAGCTCCCAGGCCCTGGAGTTGGTGCTGTCAGCGTGCCCCAGTTTGACCAGAGCGCAGTTTCCTGGGGGAGCAGATGGATGGGGCGGCTGCTTCTGTCAGCAGAGGCGTCATTGGTGGTGGGCTGGTCTCATTCCAAGTCTCACTGCTGTAATCTTAATTCACTTGAGCCACTAATCATGACATTTGTTTTGGCTGGGCTGCTTTCAACTGAAATGGTAGCGTTGCCTGTATTTTCTCAGAGATCTCAAGTGTATGTGTCATACAGATAAGGGGAGCAACCCAACTACTGCTGCTGGCTGAGGTGTATTGGCTTTTGTAGAAGTTACAAGTTCACGTAAGTCTTGCTATCCCAGCAGGCAGGTGCTTGTACTGTGCTGCTTTACATGACAGAAGGGGAGTTCAGTGCAGCTCCTAACCTTAGTGGAACAACTCTTTGATTAGCCTTCCCCACAGTGTGTTCTGTCTCTGTGTGTTGCTGGTGCACAGATCCAAACTCAAGCAGCCAGTGAAAGCTGAGGGCTCAGGGGAGTCCCTGTGTGCTCACAGTGCCCTGTGCACAGCGCCAGAGAAACTCCCAGGACACGGGAATCCTCCAGCATGGACGTTGCTGTCCCCACACAAACACTTCTGATCATAATGTGTCACAAGGGAGGCATCAGGGACATCAAGTACAGCAAATACGATATAACACCTTATAAAATCACACCCAGAATCTGATGGGTCTTGAAGGGTTAAGTAAAGTAAACTGAAACAAGAGACCTGTCCTGAGCTGCAGAGTGAGCTGGTGCTGAATGGGGTAGAGCCAGTGTTCCTCACAGCCACCCACAGCTGGAGTACCAGTCAGGCACACCTTCAGCTGGGACAATATTTTAACTCTGAAGATGGATTTTAAACTCTGCTTCTTGTGCATCTTAAATACTTCACTGGAAACTTTGAGTTGTAAGTCAGTAGTGAGTGTAGACTGGGATATACATTCATATACACATACATATATATAAAGAACTAGATATGCAAACTTGTGACTGAGATTTTTTTCTGAATCACAAATCTTCAGAATTATGAATTTCTCTAAGCAATCTCTGCCTGTCAGCTCCCCTCCTCTCTGCAGAACAGTTGTTCATTTACCAGTTTGGCTTGTTTTGTCTGAAAACAAACTGGATTCTAGTCCTGTACTTGAACTTATTTTGTTGTTGGTACATCTCTGAGGCAGCTCTGCCAGCTGTGGCAAAAGAAGATTTAAGGGCAGTGTTGGAGGAGGGCAGGTCCTTGTTAAAAAACATTCCCTAAAAAAAAAAAATTAAAAAAAAAAGCTGACAACTAAACCATTGCTGGAGGAAAGAGGGAGGTAGGAATTTTAAGTTCCATAATAAAAGTAGCGGAAATATTTGTGGGAAGAGTTTGTTGGCATGGCAGAAAATAATTTAACGAGTTTAGTTTAGTTTTTAGATTGAGTTTTCTCTGTTGTAGAAAAATAAATTTTGATCTGGAAGCTTCTGAAGAACCTGGGAAAACCACAAGGGGCAGTCTGGAGAGGATGGGGAGTTATTCCAGCAGAGATAGAGGAGCTGTTCAGACCTGTAAGATGATGTATTTCCACAAAGGGCGTTCTTTTCAGTCTGCTGATGAAAAGTCTTGTGGGTTTCCCACCAGTAGAAGCCGCTTAATTGCATTTTGTGTATGCTCCTAGAGTACCTGTTTGGTGAGAACCTGACAAATGGTCTTCTGAAAGTAAATCAATTTTGTTTTCTTGGGCTTTCTTGAATATACATGATGTCCGGAGCCTGAAAAGCACAGCAGTGGCACAAGAGGAAGCAAACAGTGGGGCGCCAGTTAGGCTCTGTGGTTCTCTGAAAGACTTTGTAGCCTCCTATAAAGGGAAAGAAGAATGTGCCATTGGCGGTAGTGAGTAAATGGAACCTTCTTGTCTTCTTTGCTCTTGTCTCCTTATAAATAAACCATTGTTGTCCATCCTTGGCATTTGCAGTTCATTGTGATAAATTGGTCTTGATGTGTCTGACATTTCAACCGAGTTGTTTAATGGTGCTTTTCTGAAAAGGCAGATCTTGCTATGACTCGCACTGGTCCAGAATGCATCCAGTGTAGGAGCACTCGCCATCACACACAGCACTAACCCTTTCCTTTCTGGCTGCACAAACAGGGAAGGAGGAAGTAAAACATTTTGGTCATGTCAGCCCATGACAAGAGGCCTGGCTTTGTGTGAGCTGTGCACAGAAACAGAAATGTTAAGTCTGAACTGCAGTTGCTGAAAGCCTCTCTAATAGTGTGGACAACAACATCTACTCCACTTGCATCTGCAGCTTCTTGGGGGAGAGGGGAGGAGAACACCCAACTTGCTGGAAATGTAGGTGTGTTTTCACCAAAGCTTTGCTTTGAGTTTTCTGCAAGATCCCCTCTCTGTTACCTGCCAGGGCTTACAAGTTGTTGGCTTCCATGCAACGATTGCATGGGTGCAGAAACCATTGAAACACAGGGATTGATGAACTGTGACCAACAGCAGCTTCTCTTGCTGCATCCCTGAAAGTTCAAGCTTTGATTTACATATTTTAAATGTCTGTAATTATTCTGTCAGGGAGACGATTAACACAAAGATTGCTTTCCATAAATAGGAGCCTCCTGTTCATACCTTTCCAAACCTTTCAGCTTCCCAAAGCTATTAAGCATCTGCCCACAGCAGCCAAACCCATACTTTAAACTGTGACCAGTAAGTAACCTTTTGCTGGTTAATGATCCCACTGTGTGATGATACCATTTCATGGTTGTATTTCACCTTCTTCAAAATCAGGTGTGTGGAACATGTTCTCACTTGTCATGACCCACTTGGTTCTCAATGGAGATTTACAGCGAGGATGGAAGACCTGGCATCAAAACAAATTCTCCTTTGCGTCACCAATGCCAGAGCAAGAAGAACTAGAACAATTCTGTGGGGGTGTGGACCATTAAATGTCTCCTTGGCATTTTTGATATCCCAGTTTTCCCAGTATGCCAGTCCAATCCAGACCTTGCTGCAGCTGGGCAGTACAAAACCTGCAGCTTAGAGGGACAGGAAAACAGGGCCTGGCCTGAGCTGGCAGATACACTGATCCTGGTGGGGTCTTCCTGGAGAGCCTTTCCAATGTTTTTTATTACTAATTTGCTGGAAAAATAATCCCAAAGCCTAAGTAAAGATCCCTTTTTTCCTCCCCCCTGCAATCGTGCAACATTCATAAATGTTATTTAGGTATGCAGAGAGCAAATTTCAACAGAAATGCTGTCATGCCTCAGGGTGGTGAAACTTCATTACATTTGTTATTAACTGTCTGTCTGTGGCAGGACCTAATTTTTCTTGATGTATTGGTTGCCCACAGCTCCTGGAAACTGCTTCTTATAACACTCCAAGGCGCTAAGACAGAGAAATCCAGGGATTAAATGGCACTGCTCTCCAAGTGGCTGATTGATGCTTTGGGGCTCTAAGATGCCCTTTCACAGCCTCCTTGGGTAGGTGCAAGGGGAGGTATGATTTTCATCCTTGCTCAGCACTTGGGAAGCTGATTGACTTTGTGTAAATACCTTTACCAGGGCAGGGTAATGTGAAGGTTTTAATTTAGAATTTAGGTCCTTCCCTGCTCAGTAGACATGCAGCCATACACAGCATTATTATCATTAATACCAATGGAAGAACTATTTGAATACACGTGATTTCTGAAGAGAGAAATTGGTCTGTTTAATAAGCAAATCCTGCCAAACTGGATGATTATTCCAGAATGCTAAACAATTGTTTAAATTGTGGAACATTTTGCATTTCAGCAGCCTTGTCACAATAAATGTAGATCTGTTGCTCTTTACACTAGTATGAAGGAAAAAAATAGGAATTTTAGCAATGCAAACTAGTTATGAGAGAATGAGCTTCACAGCTTACTCGGTTCCAGATAGATCTGGCAGATTCTTTCTCATAGTTGTGTTCTTGCCTGTGCTGGGGTTTTTTCTTCTGCAGGTCCTCCTGTGTCTCCACGTCTGACATCACAGTTGCCTTCAATTTACGCAGTTACAGCTCAATTTGTTAAATATCTGCAAGCTCCTGCTCGTCCTTGCTGCTTTTTCCTCAGCTGTGCTGACCACAGTCTGCCCAGATTGTTATGTTTAGAAACGGCCTTGCCAAACATAGACGTGCACCCTTGTACTAAAATGAGGGAATTTGTTTTTCCTGGCTTAGCTGGAGGTTTGTGCCGAGCTGCTGTGCAGGGGCAGTGGCTGAGCAGCTGCAGCTCAGTGTGCTGAGCAGTGCTGGTGCTGCACTGAGCATCCCTCCCTGGAACAACCAGCCCCAAGGTCACAGCTGCAATCCTTGCTGCTCTGTTGAAACAACTTCCTCGGTTCATTTTGGCCGAGTTAGGCCCAAAACTAAGAGTGAGGGGTGGTGTTTGTTTTATTTGCATGCTGCTGGAAGGCCTTGGCTGGGGCAGGCACAGGCTGGAGGGACAGGAAGGGCCTCATTCCCAGGGCAGCCTGTGCAGGGAGACCTGATTGAAGAGGCAGCAGATTGACTTGGGATTTCTTTCCAGTATGTCTCAGGATCAAGCCATTCGATGTAAAAATAACTTAAACAGCATAAACAATGTCAGAAATGTTTAGACATATCTTTAACTTCTGTTTATTTCTTTCTTTTTTTTTCTTCTAGCCAAACAAGTGTGTCCATCTGAAAAAATCAGCTGTGGAGACTTAAGCAACAAGTGCATCCCGTTGTCCTGGAGATGTGATGGGCAGAAGGATTGTGAAAGTGGAATTGATGAGGCTGGTTGCACTCCTGGTGAGTTAATATGGATGCAAAATCTCCATTTAGGACTTGAAAAGTACTGGAGTGACTGTTACAAATTGCATAGAAAGGGATGACTTTTCCTGCCAACAAACTTATCCACTTTGCAGTGCTAAGTGGAGACTTTTAGAAACAGAGGGGTAAAAGGGGTTCTTCAGTTGGGGCTGGCTGGAGAATGCAAGAACTCGGTAAAGAATTAAGTATTATTATTAGGGTTAACAGCCAGGTGATTAAATAAGGTTCAAACCTTCCTCTGTGGTAGCTCAGCAGTTCCTGCTGTGTCCTTGTCCCTGCAGAGTGGGGGCAGACTCAGGCTGGCTTCTGCTGGGGTAGAATAGATACGCCTGGACATTGATAGCTTGTTGGTTTCACTGGACACAGAGAGAATGATGTCCTCTGTACCCATAACTGTTCTAAATTCAGTCCCTAAATGGCCATTGCCTTTTATTAGGCCTTTCTGTGCTGAATGAAAGAGCCCTTTAACAGTGTTTTCAGTCTGTGAAAACTCCTACACTGTGTGATCAAACCATTTCTCAGGCTGCCTTTTTGATGGACCAAATATGTTAGTTCTTTATGCTCCTTAATGTCAAACATTTTCTTTTGAATGAATGCTTGACTCATTCTTCTGGCTCCCTTTGGTATTCCAGTTGATTTTCCAACTTTCTTTTTACACAGACCACCAGGATTTAGGGAATATCAGTCTTGCCAGTCTGTGCAGAAGTAAAATCACCTTTCTAATTTCTAATACTGTTCTTATTAAATTCTTTGTGTGCAAATGATCTCGGGCTTTTAAGAAACTCTCCAAGTTCTGTGTGTTTACCCATCCCTCAATATTTCTAGTGTTGCATGTGGTATCAGCAATGTTATTTTTACTTCCAGATTACTGGTGAAAGGGTTGAATGATTACATTCAAGCAAAAATTCAAGTTTCTTCATTTGAAAACTGGATTTTGGGCTCTAATTCCTGCCCAGTTCATAATCCACATTATATCTTTTCTTTGAAGCTGTATACTGAAATATGTTTTACATTAACATTTTGTGGCTCTGAGTGGAGTGCTGTGGACAAATTTAGTTCTTTGCAGTCAGCTTTATAAAACAAAATATTATCAAAGCTTTCATTTTGTGAGCAAGTTGTTCCACTATTTAGCTCTCTTTGTAAAAAGTATTTTTTCTTAGTCCTTTTTTTCTTTTTCCTTTTATTGGTTTTTCATGTGAAACTCTTAAATGTTTTCTCTTCAGTGTGTACTTTGTTTTTCTTTGAATGGGAGGCTTGAATTAGAGACAAATCAAGATCATTGTAACTGCTATTTTCATGATATGAGTTAGTGAAATTAGAACAATTTTGACACTGGTAGCTGCCTCCCCTGATGTAATGCTGCTGCTGCTGCTCGCACCAGTGAGAATGGTCTCACCGAGTCTTCTAGTTATAATGAAAATCTACTTTAAATGCTTTGAACTTATTTTTTTTTCAAAGGCTTAGGTAACCCCCCAAAATGAATGCAAATATGTTCTGAATGCCACATAATTTCAGCATAATGGTGCTATTGATGGATTTGGAAATAGCTGAGTGTTTCTGTTCTGGATGTTTCAGCATCTCTACTCTTACTTAGCTTCCAGTTTTAGTGCATGTGCAGGTTCTTCAAAATGGAAATTTAATCCAAGGACAAATTACCATTTTCTGATGGTTGTTGGGTAACTGGTGAGAAATTGATTAGTAGCTTTCAACCAATTTCCAATGATGGAGCATTACTCCCACATACTGAGAATCTCTGCTGAGTCTGGCTGTGGGATGGGCACAGGGGCACCAGACCAGGGGAAAGGCATTGACAGGTGAAATTGGAGCATCCTGGGTGGGTGCAAACATGAAAAGCTTTCATTCCTAAGATCTCAACTCAGCGTCTTCAGAGGTCAAAATTCACTTTGAAAGGGAAACAGGAGGCACTGCTGAATGGCTGTAGTGGGAGCACTTCCAGGGAGGTCGCCTGACAAATGAAGGATTTTTCCTCATGGATGAGAACAATTGTGTGAGCTGTTTCAGCAGGGAGCTTGTGGAGGATTGATAGCTATCCTCTCCCTTATCCAAATCTGATAAACCTCACTAAGCCTATCCACGGATACTCTGTTAACATTCCCATTTCTTCTCTGGTTAGTGTCCTCCTTTCTCTGTTTCCTCTTATCTCAGCAGCACACAGTATCCTGACCACTTCAGACCCCTGCTTCTCTTTATTTTGTTAATTTAATCTCTGCACTCAGGTTTTTATTCTCATTTTATAAGAAGCTTCAGCACTGTCTGTCACCCGCAGCCCCTTGGAGCACAGCACCCTGTCACAGAGGCTGCACTTCCCACAGAGCTGACCAGCTTGTCTATAAATAACACATCTTGCTGGATGAATGTTTGGAAGGGGATTTATTTGTGCTCAGAATAATTTCTGTGGTGGGAGCCTGCATGTGCAATAAACAAGTGGATGATGACTTGAAGATGGTGTGAGGGAGGGCATCCAGGAGAAAAACCCCTAAGCTCTTTCTAAATCCATCTTAATAAAGCTACTACTGCAACCTCATGTGACACTTCAAAAATATTTTAACTCTGTATACTCTTGATTTTTGATAGGAATAACTGGCTCTTGGATTTATAATTCTTCAAGAGGATTTAATATGGAGTTTATGAACCTTATTTATGCCTGCATTTCTGCATTGGTAGTTTGTACCAGTAACAAGATTGTGCTGCTGTCCAGGAGAAAAGCTTGGTTGTGTTGAGGCTGCAGGAACCTGTCCCTGTGTCAGAATGTTTGCAGCCCAAGTTAAGAGAGGATCTCCTGCAGGAGAGGACAGCAATGATTATGGTATAGAATCATCCAAAACTGTAGGAACAGTGTAGGTGTGTTATGGTTCCTCCTCCTCCAGCAGTTTCATTTCCAGCTACTGCTCTGAACCTTGTAATTCTTGCTGGATTTTTCCTCTCAGAATGATATCATTGCTTTTTTAATCTGTGTGAAGTGTATCCAGTGCAGACACTGGCACAGCCAGCTGGGAGGAGAAAGCAGCTGTTCAGAGACTTGGGGACAAAAGCAAAGAAGCTGAACGAGGAGACAAAATGGTGCCATTTTCACCCTGTGGAAGAACTTGTCAAGGAAGCAATGGAAACTGCAAATTCTTTCACCTGCAATGCATAAAGCACCAGTGATCAGGGATCCAGATTTGTGTCTGCACAGGCTGTAGTTGTGGTGGGGATTAATTGCAGATATTAATCCTTGCACATAGGTAGTTAAGTGCCCGTCTGCCTCAATAATTGGCTTCCAACAGACAGGCTTTAAGAACACTACTGACTTCCAATGCACAAACAGTTTTTGAAAATGCAAATATCTGCCTTTTTAAATAGGACTATATAAAAAGAAAAATCTTATTTTTCAGTTTTCGGAGCAGAAGTTATTTGAGTCTTCACAATAGCAGGTGTTTTGTAGTTATAGGTCAGGGTTAGCAGCCTTGAATTTGCTGGCTTGGAGGGGCTGGCAGCCTCATTTCCCTGGTGAAGGTTTTCTGCTCTCAGTGCACCCAACCTTTGTCGAAATGGATTGGACAAGCTTAGGAATGTGTTTACTGAGACTAAAAGAGAAATTAAATATGAGAAACTGTAATTGAAGCAGCACAACTCAGGGTCCGTCTGGACTTGGCTAACTACTGCAGGGCCTGTTAAATGTCTGTTGAGAGAGACAGTGAGCAGTGTTTTGTCAGCTGCTCAGGAATGCAGAGGGCACTTGAGAGTGGCTTTAGAAGAGAAGAGCTGCCATCCTGTATCAGCTGAAATGGCACTGGACCCCTTTAATGCACACATGTTCCTCCTGAGAGTTCCATCCTGAGGGATGCTCACAGAGAACAAGGCCCTGGCCCCATCTCCTCTGGCTGTGTCACTGGTTCTCACCTGAGCCACTGCTTGCAGTCAACATGGAAATTGTGTCTTGCAGATGAGGAGTTGGAAGTCACCGTTTCTCCTTTCCCAACAGACAGATGCAGTGAAAGGATGTATTCATTGATCTATTGATAACTGTTTATAGATATAGATATCTGATGTATAGAATAAGCTGTTTATCCATACCATGGTTTATTCTGCTGAGCTGTGGCACAGAGACAATGACCATGAGGAACTTTTGCAGGCAGTGGACATATTCATACTGACCTTGTGCAGCTGGCTGAGGTGAGAGCCAGGGATTCCTGCAGGAGTCTCATGCCAGTGACAGCCTTGCTACCCAGAGCATCTTTGGGACCTTGGTCTTCAGGCTTTTCATTGCTGACCATGTATCTCAGAATTAGTTCCAGATTTTCAGCCCTATGATATGATGAGATGCCAGATAAAAAGTGAACAAACTTGATAAAAGTTTTTTAAATTCGTAAGGGAAACCACAGTAAGCACAGGTGTGCTCAGCTGTAATGATGTGTCCCTGCCATGGCAGCTCACAGCCTTTCCCATGTATACAGATCATTTACAGGATCTTCAAGTGGTGAACTTTCCACTTTTCCTGGCACAGCTCCAGGCTCATGTGTTACTCTCCATAAAAAGCAGCACCCCCTTCAACTGAGGGTCCTTTTCTGGAAGGTCCAAGTGCAGGAAGTTTGGAGTCAGATCCTGCCAGTGCCCTGGTTAAGAGCCCTCAGGTCACCCGAGAACCATTGGCTGAAGGCAGAATTTAAAGCAGGCTAAAGCTGTTCATCCCCCCAGCAGATCCACCTGGTGATGAACCAGCTGAAGGAGGAAATTGCAAACCTGATTTAAAGTCACCTTCCCCCACTCTGCTCCTGCACCTGTGCTCACATGAAGTGACCTTTTTGTTGACAGTTAAATTGTTTTATCATCTTTTATCATTGTCGTGTAGCTATGAAGAGCATCATGTTGTCCCAGCACTGTTTTCTTCTTTGTGCAATACCTGTATTTTGCATGAGTCACACTTCAGTGCTCCCTACTGGGATTTGACCATACTGATCCAGTCCATTCCAGATCTCCACTGATCCTACTGAGACCTTTTAATTTGCTGATAATGTAGCACTGATTTTATCTTTTCTGAAGTTTGATTATTGTGTGCTTTTGTCAAAGTTACTTCTGTTCACTGTCCGTTAATGAATTTACATTCATTATGTGCTGTCCCTCAGTCAGCTCAGAGGGACATCAAACCCAAAGGATCAGATTTTGCCATGCATTCTCCCTGAGAACACACCAGTTTAAACAGGGTTAAAGCTCATAGCATCACAGTCATGCCTGTAAAAGAAATATTTAACCACTATCATTATTCATTATTTTAGTGTGTGATGAAAAGAAACATGGCTGGGGTGAAATTCCTGGCATTTTATAGAGGGTAGCTGTTGCTTCGGTGCACTTTCCATGGTGGAAGAATTTACAGTTATTTCCAAGAAGGAAAAAAAATAATTGCTAGATTTAACAAATGCATGTCCTTCATAAATAAGATAAGGTAGCACAGCAATGATATCCTCTGGGCTTTACATGATGTTTAATTACTGGACAGCTGGAGGGATTAATGCTTGTGCATTATGCCCTGGCTCTCAGAAATTAAACATGTACAGCTGCCACTTTATCACTGCTTAAAGTATTAGAGCTCCTTCAAAAGCAGTAGTAATTTGCAGAAAAATCCCCATTGTTATTTAGGAAAAAGTCTCAGCCCATAATCATATTTGTCCTAAGTTCCTTCAGAACAGAAAGGCAAGAAAGAAAAGAGATTGGGAGTTAGTTTTAATTGCATGCTGACAGGAAAAGTGAAGATAGTTGCATTTTTAATATATTGGATGCTTGTTGTAATTAACCATAATGAAACAGTGTGTGAACTTAGGTTAGAGGTAAGCCAGTCGTGGTGTAAATCCAGAATTAAACCCTAAAGCCACGGCCCAAGCTGTGCCAGGGCTGTACCTGCAGAGGCTGAGGACAAAAATGGCTTTGCCTTCCCTGCTGCTGTCTCTGGAGCTCAGGTTTAGAAAGGAAGACATGTGATACTTCCACAAATGGAGCTTCCAGCACAGAGTGGGGCCTTGGGGGTGGCCCCGTGCTGATCCTCTTCACAGAGAAATTGTCCCTATCAGTGTTCCATGAATAATTTATCTCCAAAGCTGAGTAGATGAAAACACAATCTGAAAACAAGACAATGCAGCAGTGGCACTTGTGCAGCGTTTCTCTGAGGGAGCGTGAGGGAAAAAGGGGGCATGCAAAGAACAGCATCACACCCACCCCACACAGACACATCCTTCACACCCCAATCCTTGTTCACAGGGTTCTGGAACAGGGCTGTGGAAGAGCTGCTTTTATACCAAGATTTGTGGATAATTAAAACTAAAACTTGATAGTGCTGGACTGCAGGATACCTGTGCACACCCACACAGGCTTTGTCCTGCTGCTCCTTCTGTACTTTGGCTGGAGAGATTGCCTCAGATTCTTCTTTCCAATCTCACATCACACTGGCAGAGGAGCAAGAAGTGGCCTGTAATTATGTTTATCTTTTGGGTGGTCTGTCTTTCAACAGCTCCTAGAGTTGAAAACAGTCAAGGAATTACATCTCTTATTGCCAAATACAATTGTATTTCATGTCCCTGAAGTGCTTTCTTCATAAGAATGCAGCTATAATTTTGAGCGTATTCATCCAAAAAGCAAGAATATGTTTAATTTTATTCAGGGAAATCTTCTGTAGCTGGCAGTGCCAATGATGATGCTATCATGGCAGATATGTGGGTAGGAGTTGCATCCTGCAGTGGCCACCAGTACATATGTGTTACACTAATTAACAGTTCTGCTTCCTGAGCATATGATCTGAAGGCTAAATCAAAATCAGTAGCCTGAACTCAGCACAGTCCTACGCAGGAGAGGACCATGTCATGTTTGATGCAAGAGGGAAAAAAAATAAGTTGGTTTATGAGTCATATTAACAGATAAAAGTAATCTGAAAGTCATCTTAGTGGCTGAAATACTCTTTTCCTAGAGAATGATATGAGGTTGAATTAACTTTGCTTTTTACTTTGCAAATAAATTTATTCATTAGATGCAATGTCATGAGAAAGGTTTGGCTCACAATAAACACCACTTCATTACCCTTCTTTGTTCCCATAACTTTAAAATAATTGTTCATGCTGAACATTTGAGGCTTCATCTCAGCCCAAATCCAGGAGAGTGCTGCTTTTTATTCCCAAGTCATAGAATGTGCAAGGCAAATCCTAATGCTGTGGAAATCTCATTGCTGTTAATGTGAGCACAGTCAGCACACAACCCTTACAGGTTTAATTGCAGTGAGTGTCACTCAGTGATTAAATTTTCCATTTGAGTAGAAAATCTAATACTGTTTTTTGAGGAATGATTGCCATTCTTTTCTGGAATTGTGGGTACATAGGTACAGTGTCTACATCACATAATAGCTGTGGCCTCTAATTATCACATAATTGAAAACACTCAGGGGCTGGTTGTTTCCTGAGCAGTCTGTCAGTCTCTCCCCCTCCCAAAATCACCACAGGGGTCTTGGACTTGGCCATTATAGGATGTGCATATATTCATAACTTTGAATGGGACTGCACCAAATTCTGCCAATTGCCTTGTAGCATCCTCAGTGCTTCTTTCTTAAAGTATTTCTCCCTTCAGATCAGTTGTCTTGCAAACCATTTTATTTCAAAAGCATCTTTTAATTGTTATTGAACCTGCATTCAAACTCACTTTAACTCACTGTACCTAGTGGAATGTGAGATGTGGTTGGGTAAACTGGGGAGTTGAGAAGGCAAAGCTCTCAGCCTTGCCTTGTTTTGTCTGTGCTCCAGAGGAGTTAACAGTGCATGTTCCACATGCAGTGAGTGCTTCATAGTGAAGCAAACTGCAATAAGCAATATCTCCTCTTACAGACATCTTACAGCACTATCTCCTCTAAAAGACAGTTCCCATCAAGCGAAGTAAATTAGTGCAAATGGAAATTTTATGGGGCACTGACCTCACTGCTTGCAATGTGAGCTCTGCTGTGTCACTCAGTGCTCAGGTGAGTTCAGACCTGTGAGTCAGCAACCTCCAGGATTCCCTGCTTAGGTATGGCAGCAACCTTTAAATGACTTAATTGATTCTGGGGAAAAGGCTTGACTTTCCCACTGGTTACACTGGAACCATCCCTGTGCTTAGGAATGGGGAAGGAGAAAGTGGCAGGCCAGTGACTTGGGCTGGGCTTCCTTGCCTTTCCCACATTTCCTAAGAATAAACCAAATGGTGCTGGCATTTGCCAGTGTGATTGGAGTGTTGCTTTGAGGATTCTGATGAAGTTTCTCCTGGGCAGGACTGAGGAACCAGAATACAGTGGGGAAACAGGCAGGTCGTGTCTCTGTGTGTCAGCAATTGAGCACAGAGTGCGAATCTGCCCAGTGGGTGGAAGGTGGCATCCATGGATTGGCTTTTCCTGGCAAAGTGTCTGTGATTTAAAGTCTGCAGTGGCAAAATTAAATCATGGTTGTGCAAAAATTGCCATGCACAGAAATCCTGTGCAGAAAATTCATAATCACAGGGAGTCCTGCCAAATCCAAGAGGTCTGTGTGTGCAGTAATGTGGGATTTGTGTGCACTGTCCCAGGATGAAGCCCTGCTCAGGAATGCCCTGTTCTGCTTGCTGAATGTTCATATATTCCTCAGAAATACAGAATTTTGTGTGATAATATGAGAGCAGATGTTAGTTTCATGGCTATTATCAGATGTTTCCGAGGGATTTGCCAAATTGGTGTAATTTGTAAAACTGCCATTTTAATAAGCAAGTCATGTCTAAGGGAATAGGAGTGAGCTTGGCCTGTACAGGCTCCAATTTTCAAAGTCAGGAAAGAAACTCACTAGACACTTCACAGCACATTTGTTTTCCAGTTAAATTTTGGCTAGTACCAAACATCTCCAATTTGATTCAGCTGATTATATTCCAGTCAGAATATAAAAGAGTAATAATAATGTCTTTATCCTCATGAGACTCCTGTGGGGTGTTTTGGACTGTCACAAAAGCAGGACAGTATTAACCTCTGGTATTCTGACCATCCATTTTTGTCTTTCAGACTGCTTTATTTTACCCTTAAACTCTTTATACTGGATTCACTTGTTCTTATTTTGAGGTCATTTTCAGTCATTTAGCCAGAAGAACATCTGATAAACTTCCTAACCCTTTCCAGGTTTGAAGGAAAATTGAGGAGAGTGCAGATATGAGTTGCAACCTTTTTGCACATACATAAAATTAAAGACAGTGCAGAGCGTGCATACCTTTTTAGATAAACTGCTTCTCTCTGTAAATTAGGGGTCATAATTAATTCTATCTCCAGATAATTACACCACTTGGAATGAATATGTGAATCTCAGGAAATACATTCTAAATCACCAAATACATTTTTGAACCAACTATTATTTGTCAGCAGGAGCTTTGGCATCTGGTTGCTGGGTTATAATTAACTAATACTATGCAAATACTGCTGCAGAGAATGGGAAAATGACTGATTTGTGTTTGAGGGCAGCGTGTGACAAAGGCAGCCAGCACATGCAAATATTAATTTGCAGGAGTGCGTGAGATGGCTCCTTAGCTCCATCAGTGATTTGAACAATATCAGGAATTACTATTCCTCCTGCAGCCTCCATCTAGATGGGCTTTTCTGTATCAATCACCATAGCAACAACCACTGGTGGGAGTGAGGCTGCAATTCCGCTGCATTATTCCCTCCATGGGAGGCCTGTCATTTTTTCAGAGCAATGAGCTTCAAGGTCATCTTCATTTACCTCCATCTCTTCTGCTGTCCTTCCTGGAGGGCAGCTTTCCATGGGAATCTTGTCCTTCCAGCACAAATCCGTGCTTTAAAGAGTGGCATTTGACAGAAGATCTGTATGAAATATTCAGGTATTTGGTAAGCAGTTGACTGCAGGCAAAATAAATAATTTAGACAGAATTAAAGCTCAAAATAAATACTAGTTAAGCAAAACTAACATGCTGACAGTGCTGGTAACTGGGAGTTTCAACATAATCTACCCTGTCTGCACTCTGTGGCCTCCTTACCCATGGCCCAGCTCAGAGATTGGTTCTTTTGGGCTGAGAGAGCTGTGCTGGCACTTGGGACAGAAAACCTGGGCAGATGGAGCTCAGGAATTCCACCCCTCAGCCCTGCAGAACTCAAATCCTAAATCTCAGAGCTTGGGAGAGTTTCTCAAGTCTCCTGCCAGTGCTGAAGCAGCCATGAATCAACAGCAGATCTCTCCCTCCCTGATGCCAATGGGGGTATGCACAAATCATCCTTTGCCTGCTTTAGAAGATCCATTATCAGATTTAAACAAACATAAATTTTCAGATCCATTTTTTTAAGTTGCTTTGGGGACAGTGTCAGAAAAAGACAGTGTAATAATTCATCTTATCTTCTTGTCTTCAGCATCAGTGGATAATTGCTGCTATCCACTTTGCCACAAGTTTTACCAAATAATTATTCTTTAGGCCATTCGTGTAATTTCAAGTGAAAATGGCTCTTTTGGAGGAGAGATAAATTAAATACCTGAGTCTTCCTGAAAAGCTATAAAATCTTTAATTAGAGATTAGCAATGACAGGAGTTATAGTCCATTATGCATAATTCCCAGCTCCTGATAATGATGGACATACCACTTATTTCATTTTTTCAATTTTATCTAGATTTGAGGATCTGTGCTTGGTAGAGCTGTCCATAGTAGAAATGTTATGTACAAATGTATATTTTTTGAAATGACAGTTTTTAATGAGCACTCTGTATTTTTAGAGAATTCTACATCTTGAGAGCATTCTGCTTTTTTTTCTAAAAGCACTTAAAAAGCATGTGGCAGAATTATCTGAATTTTTGGTGCCATGCCTGAGCTAAGATTGTCTCTGCTGCACCAGACTCTCACTAAAGCCTCTGGTTAAATCCTGGCTCTGGGCAAAAGAGAACCAGCCAGTACTGAAACAGTAACTCCACAACTGCAATCTCTCTGATCTTCCGTTATTTTATTATTTTTAACTTCCTTTATCCCAAGGCTGCTTCTACTCCACTCTCAAGAGAAGTGACAAGAGTGCAGCTGCAGGCTGTGAGGCAAAAACTGTGACAGTTGTGCTCTACAGATTGGCACATAGCACAGGGCAAAAGTTAATCCACAATACCTCTGGTATATGTTGTCTATAGGCAAAATCACATCTACATAATCATTTATGTGTGATATTTTCCTAAAACTGTGAAGAACCTTTACACATTACAGTGCTCTACAGTAAACTGGTGTTATGGTTATGCTTTTAAGACTCTTGGTTAAACACATCTTGACAAACATTTCCAAGATTTCTGTTGGGATCATTCATGTTTGAAATAGGTTTTGCACCTTAGAGTACAACATTTATTAATTTCTTCTGTGCTAAAGAATGCTAATTATTGTTTGATTCCTTGGTCTTGAGTGAATCAGCCTACAATAGGACAGGTAGCAAATTTGGAGAACGCAAACAAATTGCTCAAGTCAAAAAATTCCCCAGCGATCATTTAATTACTATTGGCACATTTTCTACTGAAAAGCTCCGGAGGCAATGAAATACTGTAGTGATGGGACTGCGAGGTACCCTGACAGGTTTATGGAAGGGGATGTGAGGCAAACTGTCCCTGGGGCTCTCCTGCCCTTGCCCATCTCTGCAGGTGCTGTGTCCGATCACTGCAGCGCTTTCCTTATCGGGCTCTTGGCGGCTCGTGGTGCCGACACCCGGCGGCACCGGCACAGCTCTGCTGCCCTGCACCGGGGCAGCTCTGCTACCGGGCACCGGGACAGCTCTGCTACCGGGCACCGGCACAGCTCTGCTACCGGGCACCGGGACAGCTCTGCTACCGGGCACCGGGACAGCTCTGCTACCGGGACAGCTCTGCCGTGCACCGGGACAGCTCTGCCCTGCACCGGGACAGCTCTGCTGCCGGGCTGGGAGCCGGGCATGCCCTGAGCATGTTGAGATGCTCTGTCCCACGGCAGCAGCAGCAGAGCACACGGGAGGGGTGGACGGAGCTCTGTGCTGGAGGCAGCCGTGACCCAGAAGGAGCCGCTCGATCCCCCCTAAGAAGGGAGTTAGCAACAGCCAAACTGCCGGGCTTGTTCGTGGAGAGAGAGCTTGTGGTCTCTCTAGTGCTGGCGTCACGCTGAACTTAATTTTTTAAATGAAATAAAATAATCATGACCGTGCAATTTTTCTAGCTAGAAATTCTTAGGCTTCGCTGAGAAAGTCCTCATGAGAGGTTACAAAAGTGGAACTGCTTCTACTTTCTGGCTGTGGTTATCAGTAATTTTATATCTATGCTGGGATTTGTAGGTGCAAAGGAGGAGCTTTGGTGCAAACTTTCATTGTCTGTATCCCATTTCTGTGTTTATCAGTCACTTATTTGCCAATGCAGCAGATTTCTGAAGGGAAATATGTACAAACAGGAGGAGGGGTGGAGGTGGGACCAGGAAAACAACGAGGGGGAAAAGAGGGGCTCATTACACTTGGTGGAAAGGAAATTTATGCACATTTGGAATGTGCAAATCATTACAATCTTGCCCAAACATTAGGGATCAAAGAACTATGCAAGATTTTGCTCTCTGATGTGTTTCTGAGATTCATCAAAATAATGCCAGAAAAGCAATTTCTTCTCAGCCTTTATCTGTTACAGAAGCTGTACATAGCCATAGAAATATTCCTGTTTTCCCACTACCATTTTAAAATAGATTGGTAAGATTATAACTGTTACCTTGAATTTCCACTTTCTGGAGGAATGTTCCTTTTGCACTTCCATGTAATGGCTCCTCTGAAGACAGTGTTAAGTTATATAGCTGTCTACCGATCAGTAGGACTAATAGGTGATTTCTAGTGATGGGGTAAGGATAGAAAAATCTGCTGAATGGAAAGAAAGAGCAGAAATTGGGTGATATTCAGAGCATTTTAATGGTCTCAATTTTGCCATGCAAAAGAGGGAGGGTTTTTTTTGATACTTCTCCACCAGACTGTGCTTGTACTTCAGGTCCCCATGAGAAGAATGCATCTCAGTTCCTTTGGTGATCACTCCATTGTGTTCCATGATTGGTGTCAAGTGGGGCAACTGAGATTCTCTTCAATGTTTGTCCCTGCTGGAGGGAGCCTGGGTCCTGCCCAGAGCATGGCAGAATTGCAGCAAGGAAGGCAATCCATTTTCTCTTCTAATTAGGTGGATTGCTGTGCTCTAACATGGGAAACCTGGGATTAAATGGGACAGAGCACTGGGCAGGAGGATAGAAGTGTATATAGATACATACATAATATGTATGAGTGTGTGTGTATATTCATGTTCTGATGTAAAATAAGAGGCTGCTTAAGTTATCAGACAGAGCCCAACAAGTTTGCCATACAGAATGTAATTAGGCATCTGTGCAAGTGGACATGTTCTTAATTGCTGGATAAATGGAGTTTTATTCCTAGGTATAAATCAGACATAACATTGCAGTAGAATCCCACTGGGTTCCTGTCGCTGGCTGAAATCTGGGATATGATATCTGGGTCCTTTAGAGGGATTCTGCTGCTCTCCAGGTGCAATTGCTACTGCAGTGATTGGTACCATCTAAACTGTGTGGTCCAGTGTAGGGGCTCTGTGATATGGCAGTAAGTAGTTCTGCTTCTGAAGACAAAAGGATTCCCAAGTGCAATATAAAAAATTAGCTATTGTAATTTATATGCATTTATATTTATTGTACTTGAAATTTGTCAAAGCCATAACTTTCCCTGCAGAGGGCTGAAACTGCAGAAGAAGAATTCTTTTGTAAGTAACTACCTCAAAGTACTTACAGAGAATTTCTTCTGCGGTTTTGGTTCCCCCACACCTTAATGGAATAAAGTGACTGCGAACTGTAATTTGTTGGAGTATCTGAAAGTTTAATTTGAGCAGGCATCTCTGGTTCAGCTGTCCATTAGGGTTGCAGAGGAGAGTGCTCCACTCAGCTTCTATCTGACAAGCACCTCATTTGTATGTTAATGTTGAGTTGTGATTTCCAGGGAAGGCATTCAGCGTGTTGTAAAGGGCCTTACTGGCAGATTGCAGCTAAATTGATGCTCGACTCACTAAATATTTACCCTACACATCCCACTTAATATGTCCAAAACCAGGCATACTGTGAAATCCTGAAACCTGATTTTGTGCTTATGAAAGTCAGGAAGCTGGTAATGTCAGCGTGGAGCCAAGCGGAGCCCCGGTGCTGCCAGCGCGGCCTCAGCCTCTCCCTGCAACATCCCGCCCATTCCCGTTCCGTGCTGCTGCTCCCGCCCGGCCTCACCCGGCTCCGGCTACGGAGCTGACCCGGCTCCTGCCCCAGGGCTCACCTGGCTCCAACCTCGGGGCTCACCCGGCTCCTGTCCCAGGGCTCACCTGGCTCCTGCCCCAGGGCTCGCCCAGCTCCCGCCCGGCCTCACCCGGCTCCGGCTACGGAGCTGACCCGGCTCCTGCCCCAGGGCTCGCCCAGCTCCCGCCCGGCCTCACCCGGCTCCGGCTACGGAGCTGACCCGGCTCCTGCCCCAGGGCTCGCCCAGCTCCCGCCCGGCCTCACCCAGCAGCTCCTCAGTGCCAGGGCAGCGCTGCCCCTGCTTCTCTCCCTCGCAGTTCCCACAGCCCTGCTGCCCCTCCTGCTCCAGGGCTGCCCGTGGTCCCTAGAGGATGCATCCTGAGGCACAGCTGAGGAGCACTGTGGCCTCACCCGCTCCTGGCCACGTGGTCACCACTGGGAGAAATGTTTCGGGGTAATGCCAAATACCAGCCATGGTAATGCCTTTGTGCCTTTGTCTTCAGACACCCCTACTGTGCCAAAGCTGGGGCAGCGGTGAGGGCCGGGTTGGACACCTCCCAGCTCACCTGTTTGTTTTTATTCCCAAGCCTGTTCTCCCAACGAGTTCCAGTGCAGCAACAAGTCGTGCATCTCCATCATCTTCGTGTGCGACGGTGACAATGACTGCGGGGACGGCAGCGATGAAAGGAAGTGCTCCCCTCTGACCTGCAACCCCAACGAGTTCCAGTGCAACAACAGCGTGTGCATCCCGGAGCTGTGGGTGTGCGACAACCAGCCCGACTGCGAGGATCACTCGGACGAGTCCATGGAGAAGTGTGGCTACGACGCCAAGGCCCTCAACACGTGCGCGGCCCACGAGTTCCAGTGCGGGAACGGCGAGTGCATCCACCTCAACTGGAAGTGCGACGGGGATGAGGACTGCAAGGACAAGTCTGACGAGCAGGACTGCCGTGAGTGTGTGCAGGGCAGGGCCAGGGGGCTGCTGAGGGCTGGCTTTGAGGGCAAGGCTTTGATGTCTGAGCAGCAGCTGTGCCAGACAAGGAGCGCTCGTGTCCCGCGTGACGTGGCTGGGTGCCCGGCCCAGCGGGGTCAGGTGTATTCCACACTCCTTTTGTGCTTTTTCCTTGAGAGTCCACAGAGGAGGTGTAAGAGCTGCTGGGTGGTACCGTGCCTCAGAAGAGATCTGTTTCACTAGAAAGACAAGGAGTGAAAAATGGGAAAAATGTTCAAAGCCCTGAGGCTGCATGGTGGGGTCACAGCCTGGAGGTTAGAAGCTGCTATGCCAAAGGGAATATATGATCAGCAGAAAGAAACTAATTCATTTTCTGCCTCTGAAGTTGGAGTACACTGAACAAGGCAGTCCAGAGAAGTAGCTCTGAAGAATCCAGTTTGAAATGGATTTTGAGCTTGGCTTGATAAAGGCACAGAGCTAATAAATAATGGATTTCTTTTCAGCTGGCTTTATGCATTTAACATGCTGATGTTGGTATGTGTGGTATTTGGAATGTTTCATCCGTCTTTAGCCACTAAACTGTTCAAGCTGGTCGCTTACCTGAGGATGGAAGGAGAGGAAACCAAGAGCAAAATGTTTTGCTAGAATATTCATAATGACAAGATTGAAATTAAATATTTACATAGCTGTTTATATTTAGCAGCTCTGACATTGTGCCACCTCTGGGAAAGAAGGCAGCAACCAACTGCAAACCCAGGGATTTTTACAAGGTATCTTAGAAAATTTATCACTTTTGTCGGCACCATCTTTTCACACCCATGACAACACTAAGGCCAGGCTGGTGAGCAGCTGTGTGGGAGAGCCCTTCTAGCAGATGGAGATCAGACTTTCTTCCAGGCAGAGAAGCAGATGTACATTCAGTGGCTTCTTGAACAAGAGGAGAACATAGTGAATCCTGGATACCACATTCCCACTGCAGGAGAGGAGGGGGATGAGCCACAGGTTACCCTGTACCTGCTGTACCTTTAAAATAGTCAAGGACTCTTTTAAGAGAGGCAAGAGCTGAACAGAAGAAGGCAAAAAGTTTTGTTAGGAAGAGAGCAGCTTTGGCTGCTGGGTACGAGGCTGTCAAGCCCTCCCAAGGAGGGGTGGATTAGGTAGGCTGTCTTTTCCTTCATCTCCAAGATGCTGAAGTTGCTGGCAGAGCTCTTGGGCAGCAGGTACCCAGGCAGTGCTGCCAGGGTCTGAAGGATCACTGGGACCGTGGAGTCAGGAGACAAAGTGGTTTCCTGGCTCTGTTTCAGGAAAGCCATGCAGAAGCACAGCTGCTGGAGATGAGCACTGTTGGGGCAGCCTGGGTGGTTTGGTGCCTGAGACCTCTCATGGGCTGTCCTCTACAAATCAGGAGGCAGTGACGAGGGCTGTGTTACAAACAAAGGTGAAGAACTGGTGTCTGGTACAGGGACTCCAGCAGAACTGATCTCCATCCCACGGGATGCTTTCCCTGCAGTGCCAGCAGCCTGAGAGGATGGCTGAGCTGGGACAGCTCAGGAGAGGGAAAGGTGAGCTCCCTTCTATTGCCAAGTGGAGAAAGAGGGGAGCAGCTCACTGATGGTGCTTTCTGATGAAATGCCTCTTAAGTTCTGATCCCTGTTCAACTTGAAATGTCATAACCCCATTTATTTTGGATTTATTTTGACATTCTGCTGGGTGAGAGGAGTGGGACCGTGCCCCATGTGCCTTCCTGAAGCAGAGGGCCCACTGTTCCCCAGCTTCTTTCCTTGGTGTGACAGGCACCAGCCACGTCCAGCTGAGCTCAAACTGCTGAGCCCTGAGGCCCAAAGGAGCTCAGCTCCACCAGCCTCCCTGAGCTGCAGAGGCACCAGAGGCAGCTCCCAGGGCAGAGGAGCAGCTGGACACTGCTGCAGCACAGCACGGTGCTGACAGCCAGTGGAGAAAGGGGGAAATGCGGCAGAAGGGACTGGAGAGAACTCTGAGTAGTGGAGATTTGGCACAATGAGGGTCTCAGTCTAACACAATTGCAGTTTGTCTATCTGCACGTGAGCAGATTCTGCTACCTGCAGTCCTGGGGATTGGGAAACAGTGGGATTCAAAACCCCATTGTTTTAGGTACCTCAGTGCTCCTCTGCGCAGAGTCCCTGGTTCTGGTTGCAGCCCAGTGCCACAGCAAGGTGTGAGCCCTGCAGGGATGGGATTCTCTGAGGCAGCAACCAGGAGAGGCCTTGCAGCACGGAGCGCTCGTGTAGCTGATGTGTTGGCTGGGTCAGAGCCAAAAGTAACGTTGCTTCCTCATCTTAAACACAGCTATTGCTGGGGTGCACCTGCCTGCAGTAAGAAAGGGATATTTGGGAGCTCTGGAAACCCAGCATCACTGCTCATCTGTTGGACTGAAGAGTTCAGGGACCTTTATGATTCTTTTCCTGTGCAGAAATTCTCTGGTTGAGATCAGTACACGGGGCATGCAGAGAGTTACCGGTGTGTGACGCAGCTGTGTCCCCTTAGCAGCAGGGATGGCACATGGGCCCCTTGGCTGGACTTGATTAAAACTGCAGACCCCACCACGACATCTTCTCTTGCAAATGGGGATCATATGGGGTTTGTGCAGTTTAAACAGAGGGATGGGAGCTGATACTTAAAAAAAAAAGTCACAAGGCCATCACCCGTCATTTGTTATAAACATTTTGGATTGGTAAATGAGTAGAGCAGAAATGAAGGGTGACAATTGGCGAACAGGTTTTGGCAGCAAGACAGCAAATAAATAGGAGGGAATGAGTCATTTCAGGAAAGCTGTGTGAGAACATTGGCTGGGTTTTTTTTCCATAGCATATATATTCAAATATGTATATATGTATATTTATAAAATGAACATTAGGTTAGATTTATTAGTCTCCAAATCTGGAATGGTTATATTTTAAAATGTCCTTTGCAACTTGCATTACGGCACTGAGAGGAGGGAGAATAAATAATGCTTACAACTGACAGCAAGAAAACAGACCCCTTGAGACCTGACCTCACACCTTCCTGCCTCCATCTCCCCATATATAAAATGGGGATTGATGCATTTTGGAAATGTTGGGATTTTCTTTTTTGGGGAGGAAGGGAAAAATATCCACAAACCAGAAGAAACTGAGGCTCAGGTCTGAATATACCTGCTGAATTTGAGCCATCCAGCTTTGTGCCCAGGATTTGTAAATGGGAAGTGTGTCTCTTTGAGGGTGCCTGTTAATTTAGCAGGGCTTTGGTAATTTGTTTTGTATTTGATTTGCAGAGTAGATGGTTGTAAAACTACTGAGATTTCACTGATTTAAACCTTCCAAATTAGGCACAGCAATTTTCTGAACATCTTGTGCAAATAAACAGCACGGCTCTTCCCTCTTCTTGGGTTATTGCTTTGCCTTGGGAATGGCCTTAATGGGAACCTGCTGTCAGCTCTGCCAGCGGGGCTGAGATGAGTTAGTCTCAACTGCAGGATAACATGGAATTCTCCTGAAAAATGCAGCAAAAGATAGAAATGCCACAGATGCATTCTAATGCCTTTGTAATCAGTAAGAGCTGTTATTGTATCTGTGTTTTCTAGATGTCTGTTGAGAGGCTCAGGGGCTGTTCCTCAAAGGTCTGAACTTCCACAGCTCTGGTGGAGTGAGAAGTGAGCCAGGAAACCCAGCCTGGTCTCCAAACTTCTGTCTCTTCTTGAAGCAAAGCTTTGTGTAGTGGAGTACAGCCCCACATCTGTGTTTTGCAGTCTCTGCAGCAACTGAGCTAAGAATTGTGCTGTCATTTTTCTCTCAGTCTTGTGGTGCTTGTGCAGCATTGTCTTTGCAATTCCTACAAAATTCTCCTTAATTTTAATTCATTTTAGGATTAGAAAACTTTCTGGTTTTAGCATTTAGCTATAATTTCTTTTTAGAAGAGCTTTGAAGATTGCAATTGAAGACAATTATAGGTTTTATAACTGCTGTCTCCCAAATCTGTAGCTGTTGTCACGCAGATTTACTTGATAAACTGGAGACCTGTTTCTGCTCCAGAAAAGACAAAGCCCCTTTGGCTTTAATTACATGTTTCACTTTTGTGAGGGGTTAATATTTCTGGTCAGAAATGAAGGACCATCCTATCCTACCTCCACACAATGAAACTGTTACAGAAAAGGTGAAACAAACTGGTTTTCAAGTTAGGGGTGAAGACAAGAAATAATTGTGGCAAGGGAATTTTCAGCAAGACAATCGGGAAAGCCTTGCAGTGGCCAAGGTTTAGCTCAGCAGAAGTCAGGGTTTCCTGTGGAGAAGGGTGCTCAGGGCTTCCCCAGGCAAGTGGCTGTACATGCCAGGAACAGTTCAAGCAGAAGTGACTCTGCCTCCCTGCAGGAGTTCTTGGTGCCACTTCCAGACCTGCGGTCTGTGACTCTCCCAGACCATGGCTTTGTTTCTTTCCCTCCTTCATTTTTCTGCATTGGTAGAGCAGCAGATCCCACATGCTTAGTTTGGAGCTGCTGTCCCAGATGTCCCACTGAGGTTTCCCATTCCTGGGTTTATTAGCTGAAAACGTGGCAGCACAGCTGGTCCCATAACTGTGCTTATTGCTTGGGATTTTTTTGTCACTTTGTAGCTTTTTAAGAATATAGTGCATATGGCTTTCCTCTCCAAGGAGCAGTGCTATTTCCAAACATCCCTCATGTGAATACTGTATATTTCTAATGACAGGATTTCTCCCTTTCCCTACCAGCCCTGCCAGTTGTGGCTTTTCCTGTCTCTGGTGCCTTTTGGGGGCTGAAGATGCACTAGAGCTAAGTCCAGTGAAGCAGTCATGAACCTGGACCCTGCATCCTGCGGGATGCAATCACCAGTCATGTGGAGTCTTTGTGCAACTGATACTTTATGGTATTGATGCTGGCTCACTTCATGTCTGCAGCTCTCCTGGGTTATCTGAAAGTAGTCATTTTTATATTAGAACCAGTTTGTCAAATTGTCCAGGGCAGTCTGCAGACAGCTCTCACCTCCCATGTAGTAACACCAGTGCTGGCCTCCCCTCACTACTCAGAAGCAGTGATTTTCTGTCAGACCATACCAGGACACAATCACACGATGGAAAGGCTGGAATCAGGAGCTCTCCAGGGTGTGCTGCCTTAGCAGGACTTTAGGAATACATCCAATGAACTGCTGATGTTTGTGTCTCGTTGCTGCTTTCATCCCTGCTGTGACCACTCTGCTTTGGCAGAGTCACTACAGGTGTCCTTCCTGGGCCTTAGCCCAAACATGTTTTGAAATGTGTCTGAAATGTAATTCTTTTCTGAAGGAAGGAGAGCTGAGGAGCAGTTGCTTTTACCTACCCAGTGTCATTGTACACTCTAAGCTGGAAAGCAGCCTGGCCTCACACAGACTGCAGCCCCCAGAGCTGCCGCACTTCTGGGAGTTTTGCTGCCTGCTTGCTTTGTTCTGTGTCACCTGAGAAACTTCACTGCTGGCACAGGTCTGTTTTGACTGGGTGTTCTCGTGCAGGCTTTGATGCTGCTTTCCCAGGGATGTAGAGGATGATCTGGGACAGCAGAGGGGCACAGGAGAACAGTGGCTGAGGCAGCTGCTGCCTCTGTTGCTTTGGTGGGCAGTCGATACTCTGACATTTGCTGCCAGACGATGCAACCCCAGCAGTGTCAGAGGGACGTGGTTGATAGGTATCACACAAATGACTGAGTTCTGTGTGGCTGATGCTTGAATGTGTTGTTTTAAAGCTCTGGTGACCTGCCAGCCAGATGAATTTCAGTGTGGTGACGGGACCTGTATCCACGGAGCAAAGCAGTGTGACAAGGTGCACGACTGTCCTGACAACAGCGACGAGGCCGGCTGTGTGCAAGGTGGGTACGGCTGCTCCTCGTAATCCATGGGGCAAATCTGCCAGGGCTGTGTGGCCTCTGGAAAGGGAAGAGGCCTGCGCTGCTCCTCTGGGCTGTGCCAAGCTGCTTCCTGTACAGTTTAAAGCCATTCTGGCAGTGGGATTGCTTGGGAGAGATGATTGTGCTGACCAGGCAGAGTGCACGACTTGAAAAGTTCTTTGCATGGTGCTCAGGCTCAGTGTTCGTTTGCTTAATCCCATCCCATTTCTGCTAATGACGCCCTCCTGAGCTTTGTGTCAGCCTGTTTGTTGTCACAAGCTTCTTCTAACGTAGTTGCTTTCCTCTCTTGCCCAACATGACAGAGTCAGCATGTGAAAGTCCCAGCAAGTTTCAGTGTAAGAGTGGAGAGTGCATTGACGGAGGCAAAGTGTGCGATTCTCATAGAGACTGCAGGGACTGGTCTGACGAGCCTCTGAAAGAATGTGGTACAGTACTTGCCTTCTACGTGTTGCTCCTGTTGTAACTGCTTCCCCTCTTCTCCATCTGCTGCTCACAGCTTTGAGTGTAACCACATGTAGCTGCTAATGCTATTTCTCACTCTGCTCCTCTTTCCTTGCCTTTATTCTCTCATCACCCTTCATATGAATATAATTAGTAGCTTAGTCTGATCATCTGTAAGTTTGAACTGTGCCCTTCTCCACTCAGTTTTTATTCCTGGAGGGATATCTGAACTGAGCACGGGACTAGGAATGAGGAATTCCCCCTCTCCCTAAATACTAGTGTCCTCCATAACACAGACCAGTTTATTTAGCCTCATTGCCTAAATTATCTTTGAATTCTAAGATGATGATAACACCATAAAAATACAGCATTGGGAACATGCTTTGAAGGTGGAAACATGTAGAGTGGCAGCAGCCCCCGAGAGAGGACTTGAGCCATTTCTGGATTGTACATGTTGTTGCTGTTTCCCTCAGCAATGACAGCAGGCTGCTCTCTGCAGCATCCTGCCAGCTCTGGGCTGTGGGAATGCCAGAAGAGTCGGGGCTGTTGGAGCCAGGGGAACAGAGCCCAGGCCACAGAGCTGTGTCCTTCTCACAGGACAGCTCTCTCTTGCCTTTCCCACCAGATATCGTGAGCACCAGCCCCGATCTGCAGCATTACTCAAACACATTTTTTGTTTTCCCTAATGCACAGATGTCTCTAACAGGCATCTCCTTCCATGATACCGTGCAGCTCAGTGGCTGCCCCTTAAAGAACTCCTGTTCAGGAAGAACTGTCAGTCTCTCCGTTTTAGACAAGGAAGAGTGTGTGCATGCCTAGTGAAGATGCTCCTACCTCATGTTTCCAGTGTGCCCTTGCTTTCTTCCACTAATCCACATCTCCTTGTTTCTCTGAGTGGCTGTTGCAGTTGTCTGTCTCTGGAGGTCTCCCAACAAAGCTGGCAGCCCGGTTTGTCATAGGAGACTGGGCAGTGGCACAGCTGGGCTGCGATTGGTGCCATGATTGGTGCAGCCCTGGGCTGGCAGTGAGGTGTTGCTGAGTTGGGAAGCACAGAAAGCCCCAGGGGAAGGTGTTTCTCAGAGGGCTGTGGTTGCTGTGACTCTAATGCCCGCACACAGGTTATCCCCACAGGAGGCAGAGGTGCAGGACACACTCCCCAGCTCAGTCTGTCTGTCTGGCCGTGCTGAACTCTGCAGTGTCCTCAGAGAGCCCCCCAGAAAAGCACTGCAGAAGGCAGGACAACACGTGGATGTTGTAGGCAGGCAGGGAATCTACTGCTGAAGTTTGGGTGAAGAGTTTGCAGCTGCCCAAGGTCCTCCTGCCTGGCTCTGCTGGCTCCTCCTCAGCTCCTCTTGAGAAGTGCAGCAAGTGAATCAGCACTTGATTTACAGCCCCTCAATCCGTTCCACAGAGCACCTCTGAAACTGTGGGAATCACCTGAGTGAGAGTTTGCTTGTTAATCAAAAGAGCCTTTGTAGTATTTTGCAGAGAGCAGTTGTGCATGTTGACTCAATCTGCTACAGACCCGTGCAAGTGTAGGAATAGGAGATTTCTGTCCATAAATGTCACTCAACAGTGACAACACACAATGGGACTGTGGACACCTTCTCAGAGCCTGGTGAATTTGCTCCATTAATTTTGTATTGCAATCTCTGTATGTACCTGCTAGAAAAGTGAAAGCATCCCAGTGCAAGATGGATTCCTTCTGGCACGGTATTTTCCCAGTCTTACTGACTTAATTGGGTTGTGGTTGTTTCCATTTTCTTCCAAGAGCAGAGGTTTAATGGCTCTGCTGTGCTGCTCACCTGCAGTGTGCAAGGAAGCAAGAAGTAAAAGATAAATGAAAAATTTGCCTTTAAATTGCACTATAGACTGGAACATCCCTGAAATCCCACAGCTGCTGTTCAGCAGTCTTCCTTAAGGAGAGAACTTTCTCTTCACCTTTTGTAGGTCCATTAAAACAAGAAGAAATATTTTCTCTGACAGGAAACCAGCTTTTCACAACCTCTCATTCAGTTCTACGCTCAAGGATCCATTTATTCTGTTTTTCATTTCAGCACTTGAGAGCAGGATCAGAGAGGTGGTGTTGGATTAGAAAAGGCCCTAGAAGAGGATGGGGGCTGTTGCTTCATAAATTGCACACTGGGGCAGCTGGGGGCTGCCAGCAAAGACTGTTGTAGGGGATGTGTTTGTGGGAGGACTGCATCTCTGTGCTAATGGAGGATCTCTGACAGACTGCACTTCAGTGTATTCTGGAATTTTTCACATAGATCATTCCTTGGAGCTAGATGGGAAAATAGTACAGTATTTCAAAATAGCTGGCCCTTGGGAGCTGAGAGTCCCCCAGCATGAATTATTAAAGCTCAGAGAGACTGTTCAGAAAAGTCAACATGAACCAGTGCATGGGGAAGGAGGAGTCTGCTGGAGAGAGCCCTTAGGTCCCTTGGAAGTTTCTCACATGTGGCAGAGCAGCTCAAAGCAGCAGCTCTCTGATGGGATGAGATGCAGAGACTCACACACGCTCTATCCCCAGGGCTCCCCATTCATTCAGCCGCTAGCTCCGAGTCCAAATGATCCCCCAGTGTTGGTTTGGAATAATAAAGAGCAAGAAAGGGATACAGTGGAGGCTTCCTGTCTCTGAAGGCACTTGTGCTCTATAAGGCCAGTACCAAAACTGATAGAAATGGGAAAATCCCTTAATTTTATTCAATCTCACAACTAAAAGGCCCCGTTTGTCAGAGGTGATCTGTGTGTCCCCTGCAGGTGTTAATGAATGCTCGATGAACAACGGTGGCTGCTCACACATATGCAAAGATTTGAAGATTGGTTACGAGTGCGAATGCCCGCCTGGATACAAACTTCTGGATAAAAAAACGTGTGGAGGTAATTGACATGCAAACAGCAGTCCCTTGTGTTTCACCATGGAGAGACGTGATTATATTCACTTGAGCATTGCTCCATCACAGATGGTTTGATTTCAAGTTATTGATGGGTTTCAAACACTCCTTTCAGACATAGATGAATGTGAGAATCCAGACGCTTGTAGCCAGATCTGCATTAATTACAAGGGAGACTACAAATGTGAGTGCTACGAAGGATACGAGATGGACACCCTGTCCAAGAACTGCAAGGCTGTAGGTAAGACAGCGCCACAGGCACTGAAACTCTGCTTGCTCAACAGCACAACTCCGCTAAGAAAACACGCGCGCAGGGCTGAGGCAGGGGAACGGAAACAAAAGGGAAACACAAAAGCGAGCAAAGACATTTCACTGTGAGCAGCACAGAGCTGCAGCAACAGCAGATGCATCTCTAGGCAAGAACTACTGATCGTGCAGATCAGAATATTTTAACAGTGTACAGAGAAAGACTGCATTCACTACTTGGCTGTTTGAAGCTGAAACTAGAAAAGAAAGTCTCTTGACAGGTGTTACTGAAAACAGTGCAGCAAAAACATTTAGTGGTAGTAGTATTGAAGGAAAGACAACATCCCAATTAAAACAGGGTAGCTGAGCCACCCCTCCGCCCTCCCAGCTGTAAGTCACCAAAATCTGGCTCAGGATTTTGTGCTGAAATGAACTGAAGATGAGGCCATTCCCAGAGTTTCGCTTGTGGCTTAGCAGAACAGGCTGTCCAAGTGCCAGCGTGTGTCCAGGGACCACAGGGATGCCTGTGTGTGACAGCCCTGCCTCTGGAGCAAGTTTCCACTTGCTTCCAGCATGGTGTACAGCTTCTGTACAAACACAGCTATCAGTGACTGAGATTCCATTGTTGTTTGAGAAATGAAAGCTGAATCCAGCCCTTGGGACAGCTGCTGAAGTGACAACTGTGCTGATTTTCTGTGCTAGGCAAGAGCCCGTACCTGATCTTCACCAATCGCCACGAGGTCCGTAAAATAGACCTGGTGAAAAGGGACTATTCCCGGATCATTCCCATGCTGAAGAACGTGGTGGCACTGGATGTGGAGGTGTCAACAAACAGAATATATTGGTGTGACTTGTTCTACCGAAAAATCTACAGGTAAGAGGCAAGAGAGGATCTGTGTGTGTGTGTGTCGGTCCCTTCCCAAAGCTGCATTCCCTCTGTATCCCCTAAAGCAGTCCAGAGAACAGTGCAGGGTACAGGGCACCTGAGGGCTTTTCTGCCCTGACAGGATTACTTGCTGTGGCCAGACATGGTAATCTTTTTTGGGAATTGATAAAGACATCAGAGGCTTGTGCAGTTATCTCTTTGATAATACAGGCTGACTTTTCATCAATGCCAGATCCTGCTGCACTCGTGCCATTAAATGCAGGCTCTTGTTTCCTCAACTATGGATACTGCAAAGCAGGGCCGAGGCTGCTGCCACACTGTGAGTGTTGTAAGGGAGCCACAAAGGACCTGGCATCTGGAAGGACAAAGCGGCTGAATGGTGGGAGCAAGGAGGCAGCAACACAGACACAAGCTGCTGTAGTCTCTGGTAGACTGGATTTAAATTCACAGCACCTGACCACAGTACACGTTCTGTAACTCTATTCTCAGTCCTCCTTCAGCTGTTTTTATGGCATCCATCACAGTTATTATGTGCCAGGGTTTGTGAGTGTGCTTAGCCAAAAAAGCATTTAATTTATGTGCTGAAAATCCCCCGTGTATATTCTGATTTGCACAGCTATTGCAGCTTCTGCAGCGGTTTGCTCTGGATTTCAGCTAATGTTCAGGCTCAGGCTGACTGGTGGGAGACAGGCCAGGGTTTCTGCAGGCTCTGGTTGCTCCCATGGCCTGCAGGGATATCTGCCCAGGCTGTGATAATTGACCACCAGTAGCTGGGCAAGTGCCCTGAGGGACCTGTGGGGCTCTGAAAGTGGGGGGATAGTTCAGAAGAAAGCTGTCAGCACTCACTGGGTCTGTCTGAGCAAGGGCTGTTCGTACACAGAGAATTATCCAAGACACTGCTCCTGCAGCACTCCAACAGTATATATGCTGAGAGCCCCTGGGAACAAGCAGTGTGTGGTTGAGAGGCTATTGCAAGGTGAAAACTCTGGTACAGGAGGTCATGGCTGGCGAGAGATCCCGTCTTTCATAGTGGTCACCTCACTTGCCTTTCCAGACCCTGTCCTGTCGAGGTGATGTCTCCTTTGGGGTGTGAGATCTTTTACAATATTTAGTTGGGAGAATTGAATTGTCACCTGTGCCTGAGCCTTTCCATTGTGGAAGCTGCAGGAGCCTCTTGGCTTTCCCTCCTGGGCAGGCAGAGGTGGGAAGCAGGAACCCAACTGCTGCACTGGCAGGGATGAACTGGCCTGGAGCCGTGCACTGAGAGCACGAGGTGCTCGTCACGCTGGAGTCCTGGCAGCGCTGTCAGGTGCCCATAGAGCCCGAGGTACCATTCCTGTGGTGCTGGGTCAAACAGAACCATTCTTGCAGGGAAGATGCAGCAGTGTGCTGGTCATCCAGACTGACTGCATGGCCATTCCAGCCCTGGCTGCAGACTGTGAAACTGTCAGGAGTTCTTGGGTTTAGATATTTCAGTTCCAAGGCTCTAATCTGATACTGGAGAACTCAGCTCCCATACAATTCACCTTCTCATTCCATGAGTGAAGAAGGCAGGATGGGCAATGAAGAGAGGCTGTGAAGCAACTTAGGATTTTAAATGTTTTGGGTGAGGGGCAAAAACTTCCTGCTGTTTTGTAACTGTTTTAAGATGTACTGAGTTATTCTAAGAGGCAGGCTAAGCTTCTACAAACACTAATGCAAACTCGGGATAAGTAATTTCAGTTCACTCAGCAGAATTGATATTGAGAGCAGAATCAGCCTGTGTGGTTGTAGGAGCAACATTCCAGTTATTTATGAAACATCCATGTGGAGTCTGCTGCCTTTCATTATCATTTTGAAAGATTTTGAGGCTGCCACTAATATTTAGTGAACATTATGTTTGTATCTAGTGAAATCACTTGCCAAATTAATGCAGCTTCATGAATTCCTTTGACGAATCATAATTAGCTACACCACTCCTAATTCTGCGGTACATTTAAGCACATTTATTGCATGCTCTGTTCAGCAGAACCCTGGAGATTATATTTTTATGTCCATAAATCTCACAAATCAATGCTGATGTTAATGTGCCTGAAGTGAAATGTTTTCCTGAATTGTGCAGTTAGAGTAGGAAGCAGGTAGAATGCTGAAATGAGCAGTTCCCTACTGTGGAAATGCTGCTGTATGGGAACAGGGAAATAAGAGGCTGAAGGAGACAGCAGAATGTTGCAGGAGCACCATAAGGATTCCTGTGTCAGCCACGCTGTCCCTGGGCCCAGCTCTGGGAGCCGTGTGGGAGCCCTGTGACCTCCTGTCCCCGCAGCGCCTACATCGACAAAGCGAGTGACACGGCCGAGCAGGTGATCCTCATCGACAGCCAGCTCAACTCCCCCGAGGGCCTGGCCATTGACTGGGTCCATAAGAACATCTACTGGACAGACTCTGGAAACAAGACCATCTCAGTGGCCACTGCCGATGGAAGCAGGAGGAGGACGCTTTTCAACAGTGACCTCAGTGAGCCCAGAGCCATCGCTGTGGATCCCACACAGAGGTGAGTGTGAACACCACGGACACCCCTTTGCCAACAGAGACGTTCCAGTCGCCTTTTTGCCCCTCTGACAAACCTGGGGGGAATTTTCATCTCACCAGGACTTCAGATATCCTTTAAGATGTACCCTGCAGTGGGGCTGTGCAGATGCTTTAACCCTTGTTAAAGACAGTTCAGGGTTCACTCAGTGTTCACTGAGACTGAGCTGATCCCAGCACAGACTGTGCTGGGAAATGAAGTCTGTCTGACTTGTGTTTGGGCTATTTGGATGAGTGAATGTCAGGTACCTAACATGCACAGCAGAAGAGCTTTCAGGGGTTAGTTACTGAGATGAGACGCTGCATTCTGGTGCAAGTGTTGTGGCCGATTACCCAGTGGGAGAACTGCACGTGGTTCCACCAGCAGAATTGACTGCTATAATAAGGAAAGAACTTTAGGACACCTGGTGCAATCAGCAGTGCAGGTTCCTAACTGGAGTCCAGGCTATCGCTCTCTCCCCTCTGCCTCTCTCAGGTTCATGTATTGGTCTGACTGGGGAGACAAAGCCAAGATCGAGAAGGCCGGTCTGAATGGCGTGGGACGGCGCGTGCTGGTCACCGACAACATCGAGTGGCCAAATGGCATCACACTTGGTAAGTGCCCAGCTCAGAGCTCCAGCACCCACTGGGGCTGAAGGAAATCTGGTTTTATTGTTAAGTAGGAAAACAAAATTGTAAATGCTCAAAGGCACCTGCCCACGCAAATCCTAAACTGGCCTGTCACTACCGCTCACAAACGTGAGCTCCCTTATTTCAGCAGCTCAAGCAGGAAGTCTTGCAGCAGTCAGAACCTCATACTGCAGGAGCCTTGAGTTGCTTGTCATTGGGCCTTAAGGCAAAAGGAAATTTTGGGGGAGGATGCAGAGCTATGACAACCCTTTAGAAGTCTGAAAAGCGTCTGAACCCTTGGTGTTGAATGTCTCTGTACCTGGGCCTGTCTCAGGAGCAGTGTCAGGATCCTGCACTGGACTGATGAATGATGCACAGTGTATCAGGGAAAGGACAGGGCCTGCAGAGCCCATTCCCTGTCACCATTCCCTGCCTGCCCAGCTGCTCAGGCCAGTGGAACCCAGCAGAGGGCTGTGGGGGTTCCCCCTCCACACCAAGCAGCAGAGTGGGAAGGAGGTTTCATGGAGCAGTGGGGAACATCCTGCTCTGGAGTTGGAGCTGCGTGTTTAACACCGTGCAGGTGTGAGGTTCTCTGCTTGGCTTTGAAATAGCTGGCTGTGGCAAGGATGGAGGAGAAAATGCTGCTGCCATTCCATGCTGCTGAAGTGCTACTGCTGTGAACAAATAATGTTATCATTTAGTAATTAAGAAATTAATTAACGACTTGTTCAATTATATAACATGTTAGGTTGGCTCTCATCCACTTGCATTCTGTTCAGTGAATCCCATCCAAAATGGATGAATTTGCTCCAGAAAGAGAAATGCAGGGCTTAGCATTCCAAATAACATTGGATCCTTTCCTCCCACTCTTACCTGCACTCTCCCCAAACCTGGCTGATTGTGGTAGGACTGTCCCCACCAGCAAATTCCCCCAGCCTGCAGCATAAGAAGGGATTTTGGGCCCAGGATTCTTCTTTACTGAAAATGTGTGAATCTCACAGCTCCTTCAGAGAGGTGTTTCATTGGAAACCCAGTAGTTGTTCCTCCAGCAAGAGGCCAAGGCCTGAACAACCTTGGGAGGGATGAAGCTTCTCACTCAGGCACTGATGGAGAGAATCTGGGAAGCCCAAACTGCTGCTTCCCTGCTGCTCCTGGTAAAAAAGAACCTCATTGTACAAGGCTGTCAGTCAGGCATTCCCCACACACACACAGCAGAATGTTCCTCCTTTTTAATCTTATTTATAGGGTCTTATCCCAGCATATCTGGGCACTGATTCAAAATCAGAACTAGTGTTAAAAAAAAAAAAAAAAAGAGGCCAAATAATAAAGAGATTAGTCATGCTGCCAGCAGGAAGAACATGCTGGGCAAGAGCAAAAGAGTTGCAAGAGCTGTGTGTAATTTTGCTTCATTGTGTTTTACTTTCCAGATTTGCTGAATCAGCGTCTCTACTGGGTAGACTCCAAATTGCATTCACTGTCCTGCATTGATTTCAATGGCAGCAACAGAAAAGTTCTGATCTCCTCTGTGGATGATCTGAGCCATCCTTTTGGCTTGGCAGTGTTTGAGGTAAGAGTGGAAAATGGATGCAGAACAGACTGGAGCCTGTAAGAGGTCTCAGAGCTGTGCTTGGTTAAAAGCTCAGCACAGAGCTCAGTGAGGGCAGCTGCTGCTATAGAAACTGATGAACTTTGTGTGGGTTCGGCAGGGAAATTGGTTCTTAAAGCCCTTAATCAAGAGCAAAGTATTATCTCCTGCTTTTACCTAATGCAGACCAGTGCATTAAATGATCAGGAGAGCAAAGGCTTCAACTCTGGCACTCATTGTAGGTAGGTTATAGCAGAGAAAGGTCCAATTGTGTTCTAGCTCAGGAAAACCCTCCTCCTTAAATCCCTTATTCCTCCTATGTGAAGTGTGTGATATCTGTGCACCTAACTTTGGGAATGGGTTTCTCCAGGTCATTGTTGCTCTCTGGTGCTATCCCCATCAGCAGCATTTGGAAGGATCTCTTAGGTTATTTCCCCTCTCTCCATCCTTCCTGGTGCAAGTGGCTGGGTAGAATAACAGACAGCCCTTTTGCTAAGCTGCCCTTGTTGTCCAGCAGTGTGGTTTCCTTACAGAAATATTCATGGGTTTAGGAGGCAGCAGCACACACAGATGACCAAGCAATTAAACTGTTTGGTAACTGTGATTCCTGGGTACCTCTTCCACCAGTAGTTCTGTATGTTCAGTCACAGTATGCCATGCAAAAGATAGTGTAAAAGAGAAATAGGTGCTCAGCTCCCAGGTGTGCTCTAGGCACTGGCCTCTTCACCTGCTTAATGCACGTCTTATCTTGGGAAGGAGGAAAAAATCAGCAAGGTAACAAATGTTTCTAGTACAGAATGTGACCCTTTGCTCGTGATCTACCCCAGCTTACAAAGAAAAAGCAGTTCAGAAACAACACAGATGCACCTTGTCTGCACCTTAGCAAATTTCTGCTCCCTCACCTCAATCTCAGAGCTACTCAAAATTACACAGCACGTGGTAAACTTGTAGGAGTGCTGGGCTTTTGAACATTGTCCAAAATAGGAAAAAGCTGTAGACAGAAGCAGCGTGAACAGAAGGTGCCCAAGGTAGGAACATGACTGATTTAGTGAGTGCTGGAGCTCAATCCAACTGCAGTAGGATTTGAGCAGGTCAGGAATCTGTGCATTCCCTGCAGGACAGAGTGTTCTGGACTGACCTGGAGAACGAAGCCATCTTCAGCGCTAACAGGCTCAATGGCTTGGACATCTCCATTCTGGCAGAGAATCTCAATAACCCTCATGACATCGTGGTGTTTCATGAATTAAAGCAGCCCAAAGGTAAGAGGTGTCCTCAGGATGTCATGGCCCTGAATCAGGTTTGTTTGAGCAGGCAAATGAAATGCTGCCTGATGGCTCTTGATGAGAGAGAATGCCCAGATAATAATGGGAAATCAATGCCTAATGTTTGACGTTCCTGCATAATTAATTCAGCAGCAGCATTTATTGACGAATCTGCAATTTGCTAATAGCTGTTTAATTAGCATCTTTGATAACAGTGAGTTACTCTTGCCACTGTGATGCTTCCCATTCATTATGTATTTGGGAAGTTTTTATAGTACTTTGTAAGGTTCCACTCACCGTACAAACTGTAAAGATGCCTGATAAATTGAGGTGGGAGTGGGAGAAGGTCTTTTCAGAGGATCTGATATTTCTTTGCCAAGGGCAAGAAATAAATAATTAGAAGAATAACTCATCTTTTCTTCCATCCTTGAACAGCTCCAGATTCCTGTGAGCTCAGCCCCCAGCCAAACGGAGGCTGTGAATATTTGTGTCTTCCTGCACCTCAGATCTCTCCCCATTCCCCCAAGTACACGTGTGCCTGTCCTGACAATATGTGGCTGGGTCCTGACATGAAAAAATGCTACAAAGGTAAATACAATCACATCTCCACTGTCCCAGTAAAATCATTCTTACAGTGAGTATATTTCCTGATGGTGAAAACACAAACACCAACCTCTGTATTCCACTCCTTGCTGCCCTCTGAGTACAGCAGCACTGTGGTGTCCTTTGATGAAAGCTTGCTTATTCTGGAAAGCTTAACCAGAAAAAGATACAGCAGGAAGGGAGGGAAAAAGGGCTAGAGACCAGCAATGAAAGTGTGACTAGTCAATAAACCATTAAAATTGATTACTCATCTATTGATACATTGATTATGTAATCTATATATGCAGTATATACTTCTATATATATTTAGATATCTATATATCTATCTATAGATAGATACCAGATCTGGAGAGGACATGATTGTTGCTGATAATGTCCTGAAGAGATGAGCGGCTTCACTGTAGTTTTTCCTAACATGCAGTGAGTTCCTGGTACAAATTCAGAATCTTAGGAAGTTCTCAAAAATCCCCATGTTTGTGAACTTCTTAGCTACCTTCAATACAGAGTGCTTTTTTATATTAGTATTAATTAATCAATCTTGACTTCACGAAATCATCTCTGTAGCTTTAGGCAGAGAACTGTCAATAGTTTGACTGCCTGGAAAATAGAACTGGAATCTGGCTTCTGCTTCTCTTCATTAAACATAACAGTCCTTCCCATATTTATATCACCATTCATAATTTGTTTGGTGTACTTGCTTTAACCAAATTTCACTGTTGCTCTTGCTTTTCAGATCTTCCAACCACTGCAACTCCTGTAGTGGTTTCCACAACCACAGTGTTCCGGGCTGATGGCAGCACGACCGTCGCCGCTGCACCTGGCGGTGCCAACGACAGCACTGAAGTTGTCCCCAAAGCTGTACCAGAAGCTACAATCACCACCCCAAGTCTTCATTTACCTTCCACCACATCCATCCTGATAGATTCTGAGATGACCACTGGAAACAGCAATTTATCACAGCACTGTAAGAAAATGAGATTCCTTTCCTTCTTCTGTATCCCAGATCCTCAAGCACAGGTGGGAGAGCTGCCCCAGTGTCTGGGTTCCAGAGGGGTCAGGTGCAGGCACAGCCTGGTGCACAGCAGGAGACACCAGCTCCTCTCTCTGCAGGCACCTGGGTTACGCTGGCTGCTGTCATTCCAGTCACTTGGCATGTCAAGGAACTTGTGTCAGCTTTTATCCAAGGCACATGAACAGCCCTGAGAGTTCACATCAGCCCTTGCCTTGTTCCCAGTACTGGCTCATTCCAGCTTCAGTGCTGCAGAATGGATGATTCTGCAGGTGCTTCACCTATTTTAATTGTTTAAGTATTAATGTGATCCAGCACAAGTTCTGGGTGAAAAATTCCCCCCATGCTTCTTTAGTGCTGCTGAATGTGTGGAATCACTACAGCCCAAGACAAGCTGCCTCTGGTTTGTGTGGCCGTGCTTGGCATGTTAATGTGGCCTCATCAGGACACAGGTTTGAAGTTTTGCATTATTTATCAGAAGAGCATCCCAGTGGAGAGCACTAATAGGCTCTCCTCAGTGGAACACCAGCCTCTCTCAGAGCTAGCAGGCAATCCCTCCAGGTCCTGCTGCCCAGGCAAAGCAGAATGGCTGAACTGCTGTTCGAAAATAAAAATAAAATTCTAGTCCAGAGAGAAGATTTTGCTCTGCAAGACCTCAAACAGACATGTATGTTTAAAAACATTGGAATGCTGCTTTCCCCCAAAAGTTTCACTGCTCCCCTTACAGCTTTATTGGAAAGCAGCAGTACAGCACCCCATCTGTAGAACTCTGCTGCATGGGGAAAGCACAGTCCAATGGCTAAAATGCATTCAGTTCTCTTTGTGCAAGTTTCTTTCAAACACAATAATTACCTTTTCAATAAGCCATGGAAGCAAGGTGCTTTTATTGTCCACTTTGGAAATAGTCTGGCTTGTTATTAAGTAAATAACTATGTAATGGAACAGCCTGCCACAGGGAAATATTTAAAAGTTGCATGAATTGATGTATCAGAAGAAAGAGTACAGTTAGCTCCTTCTCTTGCAAATCCTGACATTTTAGCAAAAGTAGATTTTCTCTATTGATACCCTATATGAGAGCTCAGAGCAAACATTTTAAAATATAGAACTTAAAAGGTTTTATTGAATTTTTTAAATTATATTTTCCTGTAATTGCTTTTTTTCTCATATAAGTACACTATTGAGTTTTGGGACCATTCTTGCATGCTGGGGCAGGCTGCAGCAATGAGGGATAGATGTGGTTATGAACTCCTAAGCTGTAAATAATAAAAAAGGAAAAAATTAAACAGAGGAGCTGTGCGGATGGCTTTGAACTACATTCTTTTTCTGACAGCTCAATAAGTCATTAATTGTGTCACTGCTACAGAGTGTTCTGCCGTGGATTTTTAGGAGCACTAATCACCATCCCCTGATCCATGCATGGCATTTCCATTAAATGTCAGGTTTTTAAAACTGGCCTCCTTTTTTCGTGCTTGAAAACTGGAGGCCCAAGCACAGTCACCCATTTCTGGTCAGAGCTTCTCTGGCAGCCTGGACCAGTGTGTCCCTTCTCTGGCCTCGGGCCCTGGGGTGTCCCTGTCCCCTGATGAGGCAGCAGCGCTGCAGGGACCTCGCTCCTCAGGAGAAGGAGCTCAGCTCAGACCTGTGTGCACTGCTCAGTGTCACCAGAATCATTTCATTAGGAAACTTTTTGTAAATTCTTTCATTGCAAAAGCTTTCTGATGGGCAGAACAGCACAGGTGCTAACAGAAAACATTCTTTAAAAGCAGGAAACGAGTTAAATGATCAGAACACTTCTGTAATTGCAGATGCAAATGATGATGAAGGCTTCGGTTCAACTGTGACAGCAGCTGTGATTGGAATTGTCATTCCTGTGGGTAAGCAGATTGGCTTTAACCTCTGAAGGAGATCACACCAAAATGCAATACCAAAATCTTGTATTTACCACAGTAAATACCCTTTTCCAGTTTTTGGGGGTGGGGTGGGAAAGAATACAGGAGCTGCTGAATTGGGGGAAAAGGAGCCCAGCTTTGAGAAAATGTTACAAGGATGGCTGCCAGCGTGGGAACATCCCAGCAGATCCATGCCTGCCTAACAGCCCTTTCTCTCCCTCTCCTCAGTGGTCATTGGCTTGCTGTGCATGGGGGGATACCTCATCTGGAGAAACTGGAAACGGAAGAATACTAAAAGCATGAATTTTGATAATCCAGTTTATAGGAAAACAACAGAAGAGGAAGATGAAGACGAAATCCACATTGGGCGAACTGCCCAAATTGGACACGTGTACCCAGCAGTAAGTACCTGAGGAGATGGCTGATGGAGCAGGTTCATTCTCTTGAGAGTTCCAACACAGAATTTGGATTAGTGTTGCTTATTTGCCAGATAATGACAAAAACAGAACTTCTTTAGTATCATTGATTAGGCAGAAACCTAAACTTTAGGCAAGCCCATGCAATTGTCTTAGATTTTAGTGCTTTGAATCAGATACTCTGTTCAAATGAAGAATAATTGTCCTAATCAAGGTACCAATCTGAGAAATGTAAAGCTCCCTCAAGAGCTGCCTCAGGATGGGACAGGTGATTACTCATCCTCTACTGGATTTCATTGTGTCTGTGCTTATGCTACTACCAAGTGTCCAAACTAGTCTAAGGATGAATTGGGTTTGTCTACAAAGCAGGGTGAATATTTTCTCTATAGTTACAATATAAAGAAATGTCACATTCCTCACAAGGAGAAGGGAGTGGGGTTCTGTAAGAAGTTGAAGAAAAGGATCCTCTGTCAGATCATCCCTGGGGAGAGGAGGACTGGCAGGTGTAAGTGCATTGTATTTTCAGGAGAGAGCAGGCAGTTCCAGAGTAATGAGTGAAGGCAGTAGAGCTCCTGTAGGCAGGCAGGTGGGTGGATAATGCCCTCTGTCATCTAAAGTCCCACTCAAGAGCACACTGGAGCAAGTGCCATCCCTTACAAGGAAATTTATCCAATATCCATGGGCAGGAAACGTCCCAGCACCTCTTTAGTAACACTCGAGCAAGTGACCTCATTTGGGGAGGAAAAAAATCACTGTCTAGAATAGACTTGTCAGCAGTACAGTAGGGACAGCTGTGAGAGTTCTAACTAGAAATACAAGTTAGCACCCGTATCACAGTTCACAAAAGTGTGGTTTTTCCCTCCCCAGCGTGTTGCATTAAGCTTAGAAGATGATGGGTTGCCATGAGGATGAAGATTCTGCTCCAGCCATCTGAACACTGAAAAAAATCTGCTTTGGATCACATGTGGAACCTGCTTCTTCTTTTTGATCGTTATTTATGTTGCAGAAGGGTAACCACAAAGTTATAATGAACTGCAAACATCCAAAGGATGTGAGAGTTTCGTATGTATAATCTTTTATACACATTTTAACTTGTTGCACTACCCATTTGTGATAGTGAATAAGCAACAGCTGAGCTACTAACTCAATGTACATAACCAGCCAGGCTGAAGGTTCAGTAGCTATTGCTTTATTTTAAGACTATATTTATAGATATTTTGTAAATATGTTGAATATGCTTTGTGGCTATCCATCAACATAAGTAAAATAAATTCTGTACAGGCAGTTTAGAAATATTTATTAACAAAAACTGGATTATAAGATCTGTTCTGTAAATATAGTAGAGGGGTGAGAGTATTTATTTTTTGTATGTTTGGCTTGCTGTGCATAGATTATCTGTGTATATATCTATCTGGACAAGATAGATATATAGGTATATAAATATATACATATATATAAAAATATATACATATATTTTAAAACTACTAGCCTACATTTATGAAAGTTAGGGATAATTGAATTTTTACAGGATGTTTGAGAAGTTTGCTTTGAAATCTAAAGACACTATGTAAGAAAGAGCTGTAGTGTAAGACAGCTGGCCAGTGAAACACTCCATAACAAACAGCTCCTGATTTCCATCCTGGCTCCTAAGGGCTCCTTTTACATTTTCCATGTCTATCCATGAGGAATCCATGCAGTGCATTTAACTGGAGAGCTACTGCCTACAGCATTCCAGTCAGGACAAACTCCTATAGCACCCAGGGTTTTTGTGCTGTATTGTTGCTTTTTGACAGCTTGGTACACATCTGATTTGAGTTGGTTTTTTTTGTTTGTTTGTTTCTAAATGAAAATCTAAATGCTTTTCACAGTGGGAATCCTGTACCTCTTAAATCATCTCAGAATTAACAGAAACAAAGATTTAGCCACGTATTTCCACACTCCCAAGTGAGCACTCTCCCTGGTTCATCAGGAAAATAATAGCAGAAGTCACTTCCTTCCCTCCTTGCTCTTGTCCCCTGCTCCTACTGATAAAAAATCCAGTTTTAGGAGCTGCTGTGGCACACAGAATTCCAGAGTGCTGCCCATGCAGGTGTCCTGGAGCACAGAGCATTGGGCAAGGAGGCCAGAGGGGTTAACAACTCCCAGCTTTTGCAGTGTTTTTGGCTCGGTCATCCTGCACCTGGCAGGAAAAACTTGGTTTTTCTCCTCTCATTCTATAGGATTTCTTGGGAATTCTGTGGGAAGTGAATACACTTACCTCTCACTGCACAATGGACTTGTACCTCCCTGAACTGTACCAAATCCTAGAGAAATCTTCCTCATGTTTTTATGTCAGTCCAAGCTTTTGTACTTGAGTGAATATTAGAAACTCGGGCTGAGTAGGTTTGGTTGTTTTTTTTTTCCTTTTGTTTTCCTTTATCTTAGAATAAATTTACAGAGTAATATGAGCTGGAAGCTGATTCTTGACTAAGAGAAGGTGGTAAGTGTCTAAAGCCCTGGTATACCTTACAGACATAATACATGTTCCCAAATGGCTCATGACCTGCGTAGACAATACAGAATTAATCAAGCATCCTTCTAGTCCAAATTTTAGATTTTAAGGCAGTGACAAAATGAGTGAGATATCCCATTATTGTTTTAAGGTATAAAGCTCTTTTTCTACAAATCCATGCACTGTGTGCATGAAGAAAAAGCTGAGAAAGGCTGTATGTGATAACACTGTAACTAACAGACGAATGTAAATATATATGAAAGTTCTACAGTTTTGATACTTTTTTAAGAACACACAAACAAACCTGTACAAACCACGTGTAAAAGGCTGCAGGTTTTTTTCAAACCATTGTAAATGAACTCAACGTGCAGTGCTGATTTCAACCTTTACAGATTTATAACTACTGAGAAGTCAAACACCAAATTTGTTTTTTAAGAAATTAATTATTTTAAATAATGGTTCAGATTGGTAGGGTGATATTTAACATTGTAATCATTTCTGCTCTGTCTTGTCATACTGAAGTTCTGTTAGAGTAATTTCTTGCTTGGTGCCTTTTGTGTTTCAGTTCTTACCTTCCAGACAAAAGGCCAGGGAGGGGCGGGGGGGTCTGTGTAACACTTGCTGTACTGGAAACCAAATGAACACGTTTGTAAAACAGTGCACTGTTTCTATAGAAAGATTAAATTTTTTTATCTGGGATTACTGAACTAACTATTTCATGGTGTCTGAAAGGGGACTGTATCATATTTTGGTCTGAGTTTTCCCTAACTCTTAGTTGCCCAATGCAGAGTGGGATTTGGGAGCAGTGCTATGCAATGAGAGCAGCAGCACTGGGGACAGTTCACATTCCACAGCAGAGCACTTTCTTCTGAATTGGCTTTTTCTGCCACCTGGGTTTTGGTCATCTGCAAATCACATGGGAAACAGCACCAGCTTCTTCCTTGAGCTGGACAAATCCATCAGTGATGTAACTCCTATGTACAAGTCCATCAGTCCTTACCCAGAGTGAGAAAATGTCCCAGAACTGAACTGTGCCCACAACACAACTGGTGGAGTTTTTAACCTGAACTAGTACATGCTGGATTATTGAACAGCAAACAACTCAGTTTCTTCTTTGAGCTTTTGGTAAAACACCTACAGAAGCTGCAGAACTCCTTAGAGCTACACTTATGCTATCTTGAAAAAAAGACAGAATACTGCTGTTATTGGAATCTCAAGAGGCAGGTTCAACTTATTTTTTTCTTTTAAACATGCAAACAGTCCATTCCATGGAAATAAAGCTGGAAAAAGGTTCACTGTACTGGAAGTATAACAGTAGTTTTGGCTGCACACATAAGTGACTCAGAACTGAACACACTGTTAGCTTGCTCTCTCTTCCCTGTCTCTTGAAAAAATGAAATCCTAGATAATACAACACAACCTTTTCCCATCACATGTTGTTCAAAGCCCTTAGAAGCAGTGCATTTATTGAAATTCTCTTTCAGTCAATTCTTGGTTCCAAAGGAGGCAGCCAAGCAGGTAAAACTTTTCAGGCGCAAAGAGTTATTACCAAACCAATATGGACTGATTTACTGGCAAATATCAGTGGTTTAGTTTTCTATCTGACTGCAAATAGGTTTTTCTTACTTCAAAACATTCTTCCCTTTCAGTTAAGTATTTTAGCAAAGTATATGGTAACAAAAAGAAAAAGTGAAACAACAAAATTCTCTCCAGGTCTAAACAGCAAGGACAGCACAAAGAAAATTGAAAGCCTCATAAGAGAAACCCAAACCTATCTGGGCATTAAGGTGTGCCTCCCAAAACAACTCCCTTTTTAAATTATTTATGCTGTATTAGCAATAAAATTATATTTTCTGTTTCCCTTGTTACACAGAGTAACTGTACCAGTCTGAGCTGATCCACACCAACACTGTTGTGCCTCCTCCCATGAAGGTGCTCTGTGGACTACAGGGACTCATCTGTGTCCTCCAGTGTTTATGTAACTCAGTCACCTTTCTGCCTTCTGCAGGAGTATGTGTGCTCATTTCCTTACGCTGTTTGTTCTCCATCAAACCAGCCCTTTAACTTTGGGAAACACTTTTAAATCTGTCTGCCTAATTTCCATCCTTGCCTTGAAGCAGGGGCCCCCAGCCATGGGCTGTTGTGAGCTCTTCCACTGCTCCAGTGCAAGCATTTATAGTGGTGCCAGTTCCAGCTGTCTCCTAAATGCAGAGCCTCAACACTGGAAGGATTCAATGAGAAAACAGCAACAGAAATGTGAATTTAGTGTGGAACACAGCAGCCACCCTTTGGTTCAAGCTACAGTCCATCTGCACATTAACTCCAAACACTAATTAACAAAACAGCCACACACTCCCTCTGCAGGTGCTGGGGCTCTGTCTCCTGCTCAGGAATAGCCTAGAACCTACATATTTTACTAATAAGGCACAGACCTAAATAAGTTCTAAGCAAAGAGAGCACCTTGAAATGATGCTTAGAAGATAAACAATACTTGGAGGGCAATATTTAAGTCTAAGTTTCATTGACAGAAAATTTCTTACAAAGGCTGAAGCTGACTTTTAGACTTCCTGTAATGGAAAGCTGACTCAACATTATTGAAAATTGACATTGTTTTTAGCAATGTCTGAAATGGGTGTCACATTCAAAAGCCTTATCTCATGAACTGACTGCATATGACTTTGATCCTAAAGGCATCAGTGGCAATAAAAGTCATGAAGAAGTTAATAATAAAAACTTTCTCAACCACATCAGAGGCTGGCAGCCTGTAGAGGAGCAGCTGAGGTTAACAGAACCTCTTGCTATAGAGGTCTTTGCAGGAAAGACCAAATTAAAACCTTTTTTGCCCTTTTGGAGTTCAGTTGACAAGAGCTCCATCCCAGTGTGGTGAGGCATGAACTCTCCAAATTACATCTCTCATTGTTTCTTCCTTTTTTTTTTTTTTTAAAGGTGATTTAAGAACTGTCTATATAGCCTGTAATCATAAAATCCTACTTTGTCTCCTGCAGACTAAGAGACAACAGCAAGGGCTTGGCTCACAATCCCCAAGGACAGTTACAGCTGTTCCTTTGCCTTGGCTATGGCTCTGCCCAGGACATAAAAAAGCAGTGATGCTTTAATCATTAAAACTTACATGCACAACCACCAAATACAGAACATTTTGGTATTTTCTTCAGTCATGCTGTCAGTTTCCAGAAGCTCACAGAGCACAGCGAGATTGTAGCTTCTCCATCCCTGGAAGTGTTCAAGGCCAAGCTGCAATATCCTGGTCTAGTGGAAGGCATCCCTGCCCATGGCAGGAGCTTGGAACTGGATGATCTTAAAGGTCCTTTCCAACCCAAACCATTCAGTGATTCCATGAATATGTAAGGTACTAAAGTGATTAAAGTAGAGAGCAAATGATATTCAAAGTATGATCACTGGCCAAGAATAGACTTGAAGTAATACAAATATGCACAGATAGGGATGCACCCTAAGCCTGATTTATACACAGCCAAAGACAGGGGCCATCTGCAGACCTAGATAAATTAATTGAGGAGCTGTGACAGGACCATATGATGGTGATGTGTTGTTTGTAACACATTACTCTGGACTTTCAGCTACACTATGCCAGGAATTAACTACAGTTATGGTTTCCCATAGCAACAGGATATATGGGACAAACTGCTCAGGAAAACCCAGCTGAACAGGAGCTGTACCTCCTGTGGTGAGCCAAGCCAGGTGATCCCTTGCTTTCCAGGAAAGTGAAACACAGCTCCTCCATTTGCATCTGCAATACTTCTTGAATTTAGTCAAAATGTACCCCTTTCATAGCAGCTGGCACTTTACCACTCCCACATGGCTTCGGACACTGCAGACAAGCCTGGTCAAGCCAAAGAAGGATGGACTAAACCCACTAAACTTGCCCCTGTTGTCATTAATTTAATAAGTCCTGTGCCTGCAAAGTCCCTGTCCCTGCCCAGTGACCACACAGAGCAGCTGTGCACTGACTGTGCTTTACACCTGACTGCCCAGCAGAGCACTGCAGGGAACATCAGTGACCGCGTGCAGATCTCTGCCTCCAGCAATCCAGGGACTTCTCTCCTGGGAGCTCTCACCTTACAGAGCAGCTGAGCATTTGGCAAATCCACCCCCCAGAAGTGCACAGGGCAGGGATGGGCAGGGGAGCCGAGTGGAGCTTTCTGGGGGAGCACAAACTGCACAACTTCCAACACCTGCACACACCTTGGCCAAAACTCAAACACGCATCAGGCATTTGTAGTGATGTATTAACATAATGCAGAATTATCTCCCTCTTCCCTCAGGGACCTGGGTGCCATCTGTGTGACCTACACAGGCAGGCTACAAAGGCTTCAATTTAATCCTAAATACTGGAGCAGCACCTTCTAATGAGCAGATATACAAAAGCCTTTTAATTTCAATGAGTCACTTCAAGGCAAAAATCCTAATGAAGACAACATAATTTGTAGTGTCAATAGCTATTAGTGCTATGAGGGCTCCCGAACACGGTGAGCTTTGATTTAATGTGTCCCTTTTAGAGCACACTCCACCTTCATAACAAGAACAAGGCCAAAGAGGAATAACCTTCAGGTGCTCCTGCAGATCAGGAGTCCACAGCCATACATTATTTTGATTACCATTCCCTCATCTGAGAAAAATATAAACACAGTGCTATCAGAATATTTATGTCATCAGACCCAATGAATTTCCAACAAGATCTGAAATTATATTCATAAAGTATTAACTACTGCATTTTTGAGACTCTAGACCAGAGTACTTCTTGGTTTTTGGGGCTACAGGGAGTCCATATTTTGCAAATCAAGCAGTAACTTTGCTGGGTGACACTGATCTTATGCAATATCAGTTTTGCCTACTTACCCCCACCTCTGCAGCAACAGGCTTCCAGTATCTCCTCCAGCAGCATTTTTTAAAAGTACACGCTGAATAAAATATAAAGTTTGCTTCCAGAGAGGGTGAGATGAACTGATAAGGAAGGAACATGAAATGGGAATGAGCTGAGAGCAATGGCAATTAGAAAGAAACAAGGGACAGCTGGGCTGGAACTGTGGGAGGGTGAGGGCCCCAGCTGAGACTTATTCAGAATTGATAATCCTCTAACGAGGAATTTTAACCTCCAAGTGCACACACACAGGTGCTGCTGACAAGAAACAGAACAACTACGAAGAAAAAATATAGAGGATAACTTTTTAGATGTTGAATTCATGTCAGACTTTGGCACCTGATCATTAGTACCAGCACTTAGTATAAAGCAAAAATATTTGGCAGTTTGAAAATTGTGTTCACATATAATTATTGTGCTGGCATTCACTACATTCAACAAGAGGAGCAAAGACCTGCATGGTAATTTCTGATAAAAAGGCAACTCCACCAGCCCCTTCTTTACACTCCTGTGACAACACAGGAAGACAAAGGTGATTACATTCTTTTCTACCACTACCCTAAAATTAAGCCTTTCCCCACTGATGCTCACTTGGCTTAACACCTCTGATTTGATGAGCACATTGAAGTAAATCTTCTTTAGTTCTTCTCTGACCATTTCAAAGACTGCTGGAGTAGAACTGAAGTAAGGCAAACAAGTCAGTTATGAGCTGGCTGTAAAGAAAATACCATTTCCTTAGCAGAAGAGTCACATAATAATTTTCCCATCAGACCTCCATATATTAAAATATTTTCATTTTTCTTTCTTACTCTATGCAAAAACCTCAGCCACTGTATTCTACCAACACTTCATTTTGAGACAGAATGCAATTCACTCCCCTAGAGTGGGTCTCTCTTCAAGCTCTTGAATAGTGAACAAAAACTGGAAAAAATCTATATAGGCTAGCATAGCCAAGACATTAATGTTTCTATAACCCAAACAAGACAGGTACAATCCTATGCAGGCACCTTTGATATACCAGAGTGCAGGACAAACTCCACAGCTGCAGCTGAGTTCACTTGGGACAAGGGGAGTTAGGGAAGGAAATAAAGAGAGAAAAAGATGCAAGAAAAGAAATTCAGCTTCAGCAGAAATAATGCAGTTTTAATGGACCATGGAATATCAGACACCCAGCAAGAAGATGACCTTTTCTCCAGTACTGAAATAACAAAGCAATAGAACACAAATGCTGATAAACCAACTTCAACTTTACAAAATCAATTTACGTGAGAATAAAAGAACAAAATCCATGACCTTTTCTTTACTATTAAATAAACAAAATCCATTCTACTGAAGTCTTCTTTTCGAACAAAAGTTATTGCCTGACCTTTCTTATTCCACTGCAGGATGTAAAGGGTGATTTCAGTGACTGAAGCTCTTTTGTTCTTCCTAAATCAGAGGTTTGTGCCACCACGGAGAGGAAATTGTGCATAGCTTCCCCAAGGCAGGAGCAGATTGTGTGGGTAGCATCAGAGAGCTGTGACACAGCCCTAAACTGAGGGGCAAAGAGCACACAGGCAGGGGCTGGAAGTGCTGTGGGTATTTAGGCTGGAATTTGACTGCCCATCCAAACCTGCCCTGTGTCTCCACAGCATCCTGCAACACACAAGGACGAGCTCATGGCCTGCACAATGAAAACAATTAAAAGTGAAAAATGTTAATGGAATATTTTATCTAGTATATCAACACCAAGATTACATACAGAACACTGACATAATTTTGTATGCTATTCTCAAAGAATCAAAGCACAAAATACATTATCTGAAATTAACCTTTTCTCTCATGTGTTCTGGATAATTTACTGGATTCTCTACACAAACTGTTTTAGAAACACCATAAAACAAAAACATAATGTAAATGAATGATAATTACATAATTAATGAAATGACAGTCTAAACATAATTTTACCTGTAATATTTCTCTTGTGGAAGCAATGCCCAATTAATGTTCAACAGATGGATGCTGCTGCCTGGGATACTGGCAAAATAGGTTTATTCATTGAAAATAGAAATGTGTCATTATTTCCAATCCTTTTAATCCCAAGAGCCATCTGTGGGCAAGGCATTTTATTTGACACAGAAAAAAAAATATGCAAGTACACTTGCCTGTGTGGAAATATATATAGATATATACATTAATTCCTGAGGCTGGCATCCACCTCTCTGCTAAAGTGCTGTCAATAAGGAACTGCTTGTGCACAGGATGGACTCACAGCCACAGTAATCCTGACTGACTGGGAAATCAGGAATAATTCCTTGAGAGAGACAAATCACTTTATTTTGAGAAATAACTCCCTGGCTTCTGGAAGAAGATTAATGTATTACAGCCAGTATCATGCTTTTCATCTTGGTTGTTTTCATTCTCTTTTTTTTTTTTTTACTTTTAAATCACTGAAACCTGCCAGTGATATGGACATAGAACAGAACCAATCTGATGGCTCCTAGGGGCAGGAGCACATTTATGCACAGCAAAAGAGAATCTTGAAAAAGACGACCAAGAACTCTCTGAGATCAGGGAAAAGGACAGGAGGACATCAAGACTGAGAATTGTCCCTCCTGGCTGTAAAATAATAATGCTGAAAACACAGAATGTGAGATTACATGGCTTCATGCAGTATGGAAGGGACAGTTTTCTGCCAAAAGCCCAGGGAAGAGGTGGAGAGACTGAATGCTGTTATACTCACAGCTGAGGAATAAAGAGCATTAGTGAGCAAGGAGCATCTGTGACACTGCTAATTACAGGGCCTGCCCATCTATTGCTTCTAAGAGCTATGAGACCCTGAACAAAAGCCATGGGCTACAGTGGAAAGGTAAATTTACTGATAAAGCAATCTTTTTCTGGATAAAGGAAAAAAAAAAGGGGTTACCATGGCAACCCTGAATGAACTCAGCACATCACCTGTGCATGAAGTCTATCTGCAAGGGCTCTCTTGAAAGCTGAGGGTTTGCTTCTCACTTGGGATCCCTCAAAATTATACAAGGTTTTAAAAAAATAAGGATTGCACAGGAGATGGATGGGACTCCTGCATCCACCAGATCAAAGCCTGCTCAAGGGCACAATTATCTGTGTAAAAGGAAAGCAATGTATTTTTCCTGACAAAGTTTTCAAATGACTGTGAAGATTGGAGAGTCTGATGCATGCAGGGGACAAGCAAGGCTGGAAGTCTTCTGTGAGAAGGCAGAAATGCCTGAGGTGTTTCCCTTTTTGTTAATAAAGCCTTATGCTTGGATTTCCTGATCTGGTACACCAGTTTCTTTCTTTATAAAATAAGGGAAAAGAAAAAAACTCAAATATTGGAATCAAATACATTGGAAGAGCGAGTGTTTTAGAGATAATGAGGAAAAAAAAAAAGAAATGCAAAACAAATTAAAAAATACACAGGTAAAAGTGTTATAAATAAATAAATTTCCATTTAGCTTTTTGTCACAGTGTAACAGAGAACTTGAGGCCCACTTAGAGCAGCATACCCAAAGGTAAAATCCAAAAGTTTCTGTTATAAAAGCACTGTCTCAGGTTTCTCACCTCTGTAAAGTTTGTGAAATTCTGCTGGGTCAGAAGGTTCTGTCAGAGCTTGGATTAAAAAACCAAACAAACAAACTTGGTAAAGCATGTCAAATAAAAGAAAAAAATAGAACCGTGTTTACTGCAGATAAAGCAAGGCCACATGGAAGCAAGAGAAGTTTCTTCATAGCCCTTGTCTGAGGTATCATCTGGAGCAGCTCAGCACAACCAGGGTGTCCTTCCAATCAAGGAGGAAAAACCTCCAACACTCCTTGGCTTATTTCCACATTTATAGAGACATAACACACCTCTGTAGGAAGGTCGTGGGCTGAATGCTAAATAAATACCTGTGCTCACTCCCTGCCACCAGGGAAACCTTTAAAGAGTTTGGCATATTTGTTTAAATAAAATCAGTTTACACAGAAATACATGACTGGAATACAGCACTTGGCTAATATGAAGAGCCTGAAACATGCAGTGATATAAAATACCTCTTTGTTACCTAGTGCTTGGGGAACTACTTAGAGGACAATTCACAAAGGCTAATTTCACTCTAAATGTGCAGATTGTTCCTCAGAAGTGACCACTGGAGACAAGCTCCCCCATGTCAGCCCTCATAATTATCTCTGTAAAATTTTGAAGTGAGAATTAGCACACGTGTATTTTTAAATGACAGCAAATCTGATTTTGTGTAAGTTCAAGACACAGTTCTGCCACGAAAAATAAATAAACCATTTATATAAGTCACCTTTTTTTTTTCTTAAATGATTTGTGGCAATAAACTCTAAAGAGTTGGATTCATCAGTACTGGACCCCAGAACTTCTCAGTTCTCACACATCACTGCATCCCAACTTCCAGCCTTGCCAAACCCAGCAGAATCAGATGGGGGCTGACTTTTTAAATGAGAAAGTCAATAACATCATGAACTTGCATTAGACACAAAAACAATCTGTAGAAAAACCAGGGAAACAAAATCAATCAAAACCAAAAGGCTTCTTTAAAACTCACACAAATATTCACATGGCAGGGCTGATCTTGTCTGAGAGCAGGGGGATGAACACAGCAACAACGACAGATCGTTCCAGCCCTGCTTTCTATAATTTCCACAAATCTTTCTGCTTTTCAGGCACTCATTTACACACAGGACTCTGTGCTAAGGCTTAGGCTGTGGTTCCTCTAATCCCCAAGTCAATACAGCCCGTTTTTGTTTGCTCAGCCATGAGAAGTGCCCTGTGAGCACACACAGCCTTTCAGTCAGAACGCAGCCACAGCAGCACAGCCCTGTGGGGAGAACCTCACCTACAGCAAAAAGGGTGTTTTACCTGGCTCCAAAACAATCCCTGTTCCTCCTTACAGAGGGGGGTTTTTACCCAAGTAAAGACTTATCCACATGACAATTTCAAAATACAAACTCATTAATAGAACATTAAAATGCAAAGCTCAGGGTTAACACAGCACCCCTCAGTTTGTCTCTCAGCAGCCACAACACACTGCTGACTCAGCTGCATTTTGATACTCATTATCTCCACACACTGCAGAGGCAAAGGAATTAACATTCTTCAAAACCAGAACAAAATTCTCTTCCCAGCAACTAAGGAAGTAGCACAGGCATAAGAAGGATCTACGTGCAAAGTCAACATCCACACCCATGGAGCACGTTAAATGCTATGGAATACATTTTAAAGAAGTATTTTACGGATTTTTTAACGTTCAGATATTATATTGTCTTACTTTTCCTCAGCACAAGTAGTTTTTCTGATAGGGGAATCAGTAAGAATTAAAGCCTCTGCAGATACAAGGAAAAAAGAGCTGTATAAAATTCTCTGTGTTTGGAACACGGTTTCACAAGTTACAGACATGGAAAAATATCAGAAAACAACCTGACTTATTTGCAATCTGTGAAAAAAATTCTGTCACCCAGTTCTCCAAAGCATTCAACATTTCTAGTGAAGAGAAAAAAATAGCAGAAATACAACTATTTCCAGAAACAATCACAAATCTTGCCATCTTTAAACTGAGTTAAATTATGGATCCTATGTAGGTTGATTCATTCAAGCCATCTGCTCTTTTATTGACATGATAAAAAAACCCCAAATAAACAGAAATATTCAAAACATGTTTATCTGATTTCTCCCATTTTTCCAAGTCCCACCAATGACTACTCCCCATAGGTCAGAGGAGGAAATCACGTAAATTTTGCTCTTTTTCAAAAACAAACAAAATCTCTAACCCATTATACCTAAACCCACTATAAACCAGTACCAGTATCAAGCTTCCATATGCACATTGTTACATTACAGTCCTTCTATCATATGTAAAATAATGCTAAAAATGTGTGTTTATAGAGATATTTTCTTCAGAGGCAGAACAACCAACGCTGATACATGCTTTTAAGCAGAATGAAAAGAACTACAGTGCACGCGTTTGTGCCTTTCACAAACACTTAAGCCAAGGCATTCAAGCAGAGCATGTTTGTAAATGTGTCAGGATAACCCAAACAACACTGGCAGCAATTCTTTACCCATTGTATCGCCATCAAACATGACATTTATTTTACTTAGACAAAAACCTAATAAACACACAGCAAAAATAAAAAAAATTCACCTATGGAATGAATTTATCATAAATTATGTAAGAATTAATAAAGACAGTTGACACCTCCAGAAGGAATTAAAATGCAGGTTCTTGGGATAACTCCTATGACAGTTTGCTCTTCCTTCCAACACAGTAATTTAAATAAATTTACATTACGCACTGATATTCCTGAAAAGGCTGATAAACAATTTAGACAATTACAGTGAAGTAATTCTCTCACAAAAAATCCCCAAACCAAACAAAACCTCTCAGCTTGGGGACAAAACAGAGAGTACCTGGTATTACCTTTAGATTAGATTGGACAAGTATATTATTTTATATTCACAAAATAAGCAGGGTAATAATTCTGCCAAAAAAATCCTTTCATCTGGTATAAATACAAATGTTACATTTTTTAAGGTTATGTTTTAATTTCTTTGCAGTACCTGCAGATGTTATAAAGCAACAGGTATTTCTGTATCAGTAGGACTCTTCTACTGAAGGGACAACTCTGACATTTTATAGAATGGACATTCCTAAAGAATGCAGAATGCAACTGAGAATATTCAAGCACAAAGATATGAAAAACAGTGAATAAGAGTAAATACTGACTGATGAAATCACGTTCATCGGTGTGTCAGGAAAATTAAGCCACAAACACCTGAGGTTTATGCCCAAAAATGATACAGAGGAGTCCTTTTACTTTATTCCAATAAAGGGAGAGGCCATGGAGCATTCCCCCAGGGTCTCTCGGATTTTGGAGGATGCAGCCTCCAAGGAGCACTGAGAGATAAAAGAAACAATGGGAAGGGTTCCACTAACTGATGAATGGAAAACAGGTGTTTGCCCTTACAAACAAACTACAGGGTTGCTGATAAATGAAATTGGGTATTGAAAAATGAAAGAAACAATGGGGGAAACCTATAAATTCCATAAGAATTAAAAATTAAAGGAGAGTGTCATACATTAGAGGGGAATCTTAGGTATCAGGCGTTCTGGGAAGTCTGTACCTCTCAAGTACCTCAGGCAATGAGGAGAGAGGGAAATGCG
>VXBU01004543.1:638791-760261 GCA_013400315.1 Bombycilla garrulus | reverse complement strand
GTTAATTGACATAGGCCATTTGAATGGTGACTGTTGGGAACAAAGTATTACATCTGTTTTTAAAAACACCTTTTTGTAAAAATTTCATTTAAAAATTTTTTGAAGTGGTATCAAAATAAGGTTGTGCCTGTAGCATATTTCTCTGATGCTGATGCAATCCTTTTGCAGAAGGTTAGGTAAATCAAGATGATTTAAGCTTGCTAAATCACCATTTGGAAACTGAAAAAGCAGGATAAAATTTGTCAGTGATAGTTGTCTGTTCTTAGCAATAATCATCCCTTTTTATTGCATACAGCTGAATGGTAAGAATGTATTTTGAAGAATTAGTAGAGCATGCCTATATGGATAAGACATAAATATCTATTATTCCCTATTTAAAGAACAGAAATTTTTTTGACAGTCACAGTTTGTTGAATTATTAATCTCTGTAGTTAAAAAAAGAAAAAAAAGCTGCCTTGTTGCAGTATTTTTAAAAAGCTAAAGACCACTGTAAAATCTACCTTACCTTTACAGAGGTTTCCAGTGGCTCAGGTGAAGTGGTTAAAAATGTCTCTCTTGTCATGGATTTTAGGACAGTGCTCCCCTGAAGGGCGGCCGAGGAAGCGCCACGATGGTGCAGAGGTGCAAGCTGTGCTCCAGGGAGAACTCCATCGGTACGTGCTTGGACACTGACCAGGCACCATCCATTTTACAGTTTATCTTTTAGTGCCCATTTCTGCTTGACACTGTTTGTAAAGAGTTTTCACACCAGGGATTTCTTCCCTTCTACACTGGTGCTTGAGTTGCCAGCAGGCACGTTCTGGACAGCATGTTCAGGGAGCCAGCAAGGCCTCCTGGTGAGTCCAGGCTTCTGCATGAACAAAACTCATCTGCACTGTTATTTTACAAAAGCATGCAAATCTTCTTGGCATTGGTAGGAAAAACGGTGCAGTGTAAACTTCTCGGGGTAAGGGGGAAAAATTGAATTCTACCTTTTGAAGACCAGCTGCAGGAAATGCTTGCTGACTTTCTTTTAGAAGGAAATTGCTCTGAAGGAAGATCCTGGTGCTTGGTTTGTGCTGAATAAAACTGAAGATACAGTGCCACTCATTTACATACTGGGTTTTTTTCTGTTTTGTTTTAGATATTTTAAGTCAGACAATCAAGCCTTATAATGTAAGTGTGTTTCCTCTTCTATGTAACAATGGAAAGCTAAACACGCATTAACAGTATTTTGAGTTTTTGCTTTATCATCCTCCTTCAAGAACACAAAAGGCTGGTCTTGTCCCTGGACAGAAATTGGCTTGTAGACTCCTGCACAGTCTCAAGTGTAGAATAATCTGATATATTTCAAAAGCCAACATAGAACTGTATCACCCAAATTAGAGGTGATCATATAATGCCCCTCTAGGTTTCCTTCTGAAAGTTTCCTCATGGCAGATTAAGAAATTTTAGTTAGGGACCACCTATGAAATGAGCCCTAGGATTTTGCTGTCACCTGGGGTATCAGAGATGACACTGCTGTCTTAAAAGCAATCCATCCTTAAATTAATGCTTGTCACTATCTCTGTTAGATGAAAACTAATGGTGTTCTGACTCAATTACAGGCTGAGGACAGCGAGAAATTCAAAACAATTGTGGAGTTTGAATGCCGAGGTCTGGAACCAGTTGACTTTCAACCACAGGTGAGTTCTTATTTGTGATTTGTTTCTGTTTTTAAAAGCACTTCTTCTAGAGTGATAAAATACACACTATTTGAAATGGTTCTGGAACATCTTAGACTTTCCCAGATTCCCATCCTTTCACAGTTCCTTTTTTTATGTCATTTGACTCAAGAAAAAAAACCAAACCAAAAACCTGCAAACATCTAACAAGAATAACTGGTGTTCTCTGTGCCAGTAAAATCTAAAACTAAGCACACCCTGGAGTCATACTCAAACGGCCTCACAGGTGGCTCACTGTTAATCTGAATTTATCTGAGAGGTCTTCACTGTGCAGGTTATTGCAAAAGAGAATCTTACTCAAAGGGAAAGTGCAGCATTAGACAGAGCACTGCTTTCTCCTTGGTGCAGTACGGAGCTCATCAAGCTCAGTGTGTGTCCTCTGAAAACAAACAGATTTTCTTTGGGGTTGGTTGACATCACCAGAGCCACAGGAAATGCACACTGGCATTTTTTCTATTTGCAGCTTGAGCAGACAAAGCCTGAAGATCCCTGGCAGGTACAGGCTGGTGTTTGCACACCTCAAGGCTCAGAGTTAAAGGTTCTTCAGGGCCAGTCTGCAGTGACTCATCTCTTGTGCATGGTCATGCTCTGCCACTTAACTCCCTGCTATATATTTAACCTATTATTCCACTCGGATTAGGTGTAAATAGACTGACAAATATAAATCTGTTTTATCCTTCTCTCACACTGGAATGCTGTGCTAAGAAACAGCCCAAAAAAAGCAAATCTTAAAATGAATTTGATATAAATAGAATCCCCTCTGCAGTGTGCTGGGGGAGGTCTTTATTGAAATGAAGTAACCATCCTTTTCATGAATGGTTAGTCCTTTAGTCCAGAATGGTTATTCGTTTATTCCTGCTTGAAAGCTTTGCAACCAAACTTAGGAACTTGCAATCAAGAAAAACTTTTGGGAAGACTACAAAATGTAGGAGATGCCTAAATCGGTAAATGAGAGTTTTCTGATGCTCAAATGACTTCTGCAATTCCGAACAATTTTGTCAACTGCTTTATATTTGGCATGATCCGAACCAGCTTGGCTTCTGCACAACTCTAGATCTCACTTTTGATTGGCACTAAAAATGGCATGTGGCCATAGAATAACAGTATTTTCTCTGTATTTTTTGGTACGCATAATACAACCATACCTGAAGTCAATTTAAAGTGACTTAATGCTTGCATGTCTGTAGTCATCAAAAAAACCCCAAACATAACTACCACCAAAAAACATTTGAGTGTTAGAGAGGAGAAAGTACCATTTGTTTCTGTGATACAAACCCTCATTTTAGACCTAGTGCAGAAGGTTGCAGACACGTGGTTGGTGAATGGCTCGAGGTGGCAAAAGCAGGGCTTCTTTCATTTTTCTGGTGTTTGTTCTATACTCAGCTCAGTTTTGATCCACAATGCTGATCTTCCTCTCCACTACAGCAGTTCCCTTGATATGGACTTCTGACAGTTACCAAAAGACCACTGTGCCCTGCAGATCCCTCTCCTGTTGTTAGATCTGCCACACTCTTGTGGTTCATTTAACTCCCAAGTGCTTAACCTTCCATTCAAATCCCCAAATATTTTAAAGTCCTGTGGCTTTAGCACATTTGCTTTGCACATTCTTACAGCTAAATGCCTGCCTAGCACTAGTGGGGATTTCTTTATCCAAAATGCAAGTGTAGAACCCTTGCAGAAAACCAGGAAGACACTAGCTTTGATCTTTAGGCACTTGTTAATAAAATTCTGTAGTTAGAATTGGCAGTGTTAGAAACCTTCCTGCATGCTACAGAAGTGGCTGGGATTTTTAAATGTACTTTTAAAACTAGTAAATATTACTGTACAGCTTGGTAACTGTGAACCCTAAAGTGATAGAGCTGTTTCCATAGAAGATGAACCAGAGCCCCTTCCTAGAGCTGTCCTTTCTCCAGTCTTTAAAAACAGCAACAGTGATGGCAGTGAGGAACTGTCCCCCATGAAATGCTTGTTTGGGATACTAATCTGTTCACTCAACCAGCTGATCCTCCTTACACATAAAGCTTGCTTGTCACTTGTGTACCTAAATCCAATACAAGCTGCTCCTTCTCTAGAGTGCCTTGGATCCTGACAGTATTCAAGCTAGAACTGTTAACTTACTTCCACATTTTCTATAACTTTCCTTGCAGTGTATTATGAAGCTGTGATGCCTGTGTGGACTCTGAACACAAAGTTATTAGTAGTAATTGGATGCTGTTACATAAACTTAGGAACTAAGGTTTGACATTACCTAGAATAGTTGTAAATACTTTTTTTTTCTGGGAAAGATAGAGGAGCAGTGTTCCCTCATTTTACTCTGGTTGCTTGAATTGAATTTTCCCAAAACACAAGCAGGGCCCCACCCTTATATTGACCCTAACTAGGAAAGAGCTTGCCCATTCTTTCTGCCTAATTTAAAAGAAATACAATACATTTTTGTTCTGAACTACTTTCTTTAACTGTTTCAATGTTCATAGTTATTATTTTGTCAGTACAACGTATTTTAAATCACTTTCTGCAAATGTGTTTGCAGGCAGGGTTTGCTGCTGAAGGTGCAGAGTCTGGCACACCTTTCAATGACATAAACTTGTTAGAAAAGGTATGTTCTCTCAATTTCACTAGCAAAACTACTTATCCAGCTTGCTTTCCCCATACCACTAGTCCAAAAGACACACCCTAGACTAGTTTTGCTCTTCCTGTACCACAGGAAGGCCACAGCTGGAGAGAGAAGCTGAATCAAGTATGAACAACCAGCATTACTAACAGCGTCATTTTAGAAGTATGGATTTGTTAACTTAGCAGCTGACAAAGATTTAAGTCACTCAGGAATTCCAGAGAGCAAGAGCCTGGAATACTAAATTACTGGGGTTATTCAATGGTGAGTTGATTTTTCTAGGAACATCCCTGCCCATTGTCCTGTGCATAGAGAGGTTAAAAAGTAATATAGACACTGTCCTTCAAAGCTCAGGATAATGACACCAGCACTGCAAATCTTCCTTGGCCGTGAGCAGGAATCTCAAGGTCAAATCTCTTCCCTGGTATCCTACTTGGCAGGGATCTGCTTGTCTGCCTACCCACCTGACTAGGGTATTGTAAATGATAGATAATCCTTTCACCTGCCATGGCTGCTGTTTTACAGGCTGGGTTTCTTTACCTAAGAAAATAAACCCCAGCAATATATATATATATACACACACACACATATATATATATATATAAACACTGAGACTCAAGCTCATTTAATTTCAGGGTAGTGCTCTTGCTGCTCCCACCTTTTAAAATTTAACTTTCTACAGATATCTAAGACGCAAACTTTGAGTAACGTTTAGTTCTAGTTTGAAATCCAGCCTGTGTGTATTCTATCCTCTGTGACTAACACTGTAAAATCTTATTTCCTACAGGACTGGAATGACTATGATGAAAAAACAAAGGAATCTGTTGGAATCTATGAAGTTACCCATAAATTTGTAAAATGCTGAAGTTCATACCCCTAAAAAAATACAACATGGTTATTGATGGGGGAGCTGTAAACATCAGATACACAGCTTCCTTGGAGTTACTTTTTTTACGTGGCTGCATTTCAGAAATGGAAATCTAAGTTCACAGAATCATTAAGGTTGGAAAAGATCTCCAAGATCAATTCAACCTTTGACCGACATCACTGAGTTGTACTTTCTGTCTTCAGCATACCCTAATAAAATATTTCCCATGGAGCACTTGGAGATGGCCTCAGTACAAACTGAAAATAGTACATACTGACTGAACTGTGCCATGCCCTTAACGCTGTGGGGTTTTGGAATTACATGGTTGTAGTGGACTGTAGCTTAGCTAATGGATACAGTAACTACTTACACAACTTCCAGCCTTAAAGGTTTTAATAGTTGGTCACCAGGAAGTATGCACATTTGATCTCTAACCTCATTTCTAGCTTAAGACAGACTTTGTACTCCTTGGCGAGTGCATTCACAATCTTGCCAGCTGTTCTCATGTTTCAAAACAAAAAAAAACCACACTCCACCAAACNAACCAACAAAAAATCCCACCAATCTTTAGTGAATTTTATTCAGACTTTTGGTCTGATTATTGTTTCCTGATACATTACCTCCTGCATCTTCCCAAATTATCACCTTCCTTTCTTCAAATGAACAAAAACAATCATGCTAAGTTTTAAAGTAAATTTTAAAATACTGCTTTTCAGCTGAAAACTAAAACAGCGTGTTACAGGAACAAAGCCTTCAGCTTATGAAAAGCATAAGTTAGCAGTTTTATTTCATACTTCCAGGACAGGGTATTGCTTACACTTTGCTAAATTAAAAAGACCCTGGGAGAACCTTGAAGCTGAGATACCCAAAGGAAGAGCAAAGGGAAGTATTTTCTGAGCCTGTGAACCTGATCTGTCACATCCAGCCGATGTGCTCAGACTTTGCTGTTCACTGATATGTTTGGTTGTCCAGGCCAGTGGGACGTGAGCTGCATTAGTTTTACACAGATCACAGAAGCCAACACCACTGTGCAATTCAGCTCCACAGAAAGACTCGGCCTCCCAGAAGAAAAAAAGAGTGAAATCAAGAGGGTAAAAGGCAGGAATTCAAGGTCTACATACCTGACAGAGTGCAGAATGCTTGCAGCAGTTTTCTTTCCAGCCTTTGTAAGAAACACGAGCTATTGAAAAAGGGTCTACCCATGCTGTATGATTTAGATATGGCAATAAAAGAACTTTGTGGTTATGAATAGATATCTTTATTAAAATATAATCTTTTCAGTCAGGTTAACAACCCAGTTGGTGACTGCAGGTTACTTAGAGCCTCCCACTTTATTTTTCATGGCTATAAAAGCTGTTATAGTGGAAAGGCTTCAAGCAGTTGAGGCACAAACAGTTCTGATATAAATTCAAGTTTAAAGAGATAAGTGTGTCAAGTTAGTAAGCAAGCTTACTGCAAGAGTGCAAATGGAACCACTCTTCCATGTTTAAAATTACTGCATGTATTTTTTTAAAACCAAACAGTTCAAGAGTGGTATCACAGTACTGTAGTCTGTCTGAACACGCATGGAACACAGGTGTTCCAAGTTCATTAACTCAATAAAAATGCTTATTTTAGATTCTGTGTTTTAAGAACACATGGATCTGCTACTTGATTTGACATAGTTAATGTCTGTATTTCCTGAAATGCATTCAAGGTCTGTAATTGAACTCCTTAAAATAGAAATTTCCTACTGAATCTAACAGTATTCGAGTTCAATGACAACACATGAAGCCAATTAAGCTGGGCAGTCTCAGCCATGCTGAACACTGATTAGAATGTCAATTAGACATAACCTGCATTTTGTTCTGCAACTGTAAAGTGTTCCAATGCCTTTATGCCTAACTACCAATTTTCTTACCCTTTAAAACATTGAAGATATCTTCTAGTGACTTGTATATACACTGAAGGAATTCTTTACCATTCCTGCCTGGGTAAGAAGAAACATTACAACCTATCCAGTCATCTTGTACCTGATAGCCCACTCCAAAGCCATCAGCCACCACGGGGCCAAAGCCTCCCAGCTGCACAGCCGGGCTCACCAGGGTGCTGGTGGAGATGATGTTGTGGTTAATGCGGGCGTAGGCCTGGTCCTGGTAGAACTCGGGCAGTGCCAGCCCCTTGGAGGAGGCCAAGTAGCGCAGGCCGAAGAGATGCCGGTCAAAGCCCTGGCCTGGTGAAAGAAAACAGCTGTGAGAGAGCTGCCTGACTTCTGTGGGAAGTAAAACTCACCTCAGCCACAAAAGAGGAGGTCTGTAGAACTGGAGTTTATTTTTGTACTGGCAGGACATATTTTTCAGGCTTTGCATGTCCTAGGAAAACGGGGCCTGCTTGTTTTACTGCAAGCCTCAACAGGATCGGGAGAGGACGAAAGTGCAGTGCTAACAGACAATTTCTATTTATCTGAACATAGACAAGTTACTCAATACAGAAAAAGCCTTTCCTAAAATTTGTGTATCTAAAGAGGAAGAGCATCTTGCACCAACAAAAGGGGGCAAATTTTAGACTCTATGAGATAATATTCAATGGTCAGTTTTACTGCTGTCAATTTTTATGCTTCTGGGAAGGAAAAGTTCAAAAGAAAAACATTTAAAAAAATGTCAGAAGTAGCATGGCCAAAAAATGAGTTTGATTTGGAAAATGTAAAAGCCTTTATACCCTGCAGAGATAAGACAGTACCTCCTCAGGCATAAGCCAAAGTTCTTGTTCAACATGCACCAAGTATTTATGAAATCATCAAACAGTCCAACTACTCTAAGAGCAAAAACTGAAGTATTAAAAATTCCCAACACTGGAAAGACGCTGTGGGAAGCACCCAGGCCCTCCTCCCCATCAAGAAATGAATGAGAATGAGGGAATGCACTTTAAACTCCAGCCTTCTACTACTGTTTTTGTCAAGTTTACATTAGACCTCTACCAACATCAAATAATTTAGTTTTAAGTATTTACAGCAACCTCAATAGACATTTTAGTGCAAAAGGAGAAGTTTGACGTATTCCTACTTACCCATAGCAGCCTCTTTGGTCAAACGGCCGTGGTACTTGGAGCACTCCACTATCAAATTCTGCAGCTCCTCTGTGCTGTGTTTGGAGAGCTCCTTGACAAAGGCTTCAGAGCATTTCTTTGTGTGCACAGAGGCAGGACGGATGGTTTCTGTACGGCCGTGCTTGAAAGCTGCAGTGCTGCACGACTCGTACGTGGCGACGGTCTGGTCGTACTGGCGGAGGAAAGCCATCTGGAAGGCCAGCTGGGCCACAGCATCTGGGCTCACCTTCTTCTGCTTCAGGAGCTCCTTGCCCCCTTCTTGGAACTGAATCATGTTAAGAGACAGTGATTCCACAGTGGCGTCAAACTTCTGTTTGGCTTTGGTAATCCCTGCTTTTAAGGCATCGTTCAGCTTAAAGTCAAGTTTCTGTACTGCTCTGGAAGAGTCAACTGAAGCAGGCTGGGACTGGGGGCTGATGGCTGGTGTATTGGTGCTATCTTTAAACACCTCATTCTGGAACCTGAGCACAGCCACACCATCTCCCCAGGAATGTTCAAAATTAATTCCTGCAGTGCCATCCTTAGTTATGATAAGACTAAAGGATTTGTCATACCAGCGGTTTGCAGCATCTCCATGCAACATACTATGGGACAAGTGCACTAAGTCTTTAATGGGAAAATCATCTAAACATAAACAAAACACGGCAGAATCTACTTTTTGAAGAGCTTCTTCATTGCCATTCTCCAGTAGATTCTTCCTCAGCAATGCCCACGTGTCTCGGTTTTCACTGGTGAGGTAGCCAAGAGGGAAGGCCGGGGCCGGACTGTTGTCACTAAGGATGTATTTCAAGTGTGCATGTATTTCTGAGGGTTTCAGCATGTTTCCATCTCTATCAATAACATCAAACACATAAAAATTTCCATTTCTCAACACTAATAAATGCTTTGCCTTTTCGTCTGTATAAAGCTCATCTTTGTTGAGCTTAGGAATCCGTGTAGAATTGAAAAGCCTGAAGTACTGAGACATATCTAGGGGGTAAGCATTGACCATGTAGGCACCAAACCAAGAAACTGAAGAAGGCACAAAGCGGATAATTTTTTTGAAGATCTCAGTGTCACTTTTTTCTGGATTGAGGTGGAAAACCTCTGGTTCAAGGTAACCAGCCCTGAAGGTCTTCATAAAACGTATGGCAGAAACAGTCATGTTCGTAGCTCGTATGAGCTGATCGTTGTACTCTGATTTTGGATCAGGATTAAAAGACATAAATGGATTAAAATTCAAAACAACAGGCTCACGTGCTTTTAGGTACATGTCAAACCAGGGACCTGAAAATTGAGAGTTGAGAAAGAGGTCAGAACATAAAAGCAGCTTCTTGAGTCAGACCAGAGGGTCATGTAGTCCAACAGAGATGAGGGATAAACACACACTGAAGTGCCTTTAAACAAGAAAAATATGTGCAATAATTCACCCAAGGCTTCTCCAAACACCCATTATGAGGACAGATACTGCTGGCTAATTATAAAAATACAGGGTTTGGAATAATCCATGTGAAAGGTGTCCATGTCATTAACAACAAGGGCCAACTCCCTGTTTTCTTTATAGCTCGATGATAAAACTTAACTCCCAGCTCATACAGTGCATCTCCCCAACTCTATTTTGGTGCACATCTCACATTTGGAGTGAATTTGGAGGTTCATGCCTTTACTTACTCTTAAACTAATAATTTCTGCAAGTCTCTGTCACTGAGTGCATCTCACTGGGGCTGAACCTGCTACATGGACTGTAAGAAGGGCAACAGGTAGTTCCAGGAGCTAAGTTACCACTTTAATTGCAGGTTATCACAGGTAAGCAAGCAACACTCATCGACAGTTTTCAAACCACATCTGTCATCAACACGTAGCCTTTTAACCCCAGACTTGAAAGTCCAGGTTGGTGGCAACACTACATACTTTCAGAAACCAATTTCAAGTGGAACAGGTCTTTTATGAGGCATAAAGAAGAAAATAACTGAACAAAAAGCAATACAGGCATCCTACCATCATGGACAAAAAGCAGCATACTGGTTAGCACTGATGAACGACTTAAAGCCACCACTTAAAACCAAAGATGTTGTTCAAAGTGAATGGAAAGTAAAATACAACAAAACAAAGAGCAGTTTTTATGAAATAATCTGGTATTCTCTGCAGCCTGAGTGGCAGCTAACACCTTAACAGGCAGTCTGAACACACAGCAAGGACAGAAGCACATTCACTGGGCAACATGGAAACTTCTACTTCCATAGGTATTTGACTATTTCCATCTCTGCTGCCATCTAATACTTTCATGAGCAGCCACTTGTACTTGGAATAAAGCAGAATACTCAGATGTCTGTATACATGCACTCCCTCTCCCAATTTGTTTCTATTTATTCTCATTTTCCTATTTCTGTCACTCCTTTTCCTTGGTTCTTTAAAGAATATAGTTTTGTAGTTTTAAGTACCAAGTACTGCTTCTGCCTCCCAAATTTAGTTATACTCTGCGACCTCTCCCCTCCCTCAAAGTTTCATTTTCTTTTCAAATAACATGGATTTATTTGGAATATATTGCTTTAATTTCCTTAATGGAAATGCTAGATAAGCTCCTCTTTAACCTAAACCCTCTAAACTCATGAAAAAAATATCATTGTTCTGGTATCTATCTACCCAGAATTCTGGTAGAATAGATGAAGTTAGATAATTCTTCTTTCTACCAGCCTCTAAATAGCTCAGATACAGCCACAGAGAGTGTTCACAGCAGGTTATTCCAAGTTTCTGGGTTACTTAAAGCTTCAGCCTCTTTTATTTATGGCATTATGAGCAGTTATGAAGGATGATGATCTACAGAGTTGTCCTACACCTAGCAGGCCAACATACCTGTGATATAACTTGTATGCTTGTTCTGATTGTCTTGAGCAACCAGTTGCTCATGCAGCTCTCTTCCAATCCCCTTTTCAAAGGCATGAGCAAGTCCTTCAGTTTTCCTACAACAATCAAGAAGAGTCCAAATGCTGTCACAAGTCACGTTTTTTATGTTAACACTTGGCTTTGAAGCAGAACATGATGCTGCAATGTGTGTTTGTCCATACCTGAACTGGTCATCATTTAAAAGTGGTTTCTGGGCATTCAGGTATCTCGTAATTGTATCTTCTAGCTTGGGAACTGGCAGTCTGAAGGAAGAGGAACACAGAGATGTGCACTTGATAAGCAAGGGTAGGAACGAAGTCTGTGTTTCTTACACAATCATCTCTCTTTGCCTTCTTTCTTCCATATCCTTCCTGATATTATTATATATACTATACATACAGAAATATACAGACTATACTGTACATACCATTATATTACATATAAATTTGGGTAATACTTATGCACATTATCCAAATGCCTCATAAGCTTCTTGTGGAAAGAGAAGCAAGGAACTAGATGGACACCAGTCAGCAGACCATAGTGTTCTTGGGAAATAAGGCAGAAAACCAAACTGACTGTCTTTTTACGAAGGTACTGCAGTGATGGGAGCTGATCCCTTACAGGAAATACAGTGACAGGAACCGCTGCTAGGAGAGGCAGCTCTGTAGAAGGAATAGCTCGGCTGCCAGCCCTGTTCGGGCCTCCCCCTCACAGCTAGGTGCTGGACATCCCTTTCTCACAAGTTTCCTACTCGGTACCTTTGTCAACTTCCTCCGAGCCCGAGTTTTGTTTCCTACAGCACAATCCCGTTCCAATCGCGGGGTTGCTTTGGGCGCCAAGGGGATGTTTCAGTAGCAGGCGTGTGACCGGTTACACAGACACCTGGAAAGCCGAACCCACTCGGCACAGAGCGAGCCGCGCTCCGCGGCGCCCAGGGCGGGCGTTCCCTCTGCCCTCTCCTCACAGCGGACACCCCGGGCCGCCGCCTCCTGCCCGCGCCCCCGCGGAGCGGCGGGCCCCGCGTACCTGGGCAGGCTCTTCTGGTAGTGCATGGTGGGCACGATGCTGCGGTGCAGGAACTCGGCGGCGCCCGCGCCGCTGTAGCCGCGCCGCCCCGGGGCTGCCCTCAGCAGCTGCCGCGCCGCCATGATCGCGTCAGAGCCGCGCCGAACCCCGCCCGCTCCTCCCGGGGTCCGCCCGCCGCTCTTGACGGGCCCTTCTCGCTCCGCCCGGGACCCGCCCGCCGCTCTCCCCGGGCCCCGTCCGCTCCTCCTGCCGGGATCGCCCTCTCCTCCTCCCGGGCCCCGCCCGCCGCTCCTGACGGGCCCTTCTCGCTCCTCCTGGGCCCCGCCCGCCGCCGGCGCTGCCCCGGTAGCGAACGGGAAAAACGAATCGCTTTTCTGTCATTCCATTCCAAAAGTCAATTGGATACGTGCTGCTAAGGTAGCAAAGTTGCCAGGGTGTTGGGGCTGTTCAGCATCAGTGCTCTTACATGCCCACTAATAAAACTTTCTGATTCATTAATAAAATTTTTCTGCAATCCTCTTGTTCTTCTGCCATCCTCTTTTTTTTTTTTTATGTTCTACATATAGAGCCAACGTATTTTTTATTTCCCGCCTTCCCCGTTCTTTTTTTGTGTGTTTGTGTATCCATATGTCCTAGTGACTACACAGGACTGTGATCCTGCCCCTCAAAAGAACAGTTTAATCTCTCCTGAGGTTTTTTTCACTCATACATGAGCATGTAACAACAAATACTTTATCATGGTATAAAATGTGATATTGTAAGCATACAACCTGGCTGTGCTGTGGGAAATATTTTCCATAAAAACATTGAATAATCTTAGAATATACTAGAAACTACAGAAATGCTTTCATAAGAAAGCATGGCATGCAGATGGTTATGATGGTGTATTTTTATCAGACACTCACTAGCATAAAAATCAGCATGGGATTGAATGCGGACACAGCAAAGGAAAGGAAAGCAATCCCTGTGGCTTAGTCTGATAATCCTCTGAAAGTAAATTGGCCCTACTCTAATCAACATAGTGGTTGGAAGAAAAGTGAAATCATTTCACTTCCAAGATAATAAATGCCCAGTGACAGAAGGTGTCCTTGCGTGTTCCAGTCTGTGGCTATTTTCTGTTTGATGCGTGTCTCTCATGCTGCTCATTCAGCCTTTTTTTGGCAATGACAACATGAAAACCCAAGCCTGATTTAATTAATGAAGTCCAGTTTCACCTAGCTTGCCCTGCTGTGATAGTCCTGTTCAAAATGTTACCTCTCCCCTTTAGGAAAACTGCTCTTTTTCCTGTTTGAATGCTGGCTTGTAGGGTTCCCTTTCTGGGTTTGGGCGTCCAGACCCCAAACTGGGGAGGCTGAGGAATGCATCGCCTTTCCCCCAGGAGTGTCACTTTGTTTTGAACTGGTCTTGTTTTAGAAATACTACTGCATTCTGTTCTAATTTTCCAGAGCCCCCTAATCTTCTTCCAGGCTCTTAATGATGTAGTTGATAATAGGATTGTTGGTATTAATTTGGAACAATAATGCCAGCTGCTTGCTTGGTGGCTATTGGCAGAGGGGTGACCTTGCAGGTCAGCTAAGCAGAACTGGAAGTGCTTTGATCTGATCTGTACAGAGCCACGTCTGTGCACCCGAACAAGAGGAGCGAGTGAATTCTCTCCCCATGGGATGCTGATTCTTCTCCCCAGAGCAGGGAGGACAGCATGGCGGTGGCCCTGGATGCAATCCTGGCTCGGATCAAGGATGTTTGTAAAAGGAATGGTTTGCTCATCCTCTCGGTGTTGTCTGTCACCATCGGCTGCCTCCTGGGATTTTTCCTGAGGACAAGGCGACTCTCCCAGCAGGTAAGAGCGGCTCACAGCGTGTCCCTGCAGAGGAAGTGCCAGACTTACATAACAAAAGACATACATACCTTGGGGGACTTCAGGGTGGGCTTTGGAAGGTAAAAGTCACGGGTATGTGTTTGTTAAAATGGTTTCATTCCATCTGTTTGTCAATCTACGCTGTTCTTTGGGTCTTTTCACACGTTCTCAAACAATAGGTCAGCAAAGGGTTCTGGTCTCTCAGACAGCTGGGAAGCGTAGCAGGAGCACAGTAGAATGTTGCAGGTATGGATAATGATGGTGGACATTTAAGATAGATGAAATTAGCATTTAATACAGGCCTGCAGAAGCTGGTAGTGCAATATCTTGCCTTTCATACTATTTTGGAACACATATAGCTAAAGAAAACACTGGGAATATTTTTCAGTATCAGATCCATGGGGGTACAGATGTTTATATTACACTAATGGTGTTCCATATTAATAAATTTTAGATTTCCCATTATTAGCAGAACAAGTTACTGAGGCCACTTGGGGAATTCTCCCCCAGCATACTTCAACTAGGCCCTTTGCTGGAGCTCATTTCTGCTGTATCAGTCAGACAGACTAGACAGCAGCACACACTATTAAATGCACTGTTTGAGCACAAAATAGAAATCTCAGTTAAAAAATAAGGTGTTTAGTAAATGAAACTAAATTAAACCAATTCTGTCTTCTGCTACTGCAAACCACTGTCTGTCTGAATGTGGTTTGTGTCCAAGCCATAGCTTCAAACATATCTAGGAAAACAGACAAAATGCAGAATGGAGAGATTATTCAGGGTGACTGGTTAACAGTAGTCTCCAAGAGATGGCACATTTCATTTTCATCTTCCTTTGTAACAGAACCAACAATGCAGTGTATTTATTGAATAAGAACACATTATGTAATCTAATTAATTTTAAAATTACCTTTTAAAGCCTGCTATCTTTGCCACCTTATCTTTGCACCAAAGGTGCAGATTTTAGCAATGGTATCTGATCCACAGCTCTAGCAGCACTTGTGAAGATGTCAGTCTTTAGCTCAAAACAATAAGCATCTCTCCTTGTATTTCCAGGAAATTAGTTACTTCCAGTTTCCTGGTGAGTTACTGATGAGGATGCTGAAAATGCTGATTCTCCCTCTGGTTGTTTCAAGGTAAGTGAAGACAATAATTATTCCAGTAACTTCTGAAGTTTCCTAAGTGAGGTTTGTCAGCACAACGGTTTAGTTGTGACTGAATTAGGTGACAGTGCCAGAGGCACCACTGCTGCTGTACATTCATATTTATAGTGGAGCCATAAACATGTGCTTTCATTGATAGGATCACTTCTGCCATACAACAGTTCTACCTCATATAGGTTTCATTTGCTTTAAAATTATTGGGTTTTAAAATTTGTTTTCTTTTTCCCTAGTAATAGGAGGACATTTTCCTTCAAGCTGCTTAGAAGTTAAATATATGGAAAAAATAACCCACCTTATAAAAAAGTCTGTCTTCAGTCTAAACAATTGAAATAATACACTATATGATGAAAAAGCACTGTTAATCAGTAGTATTTTGCAGTGTGATAATAATGCAGTATGTGTACATTAGTAGTAATAAGTAATAAGAAATGTAATATATATTTTGCAGTGTGATAATAGTGTGTAATAATGCAGTATCTTGAGGTGTGCTGCAGTATGATAAATATTGGAAAAGCCCTGTGTCTCCAGTGAACTGATAACCTATAGGTAGCTTTGGCTGGAAGTGAAAGTGATTTCTTTGTTCATTAAGGTAGAACCTTTGGTGGTGGCACTTCATGGGTAGCAGAACTGATGATAGTGCTGGTGCACGGCAGCTGCCTTTGCAGGGGGAGGGTGTAACTTAGGACAGGCTTTTCTCTAAGTTTGATGCCTTCCCACTGACTGCAGTCCCAAAAACACACCAGCTGGATGGATAAAAACTCTCTCATCTGCCCAAGGCTAAAAGGTTATTAAAGAGATGGAAAGTAACAAAGCTAACTTTACCAGAGCTGAGAAAAAATTACTGCAATATTTGATTCCAGTTCTGGAACCTAATTCATACACCAAGACCTCATCTTCCACTTTGAGAAAAACAAACAAACAAGCAAACAAGTTTCTAGTCTTCAGATCACTGACAGTTGCTGAAAATGAACACAGTTAACAGCACTAAATTTATTTTTTAATCACCTAGCCATGACAGCTGCTTTCTCATGATTTTTCACAGAACAAAGCTGAGTCATGGTGCTTTGTGCATGAATTTGGTTTTATAACCAAAGACTCACATCTGGTCCTGGTCCATGCATCTCAAGAAGACCAAGACAAAACATGTAAGGAGATTTTTTTTGAAAAGTGAAAGAAAACAAGAGTCTTACATGAAGAAGTGACATAGTAAGGAGGACAGAAAAGAGCTGGAGCAGATTTACATGTCCTTCCCTAAAAAGTGTAGTTCTTTAGATTCTCCAGTATATTTAGAGATGTTAGGAAGAGCAGCAGCCCAGTAGGAAAGAGCTGCTCTGGCACAAGCTGTGATGGCTCTGAGTTGCCTGGAGATGTGACAGCTCTGAGCCTCACTGCCACAACAGCTGCAGTGTCCTCTGAGGTGGAATGAGAAGAAACTTTACAAACCTTCAAAGAGGTTCAATTCTCCTTGCAAGACAGTGTGAGTCCATCTCCCTGTATAACAAACTGCTGTTACAAACTGAAATGGCAGGGTTTGCAAGAAAAAAAACCACTCCAGATATAATTACATTCTTGTACAGTTTGGGCTTTTTTGGCTGGTTGCCTTTTGGTTTTTTTTAATAACAAGCACAGTGTTTTCCACACACGTATTTCATAGAATCAGTAAACCAGTACTGTCTATTTTTACCAATCTGCACACACATTTAAACTACATTTCTTTGTGGATTTGGAATATCCTCAGCCTGTCCTGCCAAAGCAATGGCATTTAAATTATCTTTTAAATTACTCTGTATTATTGTTTACAAAAGCCAAGAGCACAGCACCATAAAAAGAACTCTAAATATTGCTCTCATAGTTGAAACTAATGCAAGTTTTTCTTTGAATGCACAAGTAAAGAAATTACTTGTAAAGAAAAGGAAAGGTGAGAAAGGAAGATTAAAAGAGGAACTTAGTGCAAACTACCCTGTTTCCAAGTCCAGAGCTTATTTTGAACAGCTGTAGTAGAAGTACAAAATGGCAACTGCATGGGTCAGAAGATTGACAGTAGACTAGAAAATCTTGTACTTACAGACCACTAGCAGAAATCCAGCCTTAAACAGAAATGGCCAAAAATTTGTACTCCCCTCTTGAACTGATTGTTAGAGAATTAAAACAAAACTTTGCAAATTGCATTTATTAGGAATGAGGAAATTATGATATAGTCAGTTATCTCTGAATTGTGTTTATTTTAAAAGTTCCTTGATGCTGAGGAAATCTGTCACACAACAGGAGACCATTTCTGCAGTGTACATTTTCTTGATTTCCTGAACTTTGGTCATTCTCCTGCTCTATCCCAGAACTCCTGCACCTATTTCTGATGTCTCCTGTCATCTGTGGCCTTACTTCTTTATTTTCCCATGGACAGAAATATCTTGGAAAAGTAACCACCTCCCACTAGCCTGTCAGTCTGAGCCCTGCATGAGCTTTTGTTGAGGCATGGACCTTCATTAAGAGTGGGGGTTGATATTATTTCAGTTGTCTGGTTACATAAACAAGCTTCACAACTTGTTTATAGAACACAGAACGACTCTGAAATAAATATGTATTTATTTTACCCATCCTCTGCCTCAGATTTAGCCCTGCTCATACCTATCAGTATTCCCTGTGGGTAGAGTTTGCTTTTCTCAGCTGCGAGAACGGGTACCCACACAACATTCTGTTGGCAAGATAAAGAAAATGACAAATGTTTGTGTCTGCCCAAGGGATACTCAGTACTGGAACCTTACAAGACCAAATTTTAGAGCCTGTAGATGATGTACGACAGTGTACTGGATGTACACTGCCTACTTTATGTGTAAACACAGGATACCGCTGTTAGACCTGGGAATGGAAATATTAAGAGAGCTCTGAGAGAATAGGAGCCAAATCTGAATCCATAGCTACGCATTTAGACACTGTCCAAGCTCTTACTGCAGCTGGACAAACAGATGTCCTCAACAGGCCTGAAAGATCAGCTGCAGAAGCTCTGAAGTTCCCTGATTCTCTTTGGGACAGAGGCTTCGATCCTCATTTGACAGGGGCAATGCAAATAGTGTATTTTCCTCCTTATATGCAAAATGTTTCAGCCTTCAGCACATCTCGGGTTTTCCAGCAGGCACGCGCACAGCTGCCCGTGCATCCTGCCCGGAGGGTTCTGCTGATGAAACCCTTCAGGCAGATCCCGCTGCTCAGGTTTGTTCAGCTCCCTTTCCTCGCCCCTCCGGCATTCCCGGCGCGGCCGGAGGCTCGGGCCGTGATTCCCTGCAATGCAGCCGGCGGCCACCGGGCGGCTCTGCTGGGACAGCGCGAACCGCGCCTCGCTCCCCGCGCGTCCCCGGGATTGCCGGTACCACTGCCTGGGAACCCCGCATCCCGGGGATTGCCGGTACCACTGCCCGGGTTCCTGCATCCCGGGGATTGCCGGTACCACTGCCTGGGAACCCCGCATCCCGGGGATTGCCGGTACCACTGCCCGGGTTCCCGCATCCCGGGGATTGCCGGTGCTACTCTCTAACCAGAAAATAATAAACCCTCCACTTTCTTTCACTGTGGTTAGTTGTAAACTTCTACAGACATAAAGGATTCCTTCACTTGTTACCAGGACAAGTTGATTGGCAGAGATACTTCTGCTTCACTCGAGTTTCTCAACTTCTTAAATGCTTGAAGTAATCAAATCTGATGTCAATGTTTTTGTGCTCTGCACAATATGAAAGACTGGGAAAGGAACAAAGACTCAACTTTTCCCTTAATATCTTCTCACATTTGCTGAAGACAATATTAACCCTCTGACCTGCTCCTGTGTGTGCCAGCTCCAGCACAGGCCAGCCGTGCTGGCAGGCACTGTGCCACGACTCACACACGGTCACAGGCAGTGTGCCACAACTCACACACTGTCACAGGCAGTGTGCCACAACTCACACACTGTCACCTTCCTTCAGAACATTTCTGTCCTTGTGCCCATTCCCTGACCCATCACCTTCAGCTCATGTTACCAGCTTTGTACTGATCAGTTCCCAGTGAGCCAGAAACTTGATTTTCAGTAAGCATGACTGCTTTGACTTAAGCTTTTTGTCGAGGCTGGTACTGAAACCTGATCTGTTACAACTTCAAAGTTTTGAAGAATAATATTGTCCTGGAATAACTTTGAATATTTTACCACTGTTGAGGCATTTCTAGTGCTGCTGTTTGGCATGGATTCCTTCCAGTAGGCAGAGAACTCACACTGGCATTTTCCACAGAACAGAAATGCAGCTCTCCCTTTCTGTTCAAAACTCAGAGGTGCAGTGAGCCCACAGGGGAGGAGGATCTGGCTCCCAGCATTGCTGCAGAAATTGCTGCATTGCTGCCGGCCCTAGGACGTGTTGCAAAATGTGTGTGCTGCAGACCTGAGAGGAAGGCTGAAGAAGAGTCTTGCAGGGCTTGCAGGCCCTGGTTCTTGTCCAAGTTAATTCTAGAAGCCCACACATTATTTCTCTCCTGTATATGTAAAGTTTCACAGACTTGTCAGGAACATGACTGTCTCTGAATGAACATGTTGTTAGTAAGGGCTCTCACACAGTGTTTGACTGCACAAGCCTTGGCTGTTCAGAAAAGCAGGCTAAAGCCAGAGTTACACAGGTTTGCACCAGCTGAACATACTGAGTTCTCTTTGTCCTGTATGTCTACCTATGTATGGAATAGAAAGTTGCATCCTTTATTCCAGCACCCTCCTTGTTTATACGATTATGCTTTTATCTGGAAAGAGATACAGGGCCAAGTTTTCTAGGGCTGTGATTAGCAGTGAGAGTGCTTGTGGAAATAATTGTCAGGGCAGACTAAACTGTTTAGTTGTTGTAACAGGCTGTTTGCTCCAGTAAATATTCCCTTTGAAAAAAGCAGTTTAGTTTTTTAAGCTTAGGAAGATTATTACATTTTGTATTTATTTACCACCAACCGTTTTCTAGATGTTTAAGAAACACTGAGTAACAGAGATTTGATCCTTTTCCATGAGCAGATCCTCTTAAAGAAATATTATCCCCTTTATAGTCAAAATAAAAGAACTGATTTGATATGTATTTTTTAAATTACAGAGCTTGTTCCTCTGAGTAGGTTGTGCCTGGTACAAAAAATTTTATATTTATTTGCAGGCCCATTTGGAGTAGTAATAAATATTAGTTACTATTGTGGTTTTGCTGATGAATTAAATACAATATTCTAAATATAGTAGTGTCTTTCTTTAAAGGGATTCCTGTCCATAATGCCATCAGTTCTGGTAATCCTCCATCCTTCTGCTCACATTCCCGAGTTGGTGATTCTTACTCATGCTCTTAAAGCCTAGTATTTAATTAGAAGCATCTCTTTTTAGTACCCTTTTCCCCATATTTTTCTGACTGGGAAACATCTCACCAATGAAAAATATTGCTCATTGTGTTTTAATGAAATTCTGGCATTGTTTGGCTGTGCAGGGCCACACCAAATTGACCATTGGTTTGGCTAGGTTGTGTTGGGCACTGTTTGTGTGCTCTCAGCTGCAGATGAAACTGGCAATAAAACACACCCTGGAGATTGTTTGTCTGTTTTGCTACTAAAGATCACCATTTGTTAGGGATTAAAAATTTGGCCCAAACTCTCCAAGATCTGAACTGCAACTGACAATCTAAACCTTTTACCATGATTATAAACCACTGTCTGATAATATCAGTATAATATCCATTCAGAAGGAGAACAGATGTCTAAAAGGCTATTAACTTTTTTTTCTATTGATGGTTATATTTAAATAAAGAGGACAGTCAAAATTAATTCACTCAATAATACTGGTTTTACATGAATGAGAATTTGTGCAGTATTATTTATTCCAATACACCCCTGGTACTAAGATGTATTTTCTATGTTGTCTTGACACATAATTTACCTGAAGACCAAATGGGAAAGGGAAACCCTGGGAAAGGGGGGATAACAGAAGGTTCTGGTCAGTTTGAGCTTGGTCTTTGCTGCTATGTATGTGTTAAACTATTCCCCCAAATACCAGCTGCTCTGTTCTTATCCTTGTGCTGCTGCCAGACTGGCTGTATTTAAAAGACAAGTAGATGTGGCTCTCGGGGACATGGTTTAGGGGGACTTGTCAGTGCTGTGAGGAGGAACAGTAGGGCTTAAAGATCTCAGAGGTCCTTTTCAACCTAAACAATTCTATGGTTCTATAATCGAGTGCAATCAAGTTCATGTACTGTGTTACCTAGGGAGCTGCTGAGGAGCAGCTGCCTCTGGGTCTCTGAAGAGCCTGCTCAGAAAAATGTTTCATAAAGTACCAAGGCAGAAGTAATTTCTTTAGAATGAAATTGCTCTGAGAACACAGGGCCTTTTTTCTTCTCATTATTGGATCTGGACTTTTCCCTCTATTTCACCTGTGATAGAAGAATACTGGCACTGAGGAACAGGCCTTCCCAACAGGGGAGGGTAAACTTTCTGCAGGGTTAGTGTGGGGAAATCTGTGAGAAATCTGTGTGGAAATCTGTTATCATTCTGTCCTGAATGATAACATAAAGTGTGTAGAGAGTCCCATTTCTGCACTACCTGTCACGTGTATCACTGTAATGTAAATAATAATAAAAGTACATTTCACCCCAGTGAGAACAAGATGTGAGTACTTTCTTTCCTAGGATATATTATCTCAAATCTTTATTGTGGAGAAAGCCGATGTGGAGAAGTGAGTTTTAAGGAGATGACTAGAGGGAATAAATATATTTACTTTTAGAGTGAAAAGTAAAACTACTTGAATGAAACTGAAAGAGAAGGATTACCCAAGGGTGAGAAGAACCAGTCTGAAAGCAATCTCACTTGACACAATTATACTATTTTCAATTCTCCATATTGCTATTATACTGCAGAACTGGTGTTAGATTACCCCAAAAGTCATCACTGGGATGGCTTCAGCTTGTAGAGGAAAATTTTTATCCCTCCTCCATGCCTGAGACATCTTCAGAAGTTTCTCCACATTATCATCTGGAGCATTTTCAAGGCTATTAGCTGTGTTTAGGAATATTAAATCTAATGGCCAGATCCAATACTGTTTTCTAGTGTTTTCTTTTGTTTGTGCAACCCAGAGGTCCAGGCTGTTTGAGTGAAAAATGACATTTGCAATTACACATCATAATGACAAAACTGAACCAACTCAGTACAAATTATTCAAGGAGTGTCAGTAGGGATCCAGTGATGTGCAGGAGGAATCTGTGGTCACAGAGTGAATGGGTGTGGAAAGCACTGAAGTGACTACAAATGGGGTATGAACTGTTTGTGACTTGACAGAATTTTTCTGTAGTCCCCTGAGAGCTCTAAAATACTTAGTGTCTCACAAAGGAATGGGAATGACATGTGGAGCTTGAGGAGCTGGCTGGATTCCCTCTGTTTTCTTAGACAAAAAACCAGTTGAATAAATCTGACATTTGTTTATAATCTAAATTTGTGTTTCAAATCCTTTTGTTTTTTGCCTAATCTAAAAATGCTTGAAAGAACTGACAGAAAAAGAAAATCAAGTATTAATAAGATTCTTGGCTCCTTCCACCATGTGAAGCTGCACATCCATATTTAATAGATAATTTGGGTTTGTTTGCATGCTGACTTTTGAATTTAGGGAACACCTTTTCTCATCAGAACAGCTGAAGTCAACAAGCAAACCTGAATTCTGCATAAGCTGAATTACTGCAATCTCCTTTGTCAGTCAGTGACCAAGGGTTGCTGTTCATCCCTTCCAGAACTCACAGATGTATCACAGTAACCTCACAAATGCAGGTGACAGAACAGCCATTGGACATCAGCCTTCACTGTGTGCTGTACAAAGTCCTTCCTTGTTTATATCAGTCCGTAAAAGCAGATTTCCTATTGCACAAGAAAGAGAAATTACAAGAATTCATCATGTGAATTCCTGGCAGGATTTTTGCTGTGTATGTCAATTTGTAATTAAGAGTTACAAGTGTTAAATGATAAAGGAGATATCAACGTTTTGGGTAAAAAATAAAAATCTCACTATTTTATAAAGCAATTTAAGAAACAAAATCTCAAAATTATGCATGTTACGATGCATTGGAAATGTAGCTTGGTTTCCTTCCTAGCAGCCTAGCTGTCAAATTAAACATAATCACTGCAAACAGAGTACTGATCTTCTGACATGTTTTTGTTGCTTTTGTTGCTTGAAGATCAAGAGCCAGATTTTCCATCATTTGGGCTTCCACTGTGTTTAGTAAAATAGCTCCACACTGGGGCTCTGACAAGTGAAGTCACATTTCAAATGCTATTTACAGCTGGTAATTCAACCATACAGAAACTGCTGCAGTCCTGTTTCTAGTACAGCTACCACTTTCTGCATTTGGGGTTTTTTTGGGCTTAGACACTATTTCGTTTATATCAAGATGTCTAAACTTTTAAAAAGCTGTTTGCTATTACTGGATTTGCACAGGAGTGAACCTTAGCAGCCTCTTGGACTGTCAGGAGGATTCTGGAGTTGTCAACTCATTTGAAAATCAGGCTGTAATACTGTGAAATTTTAAATAGTACCAGGCAGTGGGGATCATTGCCCTGGCCACAGTGACTGAGACAGTCCCTCCGTCGTGCTCAGAGCAGCAGAAGGCTGCAGCACACCAGCAGTGTGCAAAGCTGCTGTGACACCTGTCTGTCGGGAAGGGCAGAGCATGGGGCAGGGTGAGGCACACAGGGCTGGGCTGTGAGCTTCCCACCGCTGCCACTGCCCTTTATTGCAGCCATGGCAGGGTCTTGCTCTTCATATTAGAACAAAGCAAAAGGATATCCTGAAAAGAAATACTCATTCTGATTCCTCTTTCTCACTGCTGAAATAATTTTAACTACATTAGAGACTAAGAGCAAATCAAGCAGTAAACTATAAAAAGAGACAGAGAAAGTTTCTTGTCTCTTTCTTTCATTACTGTAGAGTTTTATTTTCTCTGTTGCAAACATTACTCTGAAAATGGTGCCTCCATGGAAGTGAAACAGCCTCTTCTGAAAGCACAGACAGCTGGGCACAGATGAGGAAAAGTGTGATGGTTCACTGTAATACAGAGATCACCTCAGGCAGATTTATTTTTTTTCACTGTGAGTGGTTTGTCTTTATTTAAAAGTGCCTTAATTTCTCTGTTTCCGGGCCTATAAAGTGGAGATACTGCCTTCCTGCATTAGAGGAGGTTCCAGTGGTGAACATTTTGAGATGATTAAATGGCTTGTGCTATGGAAATGCACGTTATTATCGTGTTGAGACTTGAAGGCAGTGACCTTGACAAAAAGGTGAATGACAGCCTGCCTGCATGATCCAGCAGCATTAGTGAGGCCAGCACTTCCCTTCCATGATGCTCAGCTGCATTGTAATCATCTCTAATGTGGCTGTTGGAGGCACTTCCCAGCCTCACCGCAGAACTTGCTCAGGAGAGTGCAATTACAAAATGAGAATGGGAGGGAGGGAACGGGATGAATGAAAACAAACATCATTCTAGGAACAACTGCTGGTGGTTAATACTTGACCATTACTTCTTGACAGGATTAATGTCTTTCTAATCACACTAATCCCTTCTGATAACTTTATCCATAATCCATCTATTTCAAAGCAACATCCAGATGGCTTCTGGTGGAGAGGAAGACAAAATAAACATGCAGAATGGGGTCTTAGCAACAGCTTCTTGTATTTTCCCTTTCTGGGGATATAGGGTTTGATCTTGAGACGGGACAAAAAATGTGCTTTCGTCAGACAGCAAGAGAAAAACCTAGAGTATTGCAGAGCAGGTAGAAAGTTCTATTTTTATTTGTAAATAAAATAGCTGATGCTTATCTGTGACAGCCAGAACAAGCCTAGAGGTGCTCAAAAGGGTTTAGCTACTTGTTTGCATGGGACTAATTAGATTTCCAAGATATTGGAAAGAATTCTCTTCTTTACGTCAAAAATTCTATTTTAGTTTTGGGGGTTTTACACAGATTTCCCTCAAAGCGGACATGAAACTTAGTGCTTGATTCTTTGGTTTGTATAATTACAAATACTTTAAACAAAGTAGAAATTGACTTTACCTTTTAATTAGTCACATATCATTCCTAGAATTGAAGATGTCTTCCCCTTCCCTTTAGGCTTGACAGTTTTTTTTCTATACAGGCTAAGAAGTGGTCTCTGAACATCAAATTAGAATTTTGTGGATTTTTTTCCCTGACTGATTAAAGGAGTGAGATATACAGTAATTACTCAGAAAAGCTGCAGATTGTTTTTTATTGTCTTAATCTTGTTTTGCCCATTTGGCAATCATTAAAACACGCTATGGAAGCTACACATGGATCGTACGTGTGAAAGCTACTTAACTACACAGCATCTCAAATTATTTCAGTCTATGAATCAAATATCTGCCCTGTTCTTTTGAGGCCAACCAGACTCTGAGATTTGACAAGAATTAAAAGTACACTGTTTTCCATCCCAGTGTGTTTCATGAAAGTCTACCAGTGGGAGCCATGAGAATATCTTTGTTCTGGTTTAGAAGAATCTTGGGAAACCCTTCAGGATTTTTTTTTGTAGCCAAGAGCATCTGATGAAAATTAGACTTAGAGGGAGGACCTGAGCATGATACAGTGATCTGAGTTTAAACTAGCTGGAAGCTTGTTCCTCCTGGACCCCAGTTCCCTAGGCAGTGAGTACTTTGTCTTGTCATGCTTTGGCTACACTGTGTGAGTGTCAGAGCTCTGGAGATCAACAGTAATGAACTCCTGTATTTCTTACTCGGTACAATAACTGATAACCACAGTGTCTCTTAAGCTTGGTGTGTTTTGTCCTGTTCCTTCTGATATCAAACACAGGAAGTCAAATAAAAATTAGTGAATGAGTGATGACTCTCTCATCCTAGTTACAGGCATTTCTTTCTGAAATGATTCTGAACTATTGCCTAAAATTCCATGACCACTGTTACTCCCCAGCCTTTGGAGAACTGATTCCAGAGGTCCCTTCCTGAGCACTGCAGCCATGGAGAGCACAGGGCTTTGTGTGACCCCAGACCTCTGCCCATGCCTCTGCTCCATCCTGTTACCCCATTGCACCTCCATAGTTAATTACTTTTGATGACTTTCTCATCACAGCATGGACTGAGCATGACTTTATCTGGTGACAGGATAATCTCATTACAGATGATGATCTTGTTAATGAATATCCCCAAGACAGAGCAATCTCATTATTAGCCCCCTCAGGATTTGCCACCTATGAGCCAAGGTAAGAGCAGATTCCATCTGAACACCATTCTCCCAAATGCTAAGGCCCTGCATCTTGAGGCTGAGGTAACAACCCTAAACTCACCTGAACCACTGGACATATTTAATTAGGATTTTTGTCCTTAATACTTCTGGAAATACTTCTCAGGTGAGCAATCAAGACAGAGTTCACCTCTCTGTTGTTCTGTAGATCCAACATGGCCCAGTGTGGCTTCCCCACAGTGACAGTGGCTCCAGGGCAGCACCAGGGTGAGAAGGGGAATGAACTCTTTGTGTCCTTGGCAGTGCCCTCTCCCAGGAATTGCTCTGCCTACAAATTACAGCTCTGCTACTCACCAGTCAGCCCTTCACACCACTGGTGTCACTGCCTTGCATAACATATCTGTAAAGAATCCTGAAAATTGTTACCCTGAAAAAACATCCAACTGGTTAAAAATCAGCCTGATTTTAATTGTTCTTTATTTTTCCTTTTTCCCTTGGAATGTGGGGGTGGAAGAGTGCTGTACTCTAGCACATTATAGGTGTTTACTCTGTGCAGCAATGAGCTGTCAAACTGGCTCAATGGCCAGTGGAACCTCAGCCTGAGAGAAGAGTTCAGTCCTAAAAATCTAATAACAGCACAGGGTTTTTTTAACAGAAGACTATCACATTAATCTGAAATAAATGTATTTAACTGAACTGTTTTATAAAAAAATGTTTTAGAATATTTACTCTTCTGCATGGACTCATCCAAGGGAAATGTCAAGGAACAAAGCAGCATTCCTACTACTGCATTTTCAATAGGCTGTGCTGTGTTTGTACACAGTGCTTTTCAGACCCACAGAAAAGTGGGATTTTTATAAAATCCAATGATAAATAAAGACAAAGAACAATGGTTACAAGCATGAGAGTTACTGAGATGCTCATTTTCTAAATTATCCAAACTCCAATGCACCCTTGCTCCTACAGTGTTAACAAAACCCATGCTAGATGAGAGACTGGCAATGCAGAAAAGCAATACATTTTCTTAATTAATCTAGTGGATAGCTGGAACCTGAACTCTAAATCCACCCATTTGATTTCATTAAATCTACTATAAAGGTTAAGCTGCACTTTAGCATTGGCTCTAGACAACCTCTGTCAGCAGTGTGAGGTCAAGGAGATCTCATTCAAGGAGGTGCAGCCTAGTGAATATTTATGAGAATATTTATGTGAATATTTATTATAAACAGGTCTGTTTTGGTGAGAAAGCTGGACACACCAAATAGAAATCGTGGCATTTATTTATTTTATATGTGCTTTTCCTGAGATGTATGCTTTGGAGAGTTCACAGAGAATTGTCCAAAGTTAAATCTCAGTTTAAAGCCCCTAACAACAGTGCTGTCAGTGGAAAATCAAATCCCAGACTCAGGTCACTTGGAAATTGCATCAGAGTCTGTGTTAGAGCAGCCTAAAAAAAAATCTGAGGGACCAAAGAGTGCCCTGTGTAATTTGCCTGCACCAGAGGGTGAGTGGGAGCTAAATGTCATGGTAGGGAGTGGTATGGCTTGGCACAGGTGAGTGTACAAGCAGGGGGATGGACGCTGCTGATGCTGTGGCAGTGCTGGGCAGGGAGCTGAAGAGGAAAGATGCTGCTGGATCCCTTCCACCTCAGCATATTCTGTGATTGTATGACTCCATTATTCTCTGATTCTGGGGAAAGGCTGAAGTGATCACAGCATGTTTTTTGCTCCCAGCTGGGCAGCCACACTTCCCGTGGAGGTGTTTCCTCTGAATCCCATCCACTGTCCCCATTTAGGCTGGAGGCACACTGAATTACAGTCTGCTCCTTGGTAAAGCAAAAATATGTTGTGCTATGAATTGATTTAGAAAGAAAAAAAAAGTTATTATTTTAGGTAAAGAATGGACTGTATGATAAAATTACCCCTTAGTGGTTTTTTATATCAAAATTGTGTCCCCACTTCACACAGGAAGGGATGAGTAGGTAAGATTAGATTTTCTTCAGAGGTCCATTCAAACCTGAATTATCCTATTATTCTGTAAAATTATGTGTAGAGTGTGACACACAGAGTTTTAATAACTGTTGCCACTGCTCCTGTGAAGTGAGCCATCAGATGTGTAACTTGTGTAAAACTACCCCTGGAATTTCAGGGAAGAGTCAGTAGGATCCAGTCCCCACAAGTGCAGCCTGAGCTTGCAAGGTCCTTCCAGTAAGCAGGAATGTCCCTTCAGACACAGAGACTACAGCTTTAGTGTTCCTGGCAAGTTATTAAAACATTGAAATGCAGAATCAGCTGTAAGAGAAGCAGACAGGCTGGAATAATTCAGAAATTAGGCTTTCAGCTGCATTAATGTAGTGCAAAAGTGACAATTTGTGCTGTTTTCTTCCCACAGCTTGATGTCTGGGCTCGCAGCCCTGGATGCCAAGACCTCCAGTCGCTTGGGAATCATAACTGTCACTTACTACCTGTGGACAACGTTTGTGGCTGTGGTTGTGGGGATAATTATGGTGTCCATTATCCACCCTGGCGGAGCAGCACAGAAGGAGAGCACTGAGGAGGGTGGGAAGCCCATCATGAGCTCTGCAGATGCACTGCTGGACTTAATCCGGTGAGGACAGCCATTCTTTCTGCTTTCTGAAGGTGGCATTTTGTACAGAACTGCAGGAGGAATTGTGCCCTGAGCCTAAGTTCTGTATCTAAGGGTAAATATTTTGTTGAGACTGAGAAAATAGTAAATTTCAGAAGATAATTTTCAAGTTATCAGATGTTTATACTGGCTGTTTCTTGTAAGATTTAAATGAATGGCCAACAACCATGGAGCAGGTCTTTTATACCACACAGGACTCCATATGGCCTGTAGACCTCACATCAAACCCATTATTAGGGTCAAGGGACTATTAAAATGTAATGTTCACTTAAATAAGGGTAGACAGTGGCAGTACGCAAAACCTTAAATAAAGAGGTGTAACACATATTTTTCAGAAAATAATTCTGGAAAGTGCTGTTACAGCTGTTCATACCAATTTGCAGATAAAGGCCAAATTAGAGAGACCACTTTGTGTGTTTTTCATTCTGTTTTGGGGCTTTTTCTTATTTGTTTTATTTTGTTTGGCAAAAGACACACTTGTTGTTTTAGAGCAGCACTAGGGCACAGCTGGAATTTGATGGTCTTGCTTGAAATCGCTTTTTGTCCCAATATTTCAGGTGCCAGTGGGATTAGTTTGTTGACTGAACATATTCTATGCCTCATATTTATTTTATGCAGAAAGACCACCAAGTTTTGCCTTTGTTTGGTAGTTCCTCAAGTTGCTGATCTCGTACCTCATTGGTCAAGGGCTTTGAGGCCAAGTGTGTATTTGTACCACAGAGAATTCTCTTTGGAATTCAACTTACTGAAATTAAAAATGGTGCACAGTTTGTCTTTCAAAAACCCAAATTCCTGACCCTGACAGCATGTCAGCAAACAAAGTACTTTAATTAGGCTTACCTGGACTTCAGATCAGAAGGAAAAGCTTACAAAAGACCCTTTTTTTCTCCTCCAAGTTGCATTTAGCCAGGCCACCTGTATTTCATAAATGTCTTTGTGAGAATAGGCCAAATTATTTTAGTCACGGAGCAGCAGCAGAGAACAATCTCTTTTGCAGCTTTTCACAAAACCACCATCTTCATGTGCGTTGGGAAGATACCCATCTGTGTCTGTCCAGTGACTTTGCCATGGTGGGTGGATGTGCAGTGGAATTCTCACATCTGTTTGTGACATCTGTTCCTGCTGCACAAAGTTGTAATTCCGACACCAAGAGCAAGTTACAGGAGCTTTGAATCCCTTAGTATGACAGAGTAGCATAAGAGGTAAAAGAGAATCTAAGAAAAAAGTGACTTTAGTGATTGTCTTTGTCATGGCAGTGTTTGGGAACCACTCCTAGAGTGCTGAGCTGTTTCTGAGCCTCGGTCTGAATGGCACAGTGGGACACATGGTGCAAAGACTCATCCAAATGGACCTCACAGCTCTGTCTGGTCCTCATTCCCTCTCTCACACCAGCCCTGTTGCCTTTAGTGGCTCAGAGTAAGTTTGTCATGGAGATGAGTTAGATGGAAAGTAATCTGGGGTTTGAAAATCAAAATTTTCTATAGTATTGTGTTTGCAAAAAAGACCTGAATTACAGTCTCATCTCTTCACCTCTGCTTGGCTACTCCCTGTACATGAGGGATGTTGTGGTGAGTTTTGAGAACACTTTATTCCACTGAGCCTCACTGCAGGTCAAAAAACATGTCCTGATCTAAACATCTGCAAGTGTCTTGTATAATTTCACTTTCTACAAACATTTACCCAAGCAAATCATAATAACTTGTGTGCACATTTCAGGTGTTCAAGTTTCCAAGCAGCCACGTGCTTCTAGTCTGCAAAACCTTGAATTCTTCGCTTGTTTGGGCAGGTGTCAACAACGACAAGGTCAACAAGCCCCTCTCATTATCGAAGGTTAAAAAGTGAGAATAGAGCTCTGTCTCCTTTTGCTGTGCTAAGCAGCAGCCACAGCTGCAGTCTTTCTGTCCTGAGAGCACAAATGGATGGTTTTGATTCCTCTGCTACAGAAATAACCACGCTTACTAAATAAATAAATAATAACAACAGAACTGTGGGGAATGGGCTTTCAGCCTAGGCAATTACAGTGGGTGAAATTCTGGCTTTGCTGCAGTCAGTTGCAAGACTCTTAAATATCTGTGTGGAAGTCTGGATTAAATGTAATGATGTATCCACTGGTTTGAGCTAGAAAAGCTGATCCTTTAGCTCAATGATAAATCACTTCCATTCACAGCTGGAAACCATCTCTTTCGGCCCAGATTGGCTTATCTTCTCAATTCATTAATTTCCTCTCCATTTATCAATTGCATATGTGCCCAGAAGTTTACACAGGAAACATCTGGTATTGTGCAAATGAAGAATGCTAAATGTACAAGTGGAGAGATGATATATGTGACATTATTGTGGGGTTTATTTTAAAAGCATGAATCTTGGCATGGGAATACATGTATTCACCCTCATTGATTTCAGATTTGAAGGCACTTTGAAATGATAAAAAGCATTATTATTTCTTGTGATGTTATATATGACATTGTCAAGTCTAGAATTTTTGGCAGGAAAGATGTTGCTAGAAATTGAATGTCTTGAATTTTTGTGTGAGATTTTTGCTTTTAGAAGTGGTTTTATTTAGAAATGAAAGAATATACTGGATCAGCAAAAAATGAAACCAAAAACTAGTGCAGACCCTCGTGGTTATCCTAAAAATTTGCAACACTAATCAAAAACTTAATTATTATTATTTCGCATTATTTTATAGATGTTGTTTCCCCTGTATAATTGTCAATTATTTTAAAAAAATCAACAACCAAACAAAAAAAACCCCAAACAACGATTTGGTGAGGAGATAACGGTGACACTGTGGTGCATAATTCTGAAATGGCTCTAAACCTCACATCAGCCAGGAAATACAGAACATCAAGATTCTGAATTTCATGTCACAAAAATTGCATCCGCATTTCAAACTTTTTTTTTTTTTTTTTTTTTTTGCCACTCTAAACATCTGTACTTGAAATATTTCCTTTCTAAAGAGAACCCCAGGAGATTGGGGACAAGAATGTTCTGCTGCTGTGGAGGATGCCCATTTAACCAGGTGGTTCCTGTGCAGGAACCTCCCCCTCTCTATTGGATCTGGACTGAGAACCAGCTCAGGAGGCAGCTGTGACTGAAAGTATATTTTTCTTGCATTTAAGGCTCTATATAATCCTCAGGCTCATGTTGTCTTTAAGCAGCTGGTGCTTTAGGAGTTTTTATGGATTCATTCTTGTGATGTGCAATACTTGTGTGAGGTAGGCAAGGACCATTTTCCTTTCCTACAGCTAGAGAACCAAAACACATGGAAAAGAAATTACTTCACTGAGGATTGTTCAGAAAATTCTGTGGGGCCAGAAAAAGTATTTCCAGCTCAAACAAGACCTGGTAGGGTTCTTGGAGGAATGTGGCTTTGGGGCATCTCAATAGCAATGAATCAACAAACATCTCTGCTTCTTCTTCCTGTGGGAACTATTGAAATTAACTTTATAGTTTTTCCCCAAAAATAAGAGTGACATTTTAGTAGCCTTTTAGGAGCTAAGAAATTAAGCAAGATACAATTTTTTTAAAGTAATTCAGATTTTGGGAATTTTATTGAAAATTACAAAAAGGGCCATACTTACAGGAATAGTGTTCAATTTAAAATACGAGGTTTACTTTTGTAGCATAATCACCTGACTAGGAAAATAGAAAATGCCTATAATTTGAGGGCAAACATTGGCAGAAGTGGTTCAGTGAGCCAGGAAGACACTGTTGACATTAGCAATTAATATTTCCACGACATCTGTTACCTTTGATTTAGAAGAGGAGATTTTGCTGTGACTGAAATCATGCCACCTGCATTTGTCACCAAGGGAAATAAAATTTGGCTTATGAAATAAAACAAACAAGCAAAGTCCCAGCCAAGCTGGGTTCCCCTCCTGTTTTATATCAGGCTGACTGCAGATTTGGGCACCAGCAGGTGCAGGGTTCATATACATTATTGGTTTTTCTCAAGTCTAACAAGATAGCGTGACATCGTAAACTTATTCAGCTCAAAAGCCCCAAATAAAACAATTCAGTGAGGGCAGACAGGATCAAATCACACCTTGACCCATGACAAATAAATTTGTACATTTCTGAAGTTTACTGGAAGGAGAAATCAGAGCATTTTACCACTGAATATTCAGGACTGAATCCAATTTAATAGCAGGTACCCAGAAAATCAATTTGGCTTAACCAAGAGAGGCTTTATTTTTATAGCAGTAAGAGTTAGAAGAGGATATAAACACTGTAGAGGATTTATGTTTTCATGGGAATCCTGAGCACTCTTTAAAATCACTTCCTTTCTCTTTTTTCAAGCTAAGGGCTATATTCTGTATTATTGAAATTGCGTTTCTCGAAAATAGGACAGGAAAAATCTATTGTAGTGTGGAAAAAGCCCAGGCCGTGAGAATCAGGAATCCCACCTTCAGAAGCTTACAACTGAAGAATGAATTGTATGTAGTCACAGTAAGATATTTTAGAGTGCATTAAATGATCCAGGTTTAAACTATGAAAGAACTTTTTAAAATAACGATGCTGTACATTAACGTATCTTTTACCAAAAGCCACTGTGTACTGTGATAGAAATATTTATCTGTCCCCTATGGCAAAGTACCATTTTTTTACTCTTTTCAGATTGCCAGGTTTGTTTTTTTTTCTTTGTCTCACAAAACCAGCCTTATGCCAGAAATGTTCTGCACTGACTGGCACCAGGTCTTTGCTTCTGGTTAATTTTTAAGAGTTCAACCTCCACAGGAACCCTCACCTTAAGTATTTACAAAGAACTCTCAAGCCTCTTAAATGTGTGGTCTCCATTTGGCACAAAATGAATCCAACATGGAATAAAGATAATTCCATGATGAAAACCACCCTGAGGAGATGGGCTATGAAGCAAATTCTGCTCTCTGTTCAGGAGGCTTTGGTCACAGAGGAGGAGGTGCACAGGGGCCAGGAATTAAAACTGCACTAGGAAAGCTTTGACCTTGCAGGGGAATTCCTTGTCCATCCTCCTGACAATTGGTCTGGACCCCTTCCAGTGTAAATATACACATTTTATGGCATAACTTCCCTTGCTGGAACCACAGTGGAAATCTGTTGGGCCTGTAATGTTACCTTTGATGTAATTCAGCCTTGTTGAGATGCCTACAGCTGTGATGTACTTGTGCTTCCACTTTCAGACACCATAGCCCTGCTGGGGCTTTGTCAGGACCTTTTCTTTCAGAGGAGCGGGGTAAGAAAGTTCAGATCTCTTACTGGAAATGAAATACCACGCAGCCCTCAGGACAGTGGAAAAGCCCACATTTGACAAAATTATTCCACAAGATGAGTTTTGCTCTGATCTTTGAAAAAAACGAAAGCAAGGCAAAATAACTTAAACCTGATTAGTGATTTTTGCATTCTCTAAGTACTTTTTATCCCAATAATGAGGATTTTGATGCCTTATTAATTCTGAAAAGCCTTCTTTGGTCCTTTTAGCAGGAGGTAGTATGGTTCATACTGGGAAATGAGATGAGGCACTGGAGGGGACTACTGATGTGCAAGATGGTTTCTCACATGGCTCCTGCTATGGGTTGGCTTTTTTTGCTTTCTGGATTAATTTTTGCCCTTGCTTTCAGCAGTGCAAACCCTGCTGGAGCCCCTGACACCAGCAGGAAGGCATCAGATGTATGACTAAGGACAGGATTTGTGGCTCATGTGTAACAGTGGTGAGGAGTCTACACACCTGATGATGAATTCATGCAGAGGATATAAATAGTAAACAAATTCTTGAGACTGAGGTAATGTCACTGAGAACGACCTCAGCCTATTGTAAATTGGAGCTACAGTGCTGTTCATTCTTGGAAAATCTTGGAAACTTTACAGTTCTCATGTCAAGCCATTCAGGCTCCAGTTGTGCTCTCAGTGCCCTTGCTACATATAGTGAAAGGGTAAGGTCTCAAACACTTAAATGTCAGAATACTGTCAAATTTCCAGCCTTAAAACAACGTCCTTGCAAGCTCAGCTACGTTTGCTGAAATTTGAGAGCAGAGCATCCAAAGCTGCTTTATGCCTACTGCAAATATAGGCCAATAAATATTATGAGGACACATATGCAGCAAAACCCCCGGTCTGGTGGCTTTAATTCCACAGCGTGGGAGACTGCAACCAGACTGTCTGGTGTGGCAGGGATTAGGTGCTGATAACATCAAAGTCTGAGAGCAAAACCAGATTGGGGCTGCAGAGCACAGAGTGCCAGAGGGGAGGGGACTTCTGAGTCAAGGAAACAACATCTGCTGTACCTGTGACAGTCCTGCTGGCCTCATTTCTGACTGAAGGGATCTGAAAAAGCTGAATGCTTTGAGTTAATGACACTGTGGTCAGAATGAGTATTTCAGATATTCAGTAGCATCACTGAGACCAGAGTCTGGCCTGTTATTTCTAGCAGAAGTTATCCAGGAGATGTGAACCAAGATGTCCCGGTGGCTGCAGGCTCATGTTCTCTGGACAGTTCAGTTAACAGTGAACAGTGACACAGTTTAATAGCGTCCAGTGACACAGAATTTAACAGTGCTGCTCTTTGTGCCACTCCTGTGCTCCTCAGAGCCAACCACCTTCTAAAGGAACAAGAGGGCTCCCACATCCTGGGGGCAGTGCTGAAGAATCGCTTCCTAACACAATTCAGCTTCCTAAAGCAGCTGAAATTAGGGGAGCAAAACCTATCAACTCTGTTAATTCGTAGGTCAGTTACTGGGAGACAATGGGGAAGGGAAAAGGACATTCCACTTCTGGCAAGATACTAATTTGTCCTGTGTCTGATGGGAAGCTGCACCCTCAGATCTGCTGCTCAGGCCAGGTGCTGCCTGCACTTTGTACAAGTCTTTAGGATTTCCTCAAAATCCACGACTACCAAAGTGCAGAACACATGTTGCCATAGTTGTCTCGTATTACATGTACATACACATTCCTAATTCATCTACATCTGAATCCTCTTATCCCATGTAGAATTAGGGAAGGGCTCCAAAATTTGCTCCCAGAATGCAGCGGGCTGTGCATCACAGCAGTCAGAGGTGGTGATTAGTGGGTCACTTGTGCGTATGTGCTGCTGTCACAGCAAATGCAGGCCGGGCCCGCTGTGCCAGCTGGGGCTCAGTAGCTCAGCTCTGTAGAAGGTTCACTGAGCTGATACTGAAATTTCATGCACATCCACCCTTTTAGCCTCAGTTGAATACTCCTGCTCTATCTGGCAGAGCTCCTGAGGCAGAAGATGCTCTGGGAAATGTTATTCCTCAGGGCAGGCAATATTTAGCTGTTAATTTTTTATGTAACCAGAAAGCCTCTGTCTTCAGTTTCGGTTTTACAGCAATATCCTTGTCTCACACCTGAATTTATCTATGTTTTTAACCAGACTCGGTCATTGTTATGCAGTAGATTTAATTCCCTGCTCTTATGTGAAGTTAATTCTGCTGGGAATGCTGAACTGAGCCACTGAGATTAGAGACAATGTTGCTTGGGCTAGAGAAATGAATCCCTGATCATGTTAAGTTTCCTGCACTATTATTTTGTGACCTGTGTCTTATAAGCAATCTGCAAGCAACGCTGGAGCTTTAGAAGTATTTTACTTGCTTGGCTTTCTTAATCAAACAAACACAAGAGTAGTTATAGGTGCTGTCAGCAATGATGAGCTCAGTTCGAATCACTCCTTCCTAAGTGCTGGCAGCACCTTTAATTGGGTGTACACCAGTGATAAACACAGTGCCTGAGTACAGACACAGCCTCACTTTTTGATCCTGGGAGCAAATCCATGTGGGTACATCTGGATCCCATCCAGAGCTGCAGGAAAGCTCATGGAGATCTGCAGGGGCCAGGCTGGTGGCAGGCTGGGTGCTTGGAGCAGAGGTGGGCACAGATGGACAGGCTACAGCACTGCCCTTCATCTTGTCCTGTGTTCGGGAAAATGCTCGTGGATGGATTTGGAGCCAGACTGGAGCTCCCACTCCGTAGCACTCCCAGGACTCAGGTTTGGTGGGCAGGACACCCACAGGAGAGCTGTCCCAAGGACCTTGGGAGGATCCAGCCAGCCCTCCCCAGCCCAGTTCCACACTAGAAAGTCAAATCCTCCACATCGCTCTCCCTTCAGTCTCTTGTTCTCAACCATTCCCAGGAGGTCCTTGCTAACATCCAGCTCATGGCTGGTAGTATCAACGTGCAGCAAAACACACCCCCAAGCAAGAAAAACACACCCCCAAGCAAGAAAAACACACCCCTCAAGCAAGAAAAACACACCCCCCAAGCAAGAAGTGCTTCTGAAGAGGCCTGACAGAACCAAGAAACCCTCCCAGTCACCTTCCATCTCTAGGTGGCAGTTCAATTCTTTCTTCTCCTTTTTTGTTTTTAGTCCATTAAAGTTCTCATTCACCAATTGCTCTCTTAAATGTTTTTAATTAACAAAACTTAATTTTGGCTAATACTGGATTTTCTCAATCCAAGTAAACCAGCTTAAAATAAAAATAAGCCGAGGCTCTGGCAAACACATTCAGGTCATCCTTTCACCAGATAAAGTGTGTAATTTTGGTAAGGCTAGTCTCAAAGACTGGATCACAGTGCATAATTTATTAAAAAATATTGGGAGAACTCCAGCATTTAGTATTACATGGGTAGTTGTAATTCCTGCAGGATAAAGAATGATAAAGAAACAAAATGCTTTAATCCTCTACAAATTTGTCTAACATTTAATCTGGCTACTAACCACATGATATTTCCTTTCCCAAGCAGTCTTAATTGTTCTTAATTCTACTAATTAGGACAGTGAGGGAGAAAGTGGAAATCATCAGCAATTAAATTCACGTTTCTGTGTAAAGCCACAGCTCATACGTGAGGTGCATATTCAGAGCTGTGCTGGGATCTCCGTGTGGATCTCTGCTTTCAGAATATTCCACATTCACACAGCAGCTCAGAGCACAACTCTCACACTGAGCACTCCTGTAGCACCTTTCAGCCCAGCATCTCAAATCACTAGACAAAGACAACTGAATATGAATGAAGCCTTTAACAATCTCGAAGCAGAATTCCCTGATGAGGCACAATAAAGCAGTAACCACTGAGGTTCTGCAGTGCTTCCCCTCCTGTAACCATCCTCTCCATCCTCCCAGGCCCAGCTCCATCCAGCTGCTCCTCAGGTGGATCCCTGTGTCACTCAAGGCCCAGGGCTCAGGCACCTGGTAGGGGAAGGATGCACAGCTGCCTCTTGTCTGTGCCTTGCTTTGGCTACACATTTGACATTTGAATCAGAGAACCAGCACCTTCATGGACGGTCTGCAGAGACAATCCAATGCCTTTATGAGACTCATCTGCTCTCAAGCAGCAGGCTAACAAGTCCCTCTCTGGTTCAATCTTCTGTTTCAATCATTAGGTAGTACTGCTATCACTTAATTAAATTTTTTTCTCGTACAGTTCTCCCTAAAAATGATGATTAATCACCTCTTTGTAGCAACTGCTCTCAGTGTTTGATGCTACCGATGCAGAATCTACCTCGTACTTTTAAGTGTGTCCATAATATCATGTTATGATCACTTAAAATAGAAAAGAAATCGTGTTTTCTCAGCCAGTGCTGCACAGTGACTCCATTAGCAACAAGTATGTGCTGCTGTTGCTGCAGAGAGGAGAGTAGCTCTGGGAAATGTCTCTGGTTCAGCATGCATTTAACTGCCCCTGCACACAGCAATTCTCTTCAGTATTGAAAACAGGCTTCTCACATATATTTGAGTGTTAACCTGTCTTGGGGTTTAAGCAGGACTTTGAATTAAAAGTCATTTTGCTGGAGAACTCAGGAGTTTCTCCTTGCATAAATACAGGTACATGAAAGAAGATAATTGGGTCATAGACTGTCCCAAGGTTCAGAAGCTTAAGGTTGGAAATAAATCAGTCCTGAAAATGATCCTATTAGAATCATCACACAAATCTTGATTCCCAAATGCTGCATGAAATGTATGATTTTTTAGCTGTTTTTTCCCAATTATACTATGATTCCTCTTTGAAGCCTGTAGAGGGTGTGCTCTCCATTTCAAATTAGGATTGAATATCTTTCTGCAAAGTAGTATCCAGCTCAAACTGCAGTTATAAATTAGCTCCAGATATCGTTGTGTGAAATGTTATGGGGTGAGAAACACAGAAAGTCAGAAAAGGTGACTTTAAAAAGAGTCCTTTTTGGAATTAGAAATCTACTGGTCTCCCTGCAGTCTCAGTTGTGGGTCATTGCCTTCCTCTGTAGCTCAGCTGCAAGCAAAGATGAAGCCACTGGCTTCACTCAGGTTTGAAGCCTCAGAACTGTATCAGAATAAAACTGAGCACTGTACAGCTCTAATCTCAACTCTTTCAATCAGGAATGAGATCCTCTTCTTGAAAAGCAAACTGTTCTTGACCAAACCACGGCAAAGTCTACATCACTTGCAATATTAGTGATGAAAATGTAGCAGAGCAGGGATACTGCAGTTTATGAATTAGCACAGGAGAACTTACAAGTCCCCCAGTAGATTACAACACCTTGAGGTCTCAGGAATACATCCCTGACTGTCTTGAACAGCTCACTGTCTAAGCAGGGAAGACAAAATATGGAATAAAAGAATATTCATCCCCCCAGTCAGCAGATGGGGAAGGGAATCATAGCAATTATATCACCCCAGTTACAGCATGGAAACTGTGGCAGAGCCAGAACCTGCAGCCAGAGCTCCTGGGTCTCACCCAGGTGTCTGGAAGCAAATCCCAAAACTTCAGTTCTGAGGAGCTGTCTCTCTGTTGAGCCCAGGCACAGCTCTGTGGCACAGTGGCACAGAGTGGCACCCTCTGCCCCTGCCCAGCCCTTGCTCTCCAGGAGGCCAGAGAACTGATTTATCATGGCAGACCCAACACACAGTTAAAAGAAGTTGGTTTCAGTTCCATAGAAATTATTCTTCTATTTGTTCATTTTTAGGAACATGTTTCCGGCCAATCTTGTTGAGGCCACATTCAAGCAGGTAAGTGGCTACATTCCTTTTACTGATGAAAGTCATGAGCCAGCTTTATATGAAACGTGTACCTTTGTAAAACACAACCCAGATACAGACATGGAGAACAACTGCAGACACTGCTGGTACCTTCAGCGTTTAGGAATTAATGAGTCCATTCCATTGGCCTCAGCAGCCATGGTGTCTGAAGGCAAAACAGGGTTAAAGTGCTCTCTGGTGTGACTAGAGAATAGATGTGCACTCCTGTGTCAGCTCCACGTCTCCCTGAGGACAGCTGGGATATATTTAAGAGCACCCTGCAACACCACACAAAGGAAGAACAGAACACCATGCTCAATTAAAGCAACAAAATAATGTATTGGGGAGGAATCTAATTACTCAGGTTGGAATTTAGCAAGAAAAGCTCATCTAAAAGTTCTGAGGGAGCAAGAGGCATGGCTGTATTTTTTTCACCTGGGGGAATATTTCATGGGAACCTCACAAAGAGAAGGGCACTCAGAACCTCTAGGGAGTCATTCCTAATTATGTCCTACAGGAAAGGAGCTGCGTCAGGAGGCAAAGTGTTTGCTGCACCAGGGTCTGATTGTAGGAAACTCTGGTTTTGTTCTGCTTTTCCAAAAATTCAACTGTTTTTACGGATTTTATCAGATAGGGACAGGAGTGTTCATTCTCCTTATCATGCCTGTCCCTTCAACATGCAGCATGGTTGAAACAGAGCACTTAGGAGGTCTCATTAAACTATTAATTCCTGCTGGGATACTGTAATAAAAATGACTTTATTTTCTTTCAGTATCGCACCAGGAGTATTCCCATCATTAAATCCAGCAAAGCATCACCTGAAAGCACTACTCGTCGCATCATAATCTACGGAGTCCAGGATGAGAATGGATCCAGTGTCCAGAATTTTGCCTTGGATATCACCCCCCCTCCTGAAGTGATTTACAAATCAGAGCCTGGTGCTAGTGATGGCATGAATGTGCTTGGGATTGTGATATTCTCTGCCACGATGGGTAGGTTTCAGACATGTTTGGTTTGTCATAATCCAAGTGTCCATTGAAGAGAAAAGGATTGGGGTTGGGTTGCTTGGTTTCTTGACTCAGCTTTTTTAACTGCTTCTATCTAAACTTTGTGGGGAAAAAGGCAGGACTGTTACAGAGCTGTTCCCTCACTCTTTCAAAGACAAATTTTCAAAATCCTTGATGGCTTTTGTTCCATGGAGTTGCATTTTCTGTGCATTCATTTACAATATTTTTTTTCTCAATTATTTTGAGCTTTTATTTATGACCCATTTTTTGCTGACTGTAAGACAACCTTGTACAGTGCTCAGAGGAGGTAAAAATCACCACCACATCAGACCCATGGCCCTTCTACCAGTATGCCAACCCATATTGTTTTATGAGTTTTAAATCGGTGGATATTCATTTTTTGATTGAAATCTCTTGATTATATTTTTGGTATCTGCAGTGGAAATAGTTATACACTACCTAGTAGCTTGTGAAAGTAAGAGCTTCTGTCTGGCTTATTTTTTTAGTTTAACTTGCTGGAGGAACTCATTGGTGCCATGTGTGTTATATTACGTTTGTGGATTTGAAAGAAGAAATTTAAACAAACATTTCCTAGTTAATCATAAAATTCTGATGACTTTTATAAGAAAATGCTGATCAAATTTTCCTTATGTAAATTTATTCTTGGAAGTTAATCTGGTCAGCAAAGGTAGTTCCATAAAGCATCTTTGACTGTGTTTATTATATTATGGTTCATACCAGCGCAAGGGGTCAAGATTTCAAACCTGGAATTAGTGGATTTGTCTCTGTTTTTTTAGCTTCTCCAGTGGGTGGTATTCCCTGTACAACCCTGCTGGAAACTGGCTGTCTCCCAGTTTGTAGTATTTTACAGTCCATTTCCAAAGCACAACATCACCGCAAACACTACTCCAGTCAAAACCTACTGGATATGAATGAATTAATTACATGTACTTATTAGGACCAAGGGCAATTTTCTACTTCTGAGAACAGAAGATCATTCATTGTCTGCCCAGAACTGAATGTACGACTTTTACCGAGCTCCTCAGCCTTGCTGGCCCGGGGCTCAGGAGGTGGAAGCTGAGAGCTGGTGTCTCCCTGATGGACACAAACAGCACCAGGATTGTCACCCACAGCACGGCTGCTGGGCCACCTCTGTATCAGCCAGAACAAACCTGAGACACCAAACTCCCCACAATTGTCATCACCAGGGACTGTTTCAGGCTTCTGTTTCGACCAAAGGATGTAGCCAAGCATTTATTCTGTCTTAAGCCTTCTGCACCACCACCCCTGCTTGCTCCCCAAAATGGAAGCACTGAAACAGCCTAATGAAAGTGTTGTCTTCTGACCTAAAAGTTCTGGCTTAGCTGAAATCTAACAGGCTTACAAACTCATATCTTGAGAGCACTGCTATTGTGAAATCCCTGCATAAAGCAGATGAAAGCTTCCCTCCCTGTCTCAGCAGGGCTGGCCCTGGAAGCGGCACTGCCTGAGACGTGGCTCTGAGCTGTGGGCTCCCAGGGACAGAGCCAGGCTCCAAGGGACGGATTTGAGCTCCAAGGGACAGAGCTGGGCTCCCAGGGACAGAGCTGGGCTCCCAGGGACAGAGCTGGGCTCCCAGGGACAGAGCTGGGCTCCCAGGGACAGAGCTGGGCTCCCAGGGACAGAGCTGGGCTCCCAGGGACAGAGCTGGGCTCCAAGGGACACAGCCGGGCTCTCAGGGACACAGCCAGGCTCCCAGGGATGGATTTGGGCTCCAAGGGACACAGCTGGGCTCTCAGGGACACAGCTGGGCTCCCGGGGACAGAGCTGGGCTCCCAGGGACAGAGCCAGGCTCCAAGGGACGGATTTGAGCTCCAAGGGACAGAGCTGGGCTCCAAGGGACGGATTTGGGCTCCCAAGGACACAGCTGGGCTCCAAGGGACAGAGTCGGGCTCCAAGGGACACAGCTGGGCTCCCAGGGACAGAGCCAAGCTAATGCTCAAAGCAAGGACACTGCACATCCAGAGCAGTGCCAGCACACCCTCCTCGCCAGCCCCTGCTTCCCCAGGCAGCTCCCCTCAAAGGCAAACTCCCTCAGTGCAGGCAGTTTTTGAAGTGTTTCCTCGAGCAATTGACTCGATCACTTATAATCCTTTCAGGGAGGATAATTAACTATAGGAAAATGTCATCTATTTATATGCATTAATGGAAACTAACACTGTCTGGAGAATATATGGTTAGATGACACATCCCAGAGCTGTATTCATTTCCTTTCTGAGCAACGGGGGCACATACGGGGGTTTTATTTGCTTTCTTCTTTACTGGTTAGTCTTTCTCCCCACGAATCTGCATTCCCTTACCTCCCCCAAAACTGCAAAGCCTGACTGATTATAAAGGTTAATTATTATCATGTAGACAGAAAGCTACTAAAAATATGACAGAGACTTCATTGCTAACTCCCCATTACCAGAGCAAACCTCAAAACCTGGCTTTGCTTCCCAAGTTCCTGTTGGTGCTGCCTGGTCGTAGGCAGAGACAGATTCCTTCATTGGAAAATGTTTCTCAGTTTGTGTTCCAGGGATCACTCAGAACAGGTAAAGCCCTCACAGGGCTCTAAGAGTGATGGTTAAGGACTCAGCCTTGCTACCAGGGGGCTTTGAGTTTCAGCAGGGAGGGAAAGCGCTGGGGCTGTGTGTGAAGACCCCTGAGAAACTGAACCCATGCTCTGACTGCAGGTATAATGTTGGGAAGAATGGGGAACAGCGGCGTCCCTTTGGTCAGCTTCTGCCAGTGCTTGAACGAATCTGTCATGAAGATAGTGGCAGTTGCTGTTTGGTAAGTAACTGTTTTACTAGGAAAATCAATATTTTTATAAAAGAGTAAGAACATTTCAACTGAAGAAAATGCACAGAAATCTCACAGATTTATTTCCAGGGAAATAAGTGAGGATGAACAGCCCTGAGTTTTGCAGGGTCTCAGTATTTGAAGATGCACGTACATCTGTCCCTGGTCTGTACCACCCTTTTGACAAGACACCCTCTATGTTACTCCAAATAACAGAGCATGGAATAGTTGGGTGGGGTGTGCTGTACCCCCCAAGGGCACTGCCAATCCCTGGGCATGCCAAGAGGGATCAGAGCCACCAGCCCACACAAGGGAGAGGCACGATGGGATGCACTAGCTGGTACTTCCATGGGATGCTCTAGCTGGTACTTCCATGGGATGCTCTAGCTGGTACTTCCATGGGATGCTCTAGCTGGTACTCCATCCCTCGCAGCTCTGCTGCAGACCCAGCCAGACCTGCCCCAAAGAGCAGAGGAGCAGCAGGTGGGTGCCAGCAACAAGAGCTATCAGCTCAGCACCTTGTCCCCACTTCGGGATGTCCCCAGTGCAGCTCAGCCTGGCGTGGCTCAGCCTGGGCAGGGAACCAGCATTCAGCACTCAGCCTCTCTTTGCAGCTACGTGGTCCGGTCTGACTGAGCTGGGTCAGGGAATGATTGCTTGGGTGATATGTCAAAGGAGGCAGTTTATTTCTGGAAAAATGAGGAAGTAGTGTCAAGTCTCTGGAGACGGCGCAGCTGCAAGTGGAAGATGGCTGGATGCTCCTGGATTTATTTCTTTTTTGATCTAAAGCTTTTTGGCATCCATGACTGTACACAGCTGCACACAGAAGCACAACAGTTTTGATAAATCACCTGTCCAGAGCGGATTCAGAAACTAACAACTCTTCTGCCTATTTATCTGCCCCAAATCAAACCCTCAGGCAGTCCAACAGCATGTCTAATGCATGTTGGTGTTTCTCCTCTGCCTTCCAAAGGCAATATAAACGTTTACTTAAGAGCTTCCAATGAAAATCAATGAACAGCTACATGAGCACAAACACATGAGAGGAGTTTAGGATTCATTCCCCTCTTCCCAGTAATTTACCTGCCTGAAGCTAAAAAGTCAGAGCTGCCTTCAGAACCAAAACACTTTAAAGTCAATCCTTGCCAGAGCCATAACCTCAGCCTTGCTGAGGGAGACCCCACAGAAAAAAACTGCTCAGGCCAGTGCTCTGGGCATCCTCCTCTGGAGGAGAGACAGAACAGCCAAACCCAGACAGTGCTGGTGCTGCACGGCCACTGGAAGGAGCTGCCAGCTCTCACCGTGTGATGGAAGGGAGCTGTCTCCTAATAATGACTGTCTTTCTTCTTGCTCAGGTATTTTCCATTTGGAATTGTGTTCCTAATAGCTGGCAAAATCTTAGAAATGGATGACCCCTCGGCCATTGGGAAGAAGCTGGGTTTCTATGCCATCACGGTGGTGTGTGGCCTGGTGGTGCACGGGCTGTTCATCCTGCCAATGATGTACTTCTTCATCACCAAGAAGAATCCCATTGTCTTCATCAGAGGGATCCTTCAAGCCTTGCTCATTGCTCTGGCCACATCCTCCAGGTATTACAGTGTTTCTAGACATATCCAATAAAATACCTGCTAGATCCTTACTACAGCTGCCTCTTGGGAAGAGCACACTGTTGCTGGAGAAGAGCAGATATATCTGTATCTGAACAATGGTCCCTGTCCAACTCACTGGTATAAATTTAAAAATGTGTGTCTCAACATTTGGAAGCCATTGGACAATAACGTTTGTCACATTGTCTTCCTTTGTTCTAAAAAATATTGGACAGAACTATTTTTTCATAGAGGACTAGAAAGGGAATAAGTTCTTTTTCCATATAAAAATATTGTGCTTCTCCAAAGTTAATGTATATGAGGGACATGCAGTTTGTCCAGACTTCATTTTCAGTTTTAGTGGGGAACCTCCTATTTCAGTCATGTGGAAACATTTTATCCTTTCCTCTCATCCTAGTCTTTGTCTCTTGGTACATTAACAAAAGACTGTGGTTGCAAGCTATTGTCCAGCGCTGAGAAAGTATTTAAGTGTTCTGCTCAAGGAATAATATCTTTTACACCCTTTTTAGGGAAGATGTACAATGAGTTTTAACCATAGCTGAACAAAGGTACAGTGAAAATGGGAACCAGCTTGTGAACAGGCTGTGGAAATGACTCTCAGCATGGATGGCATGTGTCTCTGCTGAGCCTCTTTAAGGGAAACCAATTCTTACTTGAGGTTTTTTTCAGCCCCATTTCCTTACCCCTTACAAGCTGATGTGACAGTGCCCTCTGACAGCGAGGACTACACAGGGAATTCAGCTTTCTCTTAAACCTGTGCTGACTTTGACTCTCCTGGGCTCTGCCTCCCAGATGAGACCCTGCCTCTGGGGCTATCGAGCGCTTTGAGACAGCACTTCCCCCTTCAGCTGTGCAAGGAGTGATTACCTGTATGTCTAGAGAGGCTGTAGCTTGGGAACAGCTCTGGCACCAGCTGCCAGCTCAGTCCGCACCAGAACCACCAGCAAGACTCGCTACCAGATTTAGTATCTTTAGTGACAGAAGCTCAAGTACCACCAAATTGAAGGTGGGTCCTGAGGGAAGGCTCTGAACACATGGATTTAGATCTTGGACATTTTTTGGATTTGTCTGTTTGTCCCTCCTTAAGAGGGTGTATATTTTGCAAATCCAACACAGGCCCAACATGGTTTCCAGTGTTTTTCTGCTCAAATAGCAGTGTCTTGTCTAGAGATAGCTGAACTTTTCACCTTCATTACACTGAAAGGAATGGATACTGCACATAACTGAGCTGTTGCCAAAAGAACATGCACAAATAACTGGGGCTGGACAGGAGAGCTGCCTCTCCTGACAGTCAACACATCTGTATTTGGTTAAACAAGATTTGCCACTGGGGCATTATATAACATTTGTCATGTGGGTATTGGATTTTCAGATCATCCTAGAGGAGAACAAAGAGTTGATTTTAAGAATTCTGATGTGTTTCTTGGAGATGTTTCTCTCTTGGTTCAGGTCTACATCTAAAGATAGAAAGAAAACCACAAGTCCGTGTGCTGATACTCCTTGCAGATACTCTGCACCTGTGGAAAGCTTGTTTTCAAAGCTAAAGATCAAACTACAAGATGCAAAAACAATACCATTTACAAAGCCCAAGAAAGTAACACAGGAGAACCTGAAAGCCACTAAGCAGCCTTCCAACAGCAAGGATTTTACTGAATCTCAGCATTATTTCTGCTCGTTTCCCTTTACTGAAAGGTTCTGCACCCCATTTTCAGATTTCTCCAGAAACCCCAACCACAGCAACATTTTGGTTTGCACCAATATCAGTGGAGAGGCAGGGGCAGAAAAGCAGATCTCTTTCCTTTGGTGCATCCTCTGGGACACAAATGAATGTGCACAGCTCCTCTTTCCTGCATCACTGTGGGGTGCACAGCACGTGCTGCCCTCGCCCACCCTGCTCTGGGGTGTCTCGTTGGGGATTTCTGACTCTGCTTTCTTCCCCTCACACTGCCCCTGATCTTGTCACCTCTTACCACACTGAAAAGGCAGAATTTGGCCAGCAGGCAAAATCCTTCTTGATTTTAGCTTTCCTCCTTCCAATGACAAAAGGGAATTTTGTTTTTCTAGGTCATCTTTCCATATCATTAATGAATTAAAGCAGCATCTTTTCAGTGGTACATCCCATCAAAAGAAGCAATTTTCATCTTCTCTGAAGACAAATTATAAAGCATGAGTTTTTCAAGGGTTTTGCTGCTTATGAAACACTAAGATCTTGGCTATTGCACAGTGTAAATTAAAGGCAGATTTAGAAAGGGGAGATGAGATCAGTTTGCTGATTTTTTGGAGCAAATATCAAAATGCTTTTGAATGATAAGATAAACAGAGCAGGCTGAACAGCTGCTCTTCCACGGTGACTGGCTGTCTTTGTGGCTCTCACCAGCAAGAGCTTGGCCTGGGCCAGCATTAGCTTGTGCTCAGTCTCTGCAGCTGCAGCATTTTATCCCAAAATTGAGATAAGACTCTGAAAATGTATTTTTAATTGTTAGAGTTAATGCTGGGAGAAGATACCTCTCAGCTGAAAGCTTTGGGTCAGTTTTTAAAAGACTTCACAGATTAAGATCAGTGCTTTAGAGCATTTTTTTTCCTAATAAATATTAAATGTCAAGCTTTAATGTTACTGCTCCACTGTTGAACACCAGATAAAAGTAGCTTTTAAGAAAACAAACTTCACCTAGTTTAACTAGAAAGACAAACTAGAAAAATAATTTAATAATGTCTTTTATAATACTGAAATTATATATTAATATTACTCCAAAACTACAGTTGGACCTTTTTTTTTCCCTTTGCCTCCTGAGAGCCACCAACAGCCAAAGCCTGAAATAAGACAAGTTTTTCTGGTGTGTGCCAGATGATACAATACAAGTAAAAATAAAATATCATTGGACAACCTCTTCTAGGGCGTTCCACATAACTTGTGTCAGCTGTTTTCAGGAAAAGTTCATTTCTATGAAACAGGTGCTGAAAGAGTAATGAGGGATGTGAAGTAACAATTTCGTGAGAGGTTAAAAAGACTGATTGGATCAATCCAGGCCGAGAGAGGACAAATCTGATTTTTAACATTACGTGTTGCAACAGCTGATTGTGCAGGGAGAAATACAGAAAGCATATAAAAGCAAATTTAGTGCAAATTGAGAAGACTGTCTCTAGATTATAAATTTTATTTCTCACCTGAGCAGAGAGTTCTGGAAAGTCTTTCAGCAGGAGTAGGTAGGACACATATCCTACTAACTCTAAGATACAGTATCATAAATTTGAGTGAGACAATGTAGTGGTTGGCTGTCTAAGAAGGTACAAGAATCTGGAAATTTGTTTTCTTTCAAATTTTGTATGTTTTTTATCATCATTGCACATTCATTCTGACCATTTTCTTTACTATTGTAATATTTAACAAACAACAAATCCAGTGTGTTATGTGCCTTAGAAATTTTACTTCAGTCAGCATAAAATTCAAATTAAAGACACACCTAACTGTGAGATAGTGAACGAGTTTAAAAGCTGAATTATTGCAAAAACTGTGTCACAAAATCTGTTTACAGCAATGGAGCTAGATACATATTTTGTTGGTTGTATCATTGGTATTATGAGATGGTTTTGCAAAATATTTTTTCACATCTCAACCAAATTGTAACATGTTAATCAGCTAAAATTTGCACATTTGACAGCTCAGCTCTCTGCCCTCAGAACAGGCAGACACTTGGGTTTAATATTCTGGTATGTCAGATTGTGGGCAAGGTGGCAAGGACTTGCAAGATTACCTTTTTGTCCTCATTTCCACCCAAAGAAATCAGACAGGTTTTGTTTCAGAAAAGCCAAATGTGTGAGGGAAGACTGTCTTTAAAAACAAGTAACCCTCCCAAACTGAGTAGCTGCAGAAAAGGGATTTTAATGAGTTAAATAATTTTTTCTTGGTGAAGCCTCTAGTCAGAGCATCTAGAAATGAGTCTGCTCCTAGTTGCAGTTACTCCCAGGGCTTTCAGTTCTACATTATTTGTGAGCCACAGCCTCGTCTTTTATGAACATTTTACGATAAACAAGAGGCAGAGGATTTCAGTCATTCACAAATGATTGTGTGAAAAATGATAGGCATGCCCAAGAGAGAAATGACATCTCATGAGCAGCTTGGGGATTATGGAGTTATGCTTTGCTGTGTTTGTTTTTCAAAGTAAATATTGATTAAATACTAGAACTGCCTGAATTGAGAAGTTTAATATACCCCAGTTACAGGAGGTAATCAGATTTCCATTTCTTGCCTTTCCAGCATATTTACATACTTTGAGAAAGCCTTTGGGCTGTATTTTCAGGCAGTGACTGCCAGTTTGTAGTAAATCACTCAGCAGTCAGACTTCATAAAGTTATAGAAAACAGAAATATCATACTGAAAACATAGCCTTTCTTTTTTCTTTTGTGTTTCCATGGCAGGAAGTTACTTTTCCTTTCCAAACACAGTTACTTTCCTCGAACAACAGCTTGCACAAATACAAAATGACAGCTCCTACTCACGGAAACATTTTGCTTAGGCACTCCTGCAAACTTGGGGTTTTGATTTCAGAGTTTTTGGGATCCCTCTGTGCTTTTATAGGACATTTGCAAAAACTGAGAAAGAATTTGTAGATCCGATGTGTTACCTTCAGCTGAGAACAGCTAATGGTCATTATGATTTAGGTATTGGAGCCACATTGTGATGTGAAGGTCACTACACATGGTGACAGAGCAATCTGAACTGCCAAACCATGGGGAACACATCTGGATTTCCTGTCTCAGGGCATGGAAATCACAGCACAACAGGACATTGAAGATCACAGTGTCACCATACCAATATTTCCCCCAGTATCATTTTTTTAAGAGGTAACCTTAGAATAATTTTGAAGAAGTTTGCTATATTACATCTTTTTAAATAGTCTCAGATAGTGAGGAGTGTATTAAAATTGGTATAATAACAAGGAAATATTTTGTGATTTGTGGGTTTTTTTCAGTGGTGTAACTTATTTTCCATACAAACTGATGTGCCATAGAAAATACCCCCTTACTGACTTGAATGTAGTCTCATTACTCATGACAGTGAATGAGACACTGCATGGTAAAATGCAGAATGTTACCAAAATGCTGATAAATTATACAAATAAATATATTTCAGTGTATTAGTATTTAAAAATGTATGCCTCTTATTAAAAATGAGAAAATATATGACCATATAGTGTTTTGTTAATTGTCTCAGTTAATGAAAACAAAAATCTGAAATTTTTTTTTGGGGTATCAAGCTCAATTTAAAATGAATACTTGTCAAATGGTCTTATACCATTCCATTCTATTCCACACATATCTCATTTACATATGTGTGCATTATTATATGACCTGCATTTATGAGGTTGTTATATGATCACACAAGGGATGTGGGCAGATTTGTCCCAGGGAGAAAATGGGATTTTCTATTCCTACATACAGACATTTTGTCTGCAATTTTATTTTCAGGCTGCTGTTGATAAGATCTTTGTCTAACCCCTCGCAGAAATAAAAGAATTGTTTACATATAAGGTAGGCCTGGAAGGAAACCTTTTTAGAAACCATGAGTGTAAAACAGTTTTCAGAGATTTGAGTAATAAATAAGCTGCACAGGGTGTTGTTCCCTTTTCTTGCACCTGAGCGTACAACGCTGCCTCTGTGGGATTTCTGTCCCTTTGCTTCTGAAACAGGGAAAGACAGAAAAATATTTCTAACTTTTGGGAGCAAAATCAGCACTAACTCCAACATTTCTAGGTGTAGCTATATCCTCTGCCAAGCAAAGGAGAGAGTTACCTGGTGAGCTGTGCGGAGCAAGGAGCAAGAGGCTCAGGTGGTTGTGTGAAACCTCCCTGCCAGGACAAGCTTTGCTACAATTCCTCCATTCCCCAGAACCAAAAATAACCCGATGTTATTCGTGTGCTTCTGTGCTGTTGTGCAGCTCAGCCACTCTGCCTATCACTTTCAAGTGCTTGCTGGAGAACAACCACGTGGACAGGAGGATCGCGCGCTTCGTGCTGCCCGTGGGAGCCACCATCAACATGGACGGCACGGCGCTGTACGAGGCCGTGGCCGCCATCTTCATCGCCCAAGTGAACAACTACGAGCTGGACTTTGGGCAGATCATCACCATAAGGTACGGACCACAAATTCCACCTGCTGGGCTTTGCTTGTCTGCACAGAGTCATGGGATCTGCTGAGTTGGAAGGGAACCATCAGGGTCGTCGTTTTGTTGAGTCTGAGGCACAGCTCTTGTATGGTGCGAGAACAAAACTCATCTTTGCTGTTATCAAAGGATGCTCTTAGAAGGGTTGTTATCAAAGGATGCTCTTTCCCTCTTAGAAGGGTTGTTTCCAAGTAGCACAGAGATCAGGGACTGCTCAAAGAGAAATTGAAGTGGTCCTGTTCAATAGATGCATGTGGACACCAGGAAATGTGCTTCTGTTTGAGGATAATTGTCTAGGCTGCTTTTAGGCAACTTGATTATTGATCACTTCTGGAATTGGCACATTTATTATTGTTGGTGTTTAAAACCCTGCTTTAAACTTCACAACTGTTTTCAACTTGCAGTCTGATTTGTGTCTTCAAGTGAAAGGAAGAGGTTAAATAGTGGCAAAACTGGAAGTTTTATATCAAGTAACAGGGAATAGTGTGTGCTGGGAAACTCCTGCAGGATTAGGGGAAGAGGAAAGGAGGACAGATGCTACTATCAGGGCAGGTTTTCACAAAAATGCCAGATCACTCAGATGTTTTTTTAATTGTCTTCTCTGCTGCTTGTTAAAGCAGAAAGCTTCATAAACAACCATGCTCTCAGTGGGTAGAAAGCATTATAGCTGTGTGCTCCATCCTTGAAAGGACTGTAATGGATCCAAAAGACTGGAAGATCCAGCTGAACAATTACTGCCAGAATAACTCCAGTGACTGCCAAAGAATTCCTCAGGGACTGAAACCTACAGGTTTCCAGCAGTGAACAAATGATTATAAAAACATTCCTCATAGTCAGAGCTTTGTGCAATATATTTGAGATCTGCTTAACTACCCACCCACTGACCTCACCACTGCCCCATTTACACTGCTGGGCCTTGCCCATCTTCTGCTGGACCTGAAAACCTTCATGAGAAAAAGAGGAGAATCCTGAAACCAACCTCACATGACAGCTGAGGTTTGCTAATGGGCTTCTGGCAAGACCTGGTTGGACTACAAAAAGAAGAAATAAATTGTGCCCATATGAGCTCTTGCTTCAGGCTTGCACTTCCTTTGAAAACTGTTGGAATGAGCCTGTGCTAAAATTTAATCTTTTGTGATTTGGATTTTCGAGATATTTTTTGCATGTGATGCTAAAATATGGCCCAGAGCATGAGCCCACATTACACACATTTTGAAGTAAGAGCAGTATTTTTTAAAATTAAACAGAGGAAGGGTGATAGTAAATGGAAAGAATGTAAGCTCTAACTTTTCCTTAGCAGAACTCCCTTTTATCTCTTTTACCCCCCACATTAAGTGCTAGTACATAAGGACCAGACAGAAGTAAAACAGTAGACTGAAAATACAAGTAAAGATTGGAAAAAAAATCCAAGAAAAGAAGGAAAATAAAAAAACTCACAAATGAGGAAGCTAAACAGGAAATCATGGTGGACACAGTAGAATCAATGATGTAATCCAAATTGTAACTGTATTCTATAGGCCAAACCTACCCCACATCTTGATACTTTAGGACCTGGAGATTTAAAACTCAAATAATTCTGAATTCCAGGATATTTTTGCCAGTGGGAAAAAAAATGTTAGATAAATAATCAGTCTACTTTGCTCATAGTTTATAAAATCCAGGTGAACAGTTTCTATCAATGCAAACATTGACATAGTAGAGAAAGAGAGTAAAGGTCCTATTTCAACTGATCATCTTACAGAAAGAAACATCTACGTTAAGGTAAAGATGGAATGGAATAGCAGATGAGCTTGCTTGTAAAATCTTAGTTAAACATTCCTGGTTTTACTTCCAGTAAAGTCCTGAGACTTTGTGGCCTGATGTAAGAGGCAGAAGCAGTTCTGATCAGTCAGTTCACAGCACTAACTGGAAAGCCTTTTCATGTTCATTATAGTTATGTCTTACTCAGCTGCTGAGCTTCTGTCCCTTCCTATCTATGCTCTATTACAATCTTACTAGCATGCTAAACAAGTTAACTCTTACAAAATGTAATTTAAAGTCTTTCACCTTCCCTATCACACCCACATGATAATGTATTATTTTATTTTAAAAAAGGCTCTAGGTAGAAATACTGCTGCTGCTGCGCTGGTACATGCACAGCTGTAAGCAAGGGACTGGATATCCCTGTGTTTCAGTTTCCATATGGGTGAATACACTTATCCTCATTTTCCATAGCAGGTTAATGAGACTTAACTGATTGCCAAAAGCTCTGACATTCTTGACTGATGAATGCAGAGGATTATCAGTGTAAATGCTTTCTGTCATCCTTTTACAACTGTCAGCATTTGTTCTTTGTCTTTCTGCTGGATGGCCTAGCTCTTGGAAGTCGATAGTTGGATGGAAATTAACACATCCAGTCACTTTTGCTTCTGGAAAAACGAATTAAATCCCTCCCTTAAAAATAACATTATGAAAAAAATGTTAAGCCTGCCAGGCCTACTCTTGCCCTGGTCTCCCATTCATTTCTGCTTGCCTGGCTGAAAAAATGGTATGAAGGTCAAGCAAAAATACTTTCCAGAAACTGAGCATGTACAGTCACATTCACGCTTGCTTCACAGTTAGATCCAAGTATGCAAAGCCACATGCTGGGCAAGGGCTTCACCCCTGGCCCAGCCTCTTTGCCCTCGGCCTAACCCTAGAGATGGACTGACAGGAGAGGCCCCAGGCAGGGCCAGCCACGGATCTGCCTGGCACAGGAGCTGCCCAAGGTGACCCAGAGGTGCCTGCTGGGAGCTCGGCTGCCAGGAGAACCGCAGGGAGTGGGGCTGGCACGCTCCTGGCACACAGAGCTGGGTGGGGCCGTGACCCGCGGGAAGCTGGCAGAGCTCAGCCCACAGCCTGGCTGGCCGCTCTGCTCCGTGCCTTTGGTGCTGGGAGGGAACAGAACTGCCCCAGCAGAGCCAAGGCTGCAAAGCCTAAAGGGGAGAATTTAGCCCTGGGCAGAGAGTTTGGCCTGTTCTTGCTGTCTTGTCTGGATTCTGTCCACAAAACACAGGCATTTCTACAGAGTGTAAGAGTATGGTTTAGAAACACGGTGTGGTTTCTTCCAGAAAGTAAAGCTTATTCCTTTCTTTTGTTATTAAAGTATCACAGCAACAGCTGCCAGCATAGGTGCTGCAGGCATCCCACAGGCTGGCCTGGTGACAATGGTCATTGTTCTCACCTCGGTGGGACTCCCAACAGATGACATCACGCTGATTATTGCCGTGGACTGGGCACTGTAAGTAACACAAACTCTGGAGGCTTCCATGGTGGCAACTTTGCTAAAAAGGCAAAAGGGGCACAGTAATACAGATAAATGTGTGTGTGTGTATGTATGTATATATATATATATAAAATGTAATTTGAAATGGTGTCGATGTGGCCTTAGATTAAAAACTCTGCTGATGCAGACATTATATTGAAAAAGGCAGACAAATGAAGGAGTTTAGATGAGTCTTGGAAATATGTTTTGCATGGAAAGGCTGAAGAAGTGGAGTCCGTTTAGTCTAAAACCAGAGCTGAAAAGGTCACCACAGCAGCTTTTTAAACAGATAAGATTGTCCAGAAGAGGACATTGATCAATCTTCACATTCACAGGGAGGGAGGATGAAGAAGTAGAACACAGTACCTACCAAAGTAGTCAACTCAGATCTCAGAAAAACTCAACAACTAGTTTTATCTAGAACGATAGTTAGGCAGTGGAAGTGGCTACACCTAGCCAGGTTGGATGATGATCCTCAACAGAAATTTGAAGTTTGGGCCAGACAAACGTGCTTAAGGGGCAACTCTGACACCTTGCCTTGGGCAAGAATAAGGGGCCAACATTCCTAGGAAACATGGTTTGCCTACACTCTGCTTATCAGCCCACTGATATTTCAAGTCCATCATCTCAGTGTAGTGAAGCACTGTGCAAGAGGCTTGAGCCACTGCTAAAGCCAGCACTGGCACTCCTGTGCCCACAAGAGCCATGAGAGCACAGTGATGGTGTGGGCTGTGTGTGGCTACTGCTGCTGCAGCCCCAGTACAGTCAGTCTGAGCCTTGGCACCAGTGATGTCTTCCTTCCAGCACGGATCCTGATGCACTCCTGTGCTCTCTGATGCCAGTGCTAGACAGGCAGCAGCTGCTGCAGCCCCCAGTTTTACAAGTGCAGCTGTTCTGCAGAGAGGGCGCTTTGCTGCATCCCCAGTCACAGGGCATTTAACAGCACAGGCAGGGGCTGAAATTTAACACACTCAGGATGAAAGGGATTTGTGCCACCCATGAGAAGAGACACTTTAAAAATTCATAAGGAATGGTTTATTTGAACTCTCAACTTCTATGTAAATGCCGATGAATCAATTTTGAATAGTCTAGGAAGATGAATCATACAATACTGGTCCCTAGCTCATTAGCATGTCAATTAACTGTGTAACTAGCATATGCATACACAAGGAAATGTCCAAATTACTTTTATTTAAGCCATATAAAATATATGTCCTTTAATACAGGGAGTTTCATTATATCAGGGTTCTGGGTAAAAATGTATTACAAGTCTATTCTGTTATAGATCCTATTTTATTCAACTTTCAGCCACCTATTTTTTTGTATGAAGAATTGTGAGAAAAAATATTTCCTATCCAGTGTAATAGAATATTATTATTATTATTAGCATTAATAGGAGTAATGAATCTTGTGTTGTATAAATATTTTAAGACTGTATTACAAAAGCCTTTTCCCTCTATATTGCTCAGTTTTTGCCCAGTTCTTGCAACATCAACATTTCATTGTTTTTCCAGTAAGCCTTCCCAGTGTACATGGGAATTATTCTTTTTGTCTTACACAACTTTTCAAAACAACAGAGGAAAGACTTTTCAGGCTATAGTTCCAGATGCTATTAAAAAGTGAGCAAGGACTAGACCCAATTTTCTGTCTTTTGCAGACGACCTTTCAAACAAAAAGCATATTTCTGTATTTCAGCACTTGGTGGTTTCAAGAGCCCGCAGATGCAAAGTGTCAACATGGTTGACACAATGAATATTTTCAGTGTTAGTTTTGGAAGTTCTGGAGTATGAAGAATTAAAGAAGGCTGGTTAGATGATCTCATGAGACTGAAATACCCATTACAATGCACTGCAGATATTACAACTCTCCTAGGTAGCCATGAGGTGCATGTGACCTTCACACATTTAGCTACTGCTCAGAGAAATAAAGAAGAAAATCAAAACGTTTCCCAGCTCATTTATCAAACACAAGGTAAACGTTTTGCATCTTTAATAACATCATGTACAGCTCCAACTCCACTGACTCACAGGTTTGCACAGAGAGAAACGCCACCAGCAGCAGGTTGGCCTGTCAGTGGAGCAATGCCAGTGCTGTGTGCTGTGGTTCTCATGCAGGGTGCAGACTGCTCCACACACTCACAGCATGGAACACAACTGACCACACAACGTGCCAAGCAGTCCCCTTCCTTTAGAGTTTCAGTGTGCAGCACTGTCTCCTTGGAAAACTCCTGACTTGAAGAGATGCTAATCAGAGCTCAAAACAGAGCTCAAACTCTTGAGCTCTGCTCATACAACTTCTCCCCTACCACAGCTGACTTGTTGCACAATCCAAAATTCACAACACTGAATATCTTTCCAAGAATCACTATTTGATAATCAAGAAGGAAAGAAGTCAGTGTATTACAAGAACTTTTACTGGTATGTGCTGTAATTGCTTTTTTTTCCTGTTTAACATGTTCTTCTGGATATTTTCCTCAAGACAAAACCCAAAATCAGAATAGCAGGAATTAAAAAAAATAATGAATTGAGCAAACAAGTGTAGGACTGGCTCCATGAGTCAACAGCCACGGCTAGGTGTAGGCTGTGGAGTATTATTGCTGAAGTTTCTCGCAGATGCATGTACAATTTGGGTAACTCCACATACAAATAAGCTTTCATGCAGGGATTTTCATGATATCTAAGCATGCAACTGCATAAACATGTGTATGCACTGAGTACCTGCCTAAAATATCTGAAAAGAAAAATCAGCACAGAGTTTCAATTCTTTTCTATATTAAGATACAGGATCAGAAATCTGGGCAGTGTTGATATTGGACCGTCACTGACTTTAATAAGCCAAACATCTGGAGATTTCTGAACCTCCATTTTATAACCTACATTTATAAATCAAGTTACTAATATGACAGTTTTCAGATGTATATGTTTTTCTTGGAAAAGACATGATGTATTTCAGACTTAGAAGCTATATCATCTATTTGAAATCTCAGCAATTTAAACTAATAGGTTCCAGTATGATTCAAGGGTAACACTTGTCTTTGACAGCCAGTTACTTTTGTCTATTTATAATCTGTGTTTTAATGGATTTATTTTTTAGACAGCGGGTAAAAGGTGTAAACAGGGAAGAAATCCCATAAGTGAATAAATGAAAAATAGTCAAACTATATGTATACAAAATACTGTCAAGCATACAAAGTTAAATTGGAAAAGGTAACTGAAAATGAAGAGTCTTTAAGAGCTACTGCATAGCCAGCATGAAAGCCAAAGTCACCACAGGTTTTACAGGAATGAACATTACTTAAATATAGTCAGTGGCTGCTTGGTTTTTGAGTGTAGTTACATAGCAATCTTCTGAATATTTTGATTGTATCCTGCCCATTCTACAATAATCTTAAGTAGCACTTTGGTTGCTGAGATTGGTACCATGATCACCAATATAAGGGACTGGTTGTGCTGGTTACCTCTGCTTTTACTGAATTCAGATATTTACAGCACCAGCCTCCAAATCAGGCCATACTGTTGGACCTTAACGTATAAACTGGGACTGAAATGCAGGGGTGATGTGCAGTTCCACCTTTTCAGTGCTGAAGCAGCTTGCATCTCTGGGGGGACACTGCTGCTCCAGTTCACTCAGTTACACAATCAAGTGTGTGGCAGCACAGCACACCAAGGTCAGAAAAGGCTGGAAAACTGAGCTGTTCAGTAACTAATGGATGTCCAATACCAAACTTCTTAACATTTCTAAACATTTTAGCTCACAAAACCAGCAAAACTGGCCTCCAAGCATAATTATGGCTAATCCAAGAATTTACCATTACTCTTTGATTTTGCAGAGACAGGTTCAGAACAATGATCAATGTCCTGGGGGACGCGCTGGCTGCTGGGATCATGGCCCACATCTGCAGGAAGGAGTTCATCAAGGACGGTGACGAGGTAACCACGCTGCGAGCCAGGGTGTGCTGTGCTAATGCAAACAACCTGAGAGCTCCCACATTTGCTTCCTCCAGTTCATAAAAGGTGTCTCAGAGAGAGGGCAGAATTGGGCAATGGGCAGCTAAGCACGCAGGTGGAAGGATCTTTTTCCATGAAGTCATGTGAAAAGCCACTGGAGTTGAGAGCTCGCAAGGCAGCTGTGTCTGGCACACTGTGGATGGGAGCAGCAGAAGCAGCTGCACTGTCCTGCAAAGGGATGAGAGGCTGGGACTGTGAGTCCCACACTCAGCACCCAGGTCCTGACTGGCAGTAATTTGTCCTGCTAGAAGTGTGACCAGCAGGGTGACAGATGTCCTTGCCCACCTGTGTGTAGGGGGAGGTAAAGGTATTTAGGAGTGTGTATATGCGTAATCAATGAGCTCATGTCAAAAGCAACTGCCCTGGGCATTGCAAACCCCTGAGTCAGCCCAATCTGAAGCCACCCATGAAATAATTTTCGTTCCAGACTGACTCCACTCTAGACTTCACTCTCACACATCTCCATGCTTTCTATATTTAATACAAGTCATTCCTCCCATCTTTGCTTTTCCTCCTCTGTATCTTATCTCATACAGGACACATACCTCTGTATTCTGCCCCTGCCTCCTTCCACTCCCATGCATTTTCTCCTTCCTCTTCAGCATTTCCTTGTAACAGAAACTCCTCATGTCCTTCCTTCAATCCTTCACAAAGGAGATTCCTAATTCCATGAGCTCATCAGATTTGGAGGTGCTAATCTCCAACCATTTTAGCTCATGGCAGACTCTCCTTATCTTTCTTCCACAAAGACAGAATAATTCATGCAGGAACATTTCTTCATCAGGACTAAACTTCACAAGACATGTTTCATTTCTGTGCATCATCTGTAGTATTCCACACAAATAGCAATGTTTTGTTTCTATCATTATTTCTCTCATGCTACAATTCTGTGGTCAGTCCCCTTCTCATGCCTTCCTGTAACATTCATTTAAAATTCCTGCTCTGTCAAGCTGTATGTAGAAATACAGGCAGTGTCCTCTGAGGTAATTAGCACCTGCAGTAATTACTGATGACAGGATTAGGCCTGACTACAGGGGCTACACAAGCAGCTACTTACAAACCCCCTAAAATACAACCTCTGGGTGAGGTAGGTCATCCATTACAAAGCCAGAAGTGTGGGCTGAGCTCCTGCATAACACAGACCTCCTGACATTTCACTGCCGTATTTAGAACTCAGTCAGAACTTAAGAAGAGATGTTGCAGTAATATAAAAACCCTCCTGAGGGATTATTTAGTCATCTGTGATGAGATTTTTCTTTGAATCATGCTCTGTAATGGTATTGAAATATACTGCTAGTCTGCCATATATTTTGGCTGCATAATTTGTGCAGTTAGTAATATATACCCAAAGGCCATATTTTCTCAGCTGCAAGCCCACCTCCTTTCTTTGCCAGTATTTACGTCTTACTTTCCCCATCAGAATCTGGTTTGATTTAAAGAACACTTCAATATTTAACTTATGAATCACTTAATAAAATCCCCTTTATTTCTTTCAAAACAGAGCAAACTGAAGAGACAGGTATATTTTATTGGGTTAGAAGAAAGGCATAAGGCAACAACTAAAGATTTATTGGTCTATTTAATTGCACCCAAGAGCAAGCACTGCCCAGAACTCAGCATAGTGGCCATTGAGAGTCTGTACCTTTTGAAGTGAGCCCTGGAATTGTGGTCTCTATTTACCCTATTTGTATCACTACCAATGGCAAGGAGCTGTTACCATGAGTGTAAATTCAATTAGAGTTGTGACAGAATTTGCATTTTTACACAGACTCCTTCGCTTCATGCAGATGGTGCAAAGATGCCTTAGTGTATATGAGAAACAGCTTCTGGAAGTTTGTGGAGGCTCTAGATAATCCTGGGGAATGTAAAGTAGCCCACAGGCTTTCCAAGTAAAAATTCCCTTCCTGTTGTATACAGCAATAAGTGGCAGTATTCCAGATCTTAATGCTTTTCACATAGGTGCCATTGATCTGTGAAACTAAGCCTGTTAACATCCATCAGATTGTGGCTTACCAGAGAAATGGCTGTGTGAAGACCATGAATGAATCTCGTGGACCAGAAACAGTGAAAGGGTTGCAGCACCACATACCCATACAAGTGGAGCAAGAAGAAACTCCAGTGGAGAATCACACTAAGAAATCCAACAGTAAAGACCACTGCACTATTGAAATAAATGAACTAGAAACAAATGTGTGACTGCTACAGGCAGAGGTATCTCACACCCCAGTGACCTGATACCCAATCTCTACCTCACAGCTGGAAGAAGGACTCTTTGCCTTGAACAGGAAAATGTGGACTATTCGCCACGCTGCTTGTACTGGAGCGAGGAGACCAGCTGTGAACGTCCAGAAAGGCACACAGCTTGCAAGAGACATGGGCTTCTTTAGGTGGAAGATTTTACTACTGAAAAATTAACTAATGGACTACTACTCTTTTATTCTGCACTCACTGACTTCAATATAGTATTTGACACTCCTTCGGCTTCTTTTTTTTAACAAGCTTTTTTTTATTTGACCCTTTTTGATTTTCTAACCAAAGCCTTTTTTTTTTGTGAATCTCAGTAATTATGAACACTGTAGAACTTTTGCTATGTGAAAATGTTTCACCAAAATCACTAAAGATACTAATTTTGTCTAATATTCGCTAAATATAGAGTTTGTGCTTAGTTTTAGAAGAGCAGTAAGAGTATCACACTGATTTCCTGGTCTCAAGGGGTTACATCTATTCCTAAATAACAACGCAAGCAGAGGGGAAGTGAAGTGTGCATTTGTGCAAGAAAGGGCACTGAGGTAATTGTGATGGGCGGCCTTCAGAGACGGGCATTCAAGTGTGATACCCAACACAAAGATTTCCTAGGTCACTGCAGAGCACAGTTTGCCTTCCAAGTGCCAGATTTATTAACCTTTTTTAACCTAACTCTTCAGTAAAGTCAGTTCCATGCACACGCAGTGGCAGAGGCGATGTGAACTCCAATCCATCAGCACTGGTGCTAATGTGTCCTCTCCTGTAACCTATAGGTTGTTCTACTGTAAATATGTAGAAACTCAAAGCTCAACTCATAAACTGTTTGCTGTGTCCAAAGGGCAGACTGAGCACAAACTGGAACCCGAGGATGCTGAGTTAAAATGGGGTTTTGGGAGGAGTTTGCTGTGGAAACTGCCCCATTATTTCTCATCGTTCAGTTGACAGTTACTCCCTTTCCACTGTCTACTGAATCACTTACAGTAAAATCTGCAGCATATGTTTCCAATGTTTGTGATAGAAAACGTTTTTAATAAACCTGCCATTTAAAAACAGGATGTCTGTGTACTTCTATCATTAGTGCCTTCTTATGTCTCTGCTAAAATAGAGTGCAAGTGAGGAGACCTTTTGAAAAGTTGGGATTTGATCCAGAGATTGCATACCAGCTCATACCAATACACTTGACATATTATATTTAGCTACTTGTGGCATAGCAGCTTGAGATACCATGTGCCTGGTATTCTAATATGCCCTTCTCATCTGTGGGGAAAAAATAACCCAGTCAAAAAGGACAATTTTTACATTAACCAGAAGCAGAAGTGTTTCATGCATTAGTTCATTGCAGATTCAGTGTATCATTCATTCATGATTAATGGTTTTCCTGGTATTACATGTTCATTTCTTCTTTAACGGCTTCTGTTCAGACTATTTCTTACGTCATGCACTAAATAGTTGCCCCAGAGCACTGTAGTATAGGTAGTTTAATTATTAAGCAGTAAAGCCAGAAAGAACACACAGGTCTTCTGTGTCTGCAGTTCCTCAGAAATTGTGTATTAATTTGAAAATATGTACAGTTGGTAACGTTTTCCCAAATTGACCCTAGAATGAAAAACAACCAACTCAGAACAGAAACATTAGAGAAGAACTGAAATGATTCAGAGCAATTTGCTCCAGAACAAGCCCTGTGAAGGACCTGCTCTGCAGAGTGTCATAAGAGTGAGTGACTGGGGAGAGCTGAGGCTGGTCTGTGCCTCTCTGAACGGGCAGGAGCACTCACTGACAAACACAGCACCTGATATTTCTCATCTCAGCAGCACTGGCAGCTCCAGGAGGTCCCCCTCATCCTTCCCCAGCTATCCATTCCTGCCTGCACTGCCTCCCCTCCTCTCCCTGCTCTACAGACCCAGTTATTTATGAGGCCAGATGAAGAACCAGATGAGAGGCATTTTTAATTCAAACCAGCTCACATATGTTTTTAGCAGAGTCCTAACAGACAGTTGTGTCAACACAAGTGAAGGGGTGACACAGGGACAAGATCAAGCAGCCAGGGATGAAACAGAGTAAGGGCACGTGGACAGGGCAGGGTCTCTGTGTGCCAACTGGGCCAACAAAGAAAACACAACCAAAATTTCAACTCCACCCAGTCAGTTACAGCTACAAGAAGTGATAGTATAATCCTGCCAGTCATCTCTCAGTTCGCAATCACCTTTTACAGATAAAACTGATGAAGAAAGAGGCCAAGTGGATCCAAGATTTGGAACAAGTCATTCCAGACTAAGTGGTTTTTGGGAATCTGCCCACACACCGTTCCACTGTGCCAAGCAGAAAGTGCTGCCAGCATTCCCACCACCCTCTTCCCCAGCCACCTACAGCCTCTGGCTAGTTACAAGTGCAAATCCTTTTGCCCCTTGCCTGAGACAGCTTACGTGGTGTGACACTCTTAGTGCAGTCATGGCTCAAGGTGTCTATGGCAACTCTGATGCTTAAGCAGCTTCCACAAGGAGAACTTCAAATGAGATAAAGCACCAAAGACCAGCAGTCACTTGTGCTGCTCAAGTCCTACACAACAAAGAAAACCACAATTTTACTCATTATTCTCTCACATGTAGGTTATGTGGGAGTCTCATGTGTGAAGGCATATTTTTATGGAATCAACAAGCTGGTTTTAAATCAGCTTTCTGCATTCAAACCCTATTCAAAGAGTGTCCAGTTCTGCTTTGCAAATTGGAAATGCATTAATTTTTTTTTACATTGTAGAGTTTGGATCTTTAAACCTTGGGGTTTACAACAATCTGTGCCTCCCATTCAGCTCAGGGGAAGCCAATGGTCCTGTTTCTCACCTGGCCTTCTTAATTTGTGGTATGAAATGCTGTAACTAGAGGCCTAAGGCACTTTGGGTCTTGGTTCTGGTGAAGATGTGTTGCTTAGCTTATTGTATCCATGACTGGAGCACCTGACTGCTGCTGCAGTCATTCTGTACTGAACACACAACACCACTGTTGGCCGGGACAGGGGAACACTGACATTATGATCATTTCTGATCCTTTTGATGGTAAGTTTTCCTCCATTTAGCTATTTTAGCTATTTTCTGTGTCTCGTGGTGTGTGTTGTCAAGCAGCTTGATACACAGTGCAATTAGACTAGCAGTAGGTTCCATAACATATTTGTATGCATGGATCTGTTCACATTTTCCAGTTATAATCACACTTCCTTCCAAGAAAAATAACAAAGCTGTTGATTTTTAAGTTAGAGTGCAAGCTTTGTGTTGGTAAATATGTTTCTCCTGCTTTCAGAGCATAAAAACAAACACGTGACCTTTATAGTCTCAAAAAATTTATATTAAAAAATCAATCAATCCACCAGTCAATCACTTATTCCAACAGTTTGCATGGTATAATTTCAAGCATATGTGGAAAGAACATATTTCTTAACTGCCAACTTTCAATCCTATTTTGAAGTTGACTCCCCCTGCTTAACAGAAATGGAATGTAGCTAATTGAAGTATTCTAAAGGCACACTGGGGTTTTGAGGAGGGAAAGAAGATAAGGAAGAAGAGTGGTGCATTGCATACAGCTACAGAAGAATTTGGGAAGTAACCCAAATTAACACACAATTACTAGAGGCAGTGGTTTTATGCTTGTTAATTTGCAACTCCTTTGCTCTGATGATACTACTGAGAGGAAAGAAGCCGCTGCAGATTGTTGTGGCATAAAACATAATTAAAGACATATTAAAACAGGTTCTTGAGGATTTTGCCAATGCCAAGGAAGTGTTGAATTGCTGTAATAAATCCTTGTACAACAATTAGAACTGAGAGAAAGAGACACAATCAGAGCACTTACACATCCCACTAACTCCCAAGAGCTTTTGGCTGCCCACCCAAATACACAAGTTTATTTTATAAAATGCAGTCACTCACATGCTCTGCTAGTCTTAACTGATTCCACTTAAATTGTTTAATTGCAGCTAAGTTTATTTGTGCCACCTGAATATGAATCCTAACATACAAACAAGATGATCTAAACAGTCAAAACATTAAATTGGAGTTGCCCACCCTGCTATACCTGCAATTCTATAGCACTTAGAAAAGATAAGAACTCTGTAACACCCCCATTTGATGAGGTCTCACTTTCAGTTCTACAACAAACATAAATTTTAGTCAGTTTTTAACACAGCAAACTGATTTATAATACTTTCAAAGCAGACAGAAAGCTTCATCTTCAAGCCAGATGGATAGTTTTGGAAATGACCTCAGTACTTCTTGTGCTTTCCATAAAAATGAGGTAACTATTAGCAGAAGGTGGTTGATGTGTGAGCGAAAGGTAACCTGGGAAATGAGGTGGATGTGGAAAGCTGAGGCTGCCTTTGATCCTGCTCAATGCTAAAGCACCCCCGTGTCTGTGCCTCTGCTGAGCACCCACGGGTGTTTTTCCAGCAGGAGCAGCTCTGCAAGCTCTGTCACTACAGACACTGAGCCACCGCTGACTTTCCCCTGCAGGCACTAAAGCTTGCTATCCCCGCAGCCCCCCAGCTGAGGCCTAAGTACAGAGAGGAGACAAAGTAATCAAGGTTTTTCTACAGGAATGCTACTGTTGCCTGCCCTGCAGTGGGAGAGCACAGCTTTTTGCAGTAATAAATATCTGGCTTTGCTGCATTTGGAAAAGAGGCCCCAGAACAGACAAATTTAACGCACCCATTCACTAAGGGCTGAGCTGAAAATAAAACACATGTATTAAAATTCTCAGTTTAGCCTGTGATTTCACCTACAACTGAGATGAGAGACACTCAAAATTACATTCCTCCCTAACTACTCTGGAGCATACTGATTGATATTCCTGGAATTTATAAGAGGGTTTGTCCCACAAAACCCCAAATGGATTAGATCAATAGAACTGGAAGGGTGGTCACTACTTAAGGCCAGGTTCGTTATTCACTCAGACTTCCCAAGTGACCACAAGAATGCAGGGTTTTCTTCCCCTCAGTAAACAGAGAAAAGGTCCTTTCTAAATCAGCAGTGTGATACATGGTAAGGATAAATGAGCTGAAGACTGAGACAGTTACATAACCCAGTAAAGGGGACTCATGATTACCTGGGATTAGCCACTTCTGTCTCTCTGGAAGCACTACTCACAACATTCACAGGAATTGCCAGGCTTCCATTTTAAGTGACAGAACCTCAGATGCCATCATTTATAAAGCAGCAACAGTTGCCTAAATGATATATAGGAATAGATTTGGCACAGCTGAGACTTTCGGCAGATTTGTGTCACAGGGTATTTTAGAAATTTTACAGGCTGTCAGAGTAAAACCGAAGCAGTCTGTTACTGAGAGAGCGGTATTTTGGGGAACGAGCACAGAAGGCTTCAGAAAGACATGGAGGGGAGTATGGTAAGTGAAGAGGGAGAATGTTCAATCACTTCTGCTATAGAATCAAACCTTCTCTCCCTGCATGATGAGATGGTACCAGCAGCTGGAGACATAGGAGGGAGCAAGGCTCCTCACAAAGCTCCTGTCCCCACATGGCCACTAAAGGCCAGTCTGCAGGTACTCACGGACATCTGTGACTCCCTTCACAGCTGTCCTTCCTTCCAAACCAGCACAGAGCACTCAGAACAGCACAGGAACCAGCAAATGTTGTTCCTGAAGAGCTTGCAACTAAATCATTAGAAAACTACATTTCCCATTCCACTGGGAATTCCACTGGGACCTGCTCAGGTCAGTCACAGATGTGCTTTTCAGGCTCCATCTGTAGAAGTTTTGTTCTGCAAGGTAAAAAGGGCTCTACATCTGTTGCTTTAAAATCAGCCTTTTTCACCACAAAGGAGTATCTGCATTTCATTTAGGAATTAAATGTATGCTTCTGTGTTTCTGCACACCACACCAGCTGAAAGGCAGGCTTTGACCCACCACATGAAACTCACTGTAGTTAAGCATTGCTTTTGAACTTTCCTAAAAAGGATCCGGTATCTCTAGCCCACCATTCGTACCCCCCAAATAAAGTATTTTAATAAGATGGAAAAAGCAGGGGAAGCAAAACAAGAAATGTTTTATGTTCACAGATATCTCATATTACATCTGCTACAAATTCTGCATGGGCTAAATGGCAAAACCAAAAGAAAAATGAGACTGACCTTGAGATGTTTCATTATGATTTCATTGCTTCTAGTGGTTTTATTGGGTTTTACCACTAGGCTATTAAAAACATGTGGAAAGTATACAGAACTAAGTTAAACTGAGCATTTTCAACCCTTCTCCTTTTCCATTTAAATACTCTCATATTTCTTTAATGAGTTTTCCTGAAAACAAACTGCAGAGATTTGGGTAGTCTATATTGATAGTTAATCAGTATAATCTTTGTTCTAGAATAAATCATTCACTTTTTAAATAAAATAAAGAATTTCTCTGACATGAATCCTTGCTAACCACATATCTGGGGAAGGAGGAATCGGGATGGACAGGAGGGTCTCAGTCCAGCACTGTGGTTGCATCCAGCTCTAGAAGGAAGTTTTGAAAGGAAATTTAAAAGCTCTGCAATTGGGACAATTTCCACAGCTCCTTCTTAGCTGTGGTCTCCACACTGGTGCTGAGCACATGACTGATGTACAGGACTGCACAGGACTGATGTACAGCTCCACACCTCACTTTCTGCGCAAGCTCTCCAGAGTCAATTTCACAACAGGTATTAAGAAGTGATCTGCATCCCATTTTGTTCATCCCACAGGTGGCAACAACGTTTCTGCCTGGTTTGGCTTGGGGAGATTGACTTTAGTTCCTCCTACCTGCTTTGCAGAGAGAGCAGGAACAGCCAAAGTGAGTCTTCCAGCATCAAACCATTCAAGCTGTGGATGGTGAGGATCCCTCAGGGTGCAGCAACTCAACTCTCCAGCACCTCAGGGAAGTGCCTTGAGTTTTATTCCACTGCTGCATTTACAATAAACAGACCCAAAACAGAGGTCCACCAGAAAGAAGGGAAGATATCTAGAGAGTTAGGTAAGTAATCAAAGTTAATTTTAATCCTGCATAGAAGATATATCTTAAGATCTTTTTAAAGCTGATTCCTGTGATGACTGTCAACAAACACACAATTATATCCCAAGTAACAAAATGAGTCTTATTAATTTCTTGTATGCAACCGGAGTTGAAAATCAATACCATTTTTTTATCACAAGCAATGTTTTCAGCAGTATCATAATCATATACTAGAAACAGATTCTGGAACTATCATGGGGAAAACTTGAGTAGCCTGTACAACTGTGCATTAAAACATTCTTTGCCTGATTCAAAACCATTTAAAGAAGGACTTTCTTGATGGACTTTTTAATGTCCTTGGATACTACTGAAGAATTTTTATGGAAATACTTTGTACACTGGATTATTAGAACACATTTATCATCCACTGCCTGCACATATATCTCACAGCTGGCTGGCTTCACAATAGCAGCATGAATCACTGCTACAGGGCACACCAATATTTTCCTCACTAAAGGCAATGGAGTTCTTTAGGGAATTTATTCACTGTTATATTAGTAACATAATAAACCAATTACAATTACCTCCATAAATTAATCTCATTAGAAAATGAAATATATAAAAAAAATAAAAAAGAAACAACAAAAAAAAAGAAACAAACAAACAAAAAAAACCCCCTAAGCTTATATAATTATATAATGCTCTATATATTTTTAAGTTTTTGGGATAACTACACCCAAACCCAGGAATCAAGACTCACCAACATTACACTGTAGAGTGAAATCAATTAACAGGATATTGGACTATTTCATAGAAGATTCCCAAGAGACTGCTTCCCATCAAAAATTCTATTTGTAAAATATGCCTTTATTCTTATTAAATAAGAATAAATTTGCTTAAGTTTCTTTAAGCAAAATTTGCAAAAATGTTAGTGGGCTCAGTCAACATGGTGAGACCGTGCATCATAAATTCAACTCTCATTTACCATCAGGAAACACTTTCAAGAGACAACAATTGGGAAGTTTTGATCAGACCCCTCCCTTCTCCCTGCTCCGTGTGGACCTGGGGAGCAGAAAAAATGGCAGTGGGGTCACAGGAAGGAGGATTCTTGCCCTTCTCATCTGCAGGCACCGAACACCTGCTCAGGAGAAGCCCCCTGTATGCGCCTTGCACAGCAGCAGAAGAGGAGGAGGGCGTTTGGCCACAGATGCCTTGGGAGCAGCCCTGCCAGCCCAGCTCTTCAGCACCTGCAGGAGCTGGAGGATCATTTCCCCAACTGCCCTTTTACTGTACGGTCCTGAAGGATTTATGAGAGCTAGGATAAATAATCTCCAAGTCCCCAAAGCAGCGATTCTTCTGTTGAGCAGATGCAGCAGCTCTTCATCCCGGCAGGACTGCCTGGCCCAGAGCCCCGGTGAGGGGGAGCAGCTGCCAGCCCCGGGGAGCAGCCCCACGGGGACCTTGTCCCACTGCCAGGGACATTGTCTCGCTGCCAGGGACATTGTCCCACTGCCAGGGACTCTGTGCCACTGCCAGATCTGCAGTCAGTTCCTCAGGAGCTGTCACCGCTCCCACAAGGGAGGCATTGGAAGCCTCCCTCTGCCCCACCACATCCCCTTTCGAATTTCATCCATAGTTCTTTGCTTTCTTTTCCTTTTTTTCTTAGAATCATAGGATCTTTGGATTGTAAGGGGACCTCGAAGATCATCCGGTTTCAATCTCCTGCCATGGGCAGGGACACATCCCACAGGACCAGGTTGCTCCAAGCCCCATCCAACTCACCTTGAACACCTCCAAGGACAGGGCAGCCACAGCTTCTCCTGGTAACCTGTGCCAGGGCCTCACCACCCTCACAATAAAAAAAAATTTTCCTAATACCTAAATCTACTCTCTTTCCATTAGCAAACATTCCACCTTCTCTTGTTACTACATGGTCTTGTAGTCTTGTCCCATCTTTACTCAAAAAAATATTTGTTTTTAAATATTTTTTCCTCAGAAGAGTATCTATATACTATGTGAAGTACTTCTTTTTCATTAAACAGAACACTTAGATCCCAGACACCACAGCATGGTGTGCGAGGCCTCGAGGCAGGGCAGAACCCTCCTCACTACACTACAGAGGCCTTGCCTCCGCCCCTCATCCTCCTCCCTCCATCCCACACGGGCCCCCTGGAGCTCACCCCTGCTGCCGGCTGAGGCTTGGGACATCGGGATCATGGTGCTTCTTGCAGAGGGAATCAGAGGGCACCATCTTGGCTTCGGGAAAGCTTCGGCCTTGTGCCGCCTCCCTGCCCACAGAGGGGTCGCCGTGGCGGCAGCTGCTGCTCCCCTCACGGCCGGCGGGATGGCGCCCGCCCCGCTGTGGGACCTTCATGTCCCTGTGGGTCAGGAGGAGCCTGCGGCTGTGGGAGTATGGGGAGCAGAGGGAAACAGGTTCCTCACATCCCACCTGACCCCTCACAGCACGACGGGGAGGCAAAGGGCATAACTCTGTGTGGGGAGGTAAAACCTCAGGGGAAGATGGAGCCCTCACAGGCCTTTTCCCCCAGAAATGCCCAAGTGAGAAGCCATGGGGCTATCTGGACGGGGCAGGAGGTGGGAGTGGGCAGCAGCAGGTGCTGGGTGCCCCAGTGCTCGTGAGGGATGGCCATGGGGTGAAGATGATGGAGGAATGGGATGAGGGGGAGAAGGGCTGCAGAACCCGTCCACATGGCAGACACAGATGGGCTACGTGCCCACCGCCTGAAATAAAAGCTCATTATCCACGAGCTATTTTTGGCACCTGATTAATTCTTTATAGCTCTCAAGCTGCATTTGTACTCCTGTTGCTGTGAAAAATCATAGCTCGGAAAAATCCCATTTCCCCCCATTTTGTGCAGTATCCTCTGTAATGAGAAAACATCGCTTTTAAAAGAAAAACAGCAAATAAACCCAGACGTCAGTCTGCATACAGACCACACAGGAATACCAAGCATGCACAAATGCATATTTAGGGATAAAGTTGCCAACTGAATGTTTTAGACTTTAAGCTTTCACTATTCACACATCTATCTCAGCCTTAAAACCCTTCAATTATTATTTCCCAAATCCAAGCAAATTACAGAAAGTAAGTTATATGAAGGCAGTGTTTGTGTTGTCTCTTTGTGGCCTAAGAAAAGGTTAACTTCCCAACTCCCACTTTCACTAAAGGAAATAATAAAATTAGAGCCTGTTCCTGGGTCTTGCTCCACACAAGGTGTAGATTGGACTTTTAGAATATGGGTACCACCCACAGTCAGAAAATATGTAGGCTTAGTCCCGTGGACTTCTGATGATTCCTCAACAATCCTCATGGGATCTCCTACTCCTTTAAGAGAAAGAAATAAACTATCATTTTGGTCTGGCAGCATTATGTCCAATGTCATAGGTGTTGATGATTCCAGGTAAGTGAGAAATAAGGCCTGTGGTTCTCCCTCACCAACCTCTTACAGAACAATCAAAAAATCTTGGAGCATTTGAGGCTTTTCCTGGCTAAGAGTGGTGGTGTTTTTTGGAGGGTTTTGCTGCTGGAAGACACTGCCCCATTTAAAGAACAATTCAGTGTGCAAATTCTTGAAACAAACTTGGGTAAGTGTTTCCTAACTTGGCATGGTCTACACTATATGCACCTTTGGCAAAGGCTGCTGCTTGCTCAAGAAGCTTAACAGTGCATGTATCATCCTGACATTTTGGGCCTGGTTCTGCAGGTGCTAAAATGAACCTTCATGCCTGCTCTCACTGCATCAGACTCTCAAGGGATTCAAAGATGTCTGAAGCACCTGACTTCTCATAGAACCACAGTCCAAGGGACAGAAGTTTAAAGACAATAGAACAGTTCTCCATAAAATTGTAAAAAACTGCATATTCTCGGCTTGTTCAGGAGTTTGATAAATTGGTCTTTTTTACAGAAGACTGGCAGAACTTCCCCTGGTGTTTGCTGGAGATGGCTAATTGACTTGAGCTACATTCTGTAGACATTTTACATAGAAATCTATCCCAGCAGTCAGTTGGAAGAATACTTTTTTGCTCAGCTGTATAGCTGATATTCAAAAATGTGTGGGTTTTGCAGTTTCTAGGGCCAAGCTTTTACTTTTTCAGGAAGCAATCTTTCCTTCTATGATTAATGAGTGTGTTGAATTGTCTAAGGTAGGGAACAACAGCTTGAAATTACTGTCATGTGCTATGGGAAACCAAAGGGAGAGTGTGGAACTAGAACTCCAGCAGGAAAACAGCTGGTAAAAAATTAAGCCAACTGTGTTTCCAAGTCAGTCCTGGAATGCAGTATGCAAAACAACATGTGTTCAATCAGAAATCCTCAAAAGAAAAGACCATTTCTTGAAGCAGATTAGCTGCCTCAGATGAAGGACATTATAACCAACTGAGAAACCTGTACCTCTGTAGGTCTTCTTTTCCTTGGTTTCTTCATTTTCTATGATTCCATCAGGAGCTGAGAGCACTCAACATCATAAAATAGGGGAGGCTTTAAGGGAGTAGGACAGCAGGCACTGTCTCCAGACTTGAACTAAACAAATTTCTTTTGACACTTAATGGTTTACTCCTAAGACAGCCCACACTCACTAATCTCTTCTACATCATTAGTCTCACTCCTGCCTCTCAGTGGGAATGAGATACACTGTGGAAAATTCTACCACATACATTAAATATCATCCTGTCACTCCATCCTCTGATCCCACCTTTGAGACATTCACCCAACTGCCCCATGGGCAAACAACATCGAGACAGAAACTTTACCAAAGCTCTGGAAGGCAGACATACAGATTTTATATATATATTTATATATATATATTCACAAGAGCAATTACTTTATCTTAAAACCTTTCTAAAACAGGAATATACTGCAGGTTTTGGCAGTAGAGATAAAATATTATGGGATCCAGCCTTATTTTGTTTTTCTCAACCAAATATACATATTGTTATAACAGAGAAATAATTGCATCCAGAATTATTACTGCTGCTTGATGACCAAAATGCCTCATACACTGCTCTGCACATGAAACTACTGCAAATATCCATCTACCCTGGCCAACAACAGCTTCTTTTGGGTGGAGGAAAAGAAAAGAGGCATAAACATGGTTCACTTAAAATGCAGTGACAAAAATGGCATTTGAAGGCCTGTGTTCAAAACAGTCCCATATTGTTATTACAGATGGAAACAGTGAGGGAAGAGAAACAGAAGAAACAAAAGCCAGCTTTTGTGAGTTCCAGAGCAATCCCTTATGATCCTGGGTCTTGTATAAGATGATTTGGAAGCTTTGGAAAGGCATTCAGGGTCTCTCCCTGAATAAGGCACTGAAACACACTGTCTTCCATGAGCCTGGCCCAGTGCCATGACAGTTTCTGCATAACGCATTGCACATTTTGCTAAGTGTTCTCTGTATATCTATATAGATATATACACATAGACATATATGTATTTTTCCATATGTTTTCCTGCAAAACAGAAAAATAAAACAAGTTACATAACGGAATACAGAATTCATCATTTATCTCAGGTAAAATGAATTCAGAGTAAGACAAACATAGTACCTGTTGACATGTTACACGTGCCCCAAAACTAAACCAGAGATGCATTGATTTTGAATGTATCCTAAGTCTGTAGATATAAATTATTTCTTGTTTAACAAAGTTTTCATGTAGCCCAGCCAGTAGTTTGACTTCCCAAGCACCTTCTGTCCTTTTCAAGCCCCATCATCTTTTAAGCTTATTAGCACTATTCCTAGCAATTCCTTGTGTCATTCTCAGTGACAAAATGTTGATTAGGGACAAAACTATTTTTTTCTCCACACTTAAGAGTTTAGATCTCCGGAAGCAAAGAGCAGTCCTGTACCTCATCATCTTTGAACATAAGATGCTTAAGCGATGCAGTAAATAGATCACAATTCTTATGAAAAGAATGCATATTCTTCAAATATTGTCCCTGTATCTTTTCTGCAGTTGAAAAGAGATTCAAGTGGAGATGTTATTTTTCCATAAGAAATACACAAAGTACAGCATTGTTTTTCCACTCCAAGTGATCAGTGATTTAAATACTGCCTGAGATAGAGTTTGTAATCTAAGGACACATTTAACACACACCAGTGGGTCTAATCTTCCTTTAATTTGTCTAATTTTTTTATCTATTTTCACCTCTCGTCATCTGCATCAGCAAGCTTCACAGTTTGCTCTTTGTTTTCCTTTTGAAGTAATTACTTTAAAGTATCATGAACTACTTTTGCATTTTTTGTTATCAGAATTAGTGAACAAGGACCTGTATCTTTAACCACTGTGTCTGCTGTGGCTATGAACACAAGCCAATAAGAACAGTCCATTAAGAACTATGATAAAACAGATATATACTGTTTCATTTTATAAAATATTGTATTTTCAACCCTTTTTGATTTGTGATTCCCCATCATGTTTTAGTGGAAGTCTTTAAGTTCAGACACTCATCTGTTATGCTTCAATCATGTGTATAAATTGGAATTATTTACACAAGAGTTTGAGAACCGAGCCCTTGATTTAACTCAACTACAGTTGTTACCTCCCACGTGATGGGATTGTGTGAATTCACATTTTATCTCAGTTCTTCTTCCTCTTCCTCTTCCTCATCTTCCATTTCCTCTTCTGAGTCATCCTTATTCTTTGAACTGTTGCTGAATTCAAGGTTCCCTTCAATATCCAGTACCTGTAAGTGCTTCAGGTTTTGGAAGGTACTTTCTTTCAGTGCTCCAACTGCAATCTTATTGAACCTTAAACAAACAAAAAGGCACCCCTGTTAAAATAAATCTGTTTTTATATACAACACAGAAATGAGGAGACTAAGAGGAAATCATTCTGCAGCCACTCTACACTGACACAAGATACTCTAAGTTTACATTGACTCCCAACAGCACTCTAGAAGTGCTGACTCCTCTGGATGGGGGGAGAAAAAATATCATAATATTGGAATTCCTCCCCCACAAATTCTTTCTCTTGCTATTCTCCTTTCTCCTTCCCAGAGAGGAAAAGCATCTGCTTCACAGCCCACATTTTAAAGTATAACTGATTTTTCATAAAACTCTGTGTCATTCCTTGACAGTTTAATTCTTCATCTACAAAACTCAAAACAAAGTAACCCTCTGAACACAAAGCAATAATTTTTCAGCTGTTATTTGCATTTCCAGGAATACAAATAAACTAATCTGCAGTTTAAGAACCTGTCACATATACTGGTCTGTTACTCTTGAACATGCTTAAAATTGTATTCTGTGTAATATTCCATATGTATATTATTGTTTCAGAGCACTGCAGTGATTAATGGCCTCCCATTAAAAATACGACTGAGTTTGGGTGGAGTTGCTCCTGAATATATTAGCAAAAGTGTTTTGCAAATTCCTTTTTTCTTTATATAGAAATATAGAATGTGGTGTGTGGTTTCTGGTTCACATCCAAGCATTCACTAAATTCTCATAAATGTGAGCAGCTGAATAGACAGACTGCTCTAATTTACACCAGACTTTGTAATTTTATTTGCTTGGTATGGAATCATTCATCCATAAAGGTATGATCCAAAGCTGCTCAGAACTACAGGGCAGTTTAGGTGCATAGAATCAAAATAAGACCATATTTTGTCTTCTGTAGCCTAGGCTTTTTGAACACAGCCATTGGATCAGCTTAATCATATATTCTGTAAGGATTCATAAATTACTTCTACTTAATATTTTCAATAATATTCCATCAGATTAAAACGGAATATATTACAGAGATTTATACCACTTCTTGTGGTATAAATCTCTGGTTAAATCAGTTGTTACTGTGAGTTTACATTATGTGTAAAAAACGGTCAGTATCTGTCATCTGCAAAAACAAAGTCCTCATCCAACTGACAGAGTGGGAAGAAACCCAGCAAATCCCCTAAACTGAGTTACGTAACTGTCACAGTCATAACTTGTCAACTGTTTCTGACAAAGCTATCAAGGGAATGCACACAGCTCCAAGATTAGTCACACACACCTCACTGGAGGGGGATTTTGTCAAAATCCGGGGCCAACAGACACAGGCAAAGCTGCACTTCTACAAGGGGAATGTCAACTTTTGGCTCACAGCTGAATATTGAAATATTATGTTAAACAATAATTGCCCAGAATTACTGGCATGCCCAATCCATTCTAATAAGCATAGAAAACAGAAGCTCTCTAAAAAGAGCATATTATGTGTATCCATGCCTTTTATGAGCAAATGAACATAGTTTTGTCACATATTACTGTAAACTAGAGATGCTTGTTCAGAAAGTAAAGATTTTAAATATTTTCTAAAAAGTAAACAATTGTAAAGTGGATGGAGAAGGAAAAAAATCTTGTGTTTTGAAGTGGAAACTTGACCTTACCTGAGGTAAATCCCCTTTATTTTGGGTGTGGATTCAAAAGCATTCTCTGAAATCGTTGTGATCTTGTTGTTCTGGAGATACAGATACTCCAGAGATTCTGGCAGGCCTAATGGGATAGATGTCAGTTGGTTGCCAGCCATGTCTAGTGACTGCAAGGAAGAGACAACAAGGGGTCAAATAACTTTAATACATTTTATAAATGTAAATATTAGAAACACTCCAGAGAGATATTTAAGTTTGAGGTTATATTTATTATAGAATAAACTAATTTAATCTACCTCCAATTTGCATCAAGGTAAGTGTGGCCAAGACAATTCTACTCTCCTACACTCCTACTTGAGCATCCTGATTTCACATGATATGTCATGCTGGTTTGTTTCAGAGTTCCAACTGATCTATTTCTTTATCTCTGTCCCCAGGCATTAGCCCATGTCTGCTCTAAGTAAATGAAAAACAGGCTGGGTTTCAGATGTGCAGGAGAATTCCTTGGCATCTGCCACTGCAAACACTTCACTGGCTAAGGAAGGTGATAGGTACAGTTACACATGAAACCATCTGGAAATATTCTAACATGGAGAATGTATGAAGACAGCAGGACTAAAGGTCATGGTCATTTCTTAGATTCAATGTATGCAAGAGAACGGATCAACAGAATTGTTTTGTTATCCTGTAGTGTAGTATTTTCTCAGCACAAACCTGACATTCACTATTTACCCACTACTCAAAGCCACACTTCTGCAAACAATTGTCCTCATTCCAGTGTTTTTATTCCCCACATAATGCCAGTCTGGAAAACAATTATCATAGAACCATTGAATTGTTTAGGTTGGAAAAAAGCTTTAAGATCATTGACTCCAACTGTTAACCCAGTACTGCCAAGTCCATTATGTAAATGTCTCGCTTTGCAGTTGCACAGTCTCCAGTGATTTCCATGGAAACAGTGTGGACTGAAGCATTTACTAAGTGTATTCACGATCGGGATCTTTATGGATGGTTATTTGCCAAATTCACTCCAGTGCTACAACTCAGAAACCAACTGCACAGTTAAGCATTTAATGATAAAAAGGAATCAGCTGGAAACAACCAACAAGAAGCAATGCTGTTCCAAAGAAAAGCAACAGCCATAAATGCCCCATTAGTCCAGCAGAACTTTAAGTCTGTGCTGTTATCTGAACCCTGTTTAATGGGAGTGGGGCTTGCTGTGGGGATGGCCAGGGGTTGAGTCAGCAACACCTCTGGCTCCACAGCAACTGCAGGGGAGTGAGAGTAGAACAAAAGTTCCACTTAATTGTGAATCAGGACTTTTGAGAAGGAAAGCTCATCATTCCAGCCAGCAACTCCAGCTGCCCAGCAGGGCTCATAACCCATTTTTGTTTGAAAATAAAACTACCTACATTTTATTAAGGTACTGCAGAAAAACAATCCCAGCAATGTTCAACAGCATCTTCCTTCCAGACTGCTTTGAGTATTAAATATATTTGCACACACACTCACACACATATCAGTGAGGCACCAAACAAATGCAAAAGGTGTTATTAAATCCAGGAACCAACCCTGCAGCTGATGCAAACAGCTCTGCAGACACTGTTGCTGCATTGCTGATTGACATTAACTGAGAAACAAGCTATTGGTTATTCCCAGACACAACAGAAAGGGAAACGTTCCTATAGATTAACATCAGGATTGTCTGAAAACACGCTGGGGGCCAGTCAGTGTGCCATATGCTGCATGTCCTTATCCCTGATCTGCTCTGAGATGTGCACACTTTGCCTGTGCACTGACCTGACCATATGCACCCTCCATGGCTGCCATATGACACAGGCAATACCTTGCACTGCAGGAAAGGGGCCGTTGCCTAAAAGGAAATGCAGACAAATCCTTCAGCCAGCGTAATAATTCTGAAAGGTCATTTTGCTCAGCACAAATGTGATTGTTCCTGCCTGCCTTATGGTTTGTGTTTAACTTTCTCCAACAATTAAGCAAATGAGAAGACTGCTGATTGAATCCAGACCTCCGAGCTGCTCCCCAGGTGCCTTAGCCAGCTGAGCTGCTAAATCCTACAGCTTGGCTTGTCTGACTATAAGCTGATGTGGGGGCTTTGAGAATTAAGAGTGTTTTTGTTTATGCATTCCTTCCTCCTGCTGTCTCTATTCAGAGCTGATTTTAAATCTTTTGGGAGACGAGCTATTTGAAGGGCCTAATTTCAGTTGTAATGACAACATTCACTGATGTTTTTTCTGAAAATATAGGACACTGCCAGGATTCAGAAACAAAGCTGGACTGGCCAGCAATGGAAGGTACCCACCTCTGGCACAACAGCACGTAATTTCTACTCTAAAAACAGAGTGTGTAGCACTTACAGTGCAACCCCAAAACACGAGGACCAAGCACATTTAGTACTGGTTCTACAGGATTTGATTTAGGCAGACAGATGAGGACATCGGCATCATTAAAACAATTAGAGAAGGTGATGTTTCTACCTGAAGACTGCTGAGTTCTCTCCACGCTCTTGAGTAAATTGAATTTATTTTCAGTTTATTGTTGCTCAAATACAGTTCCCTCAGTTTTGTCATCCCAGACAAAGTCCCTTTTGGGATGATGCTTATCTCATTCTCCTTCAGCTTCAGAACCTGCAAGTTCTTTGGAAAGCCAAAAGGCACCGTGTGGAGATTGTTTCCAGAAAGATCCAGGGACTTCAGTTGCCGCAGTTTACGAAAGGCCTCCCGATGGATCTGGGGACTTGTGAGCTTGTTGTAGCTCAGGTTCAGCTCCTCAAGGAAGTAAGTGGTAGCAAAGTCATTCCTGTTGATCTCTGAGATCTGGTTATGAAGGATCATAAGTGTCTTCACTCTCCGGGGCAGCCCGCTGGGGATCCTTTCCAGCATGTTGTTGTACAGGTGGACAGTGTGCAGCTTCTTTAAGCCATGGAAGGCTGAGGGGTGAATACCTCGGGCTTTTAATTTGTTATTGTGGAGCAGAAGGTACTCCAGGTTCTTAATTTGGGTCAAGACATCTCTGTCAATCACTTTAATTGCATTCTTCTCCAGGTGGAGGAGGACGATGTTTCGAGGTAAACCACTTGGGATTTGGGAGAGGTTATTGCTGGACAAATCCAGATATTCAAGGCTAGACAATTTCCTTGGGAAATCAGGAAAGAAAACACTTTGATTCTGCGAGGTGAAACAATAACCAGCTTCCTCAAAGATTTTACAATCTTTGCTTTAGAGCCTTTTTACCCAGCACAGCTCCCACTACTGACTGCCCTTTTCTGACTCGTGATATGAGTGATGTGGACACCAAAACAGGGAGCTCCCACTTTGCCATTAGGGATTAGGACTTGGCACTGCCACTGTTCCCCAGCCACACCAGCAAGAGAAAGTGCCAGAATCCACAGACACCCGAACTGCCACTGAGCTGAGGCCTGAGATCAGTTTTGCAGTCCCAGACAGCAACATATGAGCAATTTCAGTGAGCAAACACCACAAGGAAGATGCCATGGGAGCAGCACCAGAACACAGAGTTTAGTTCTCGATTTCATGGAAACAAAACCTGAGCATGAGTAATTTCTGTCTCTCTCAAAATATATACTGAAACTGAAAGACAGGTCTGCTTTCTAGATGGTGAAATGCTACTTTTATGAAAAGCAGAAATGCTAATTTAGTGTCCTAGGCTAAGGCAGTGAACTTCTCCTGACCCTCCAGTATTATGGAAGTGAGTCAGGGCTAGAGCTGCTTTGTGTAAGCTACTGAATCTGGATTCCACGGTCTCAGTTGAAGCTAAATTAAATCCTCAGACCAGCCACTTATACCAACTGGATATGGATCAATGGTATTACATGCCAGGACTGAGGAATCCTGTATTTCCTTGTATTTCAAGTCAGTTTCTTAGTTCAAATTAGAGTTTTAATCTACTTGACACTACATAACCCATTGCAGATGACTAGAAAGTTTTCAGGAAACATGAGAACTAATGTGTTACAGACATTACTTGCTGGTTACTCCACTGCTAATCCAGCTATCCAAACATGCTCTGAATGAACAGATCTTTAGGTAAAACACTTCACAGCTGCCATTTGTAAGGTTTCTCCAAGATGAGGATATCTTAACAGAAATTCTATGTCCAACATGACCTGGAGGTGGACCCAACACAGATATAGTGAACTAGTAAGGGAGGTTTCTGGGAGTGGGAAATGGAAAAGGAAAGCACAGTTTGGTACATTTTCATGTCTGGAGATCAGGAGAGTTTACAGAGCTAAATTACGGGCAGGACCAATTGTATGGTCTGGATTTTCAGGTAGAACAAGGGCAGCATTCAGTGCAAGCAGAGAAAAAATTGTTAAATTGTTAAAGTGCTAAGTCCCAGGCTAAATGTAGGACAGCCAAAGGCTATTTTTGTTGCACCAGTTGGTAGCAAAGCTTTTGCAGCCATCTGGCTCTTGAGCAGCACCATTGCATCCCTGCCTGCTCCAGCACCACCTGCACTGGGGTAGAGCTGGGCCAGGGGAATTCACAGCTGTGTCTGTGGCTGCTTTCAAGCCACCTTCATAGAAACACACAAGTGACACCAGTGAAGATGAAGGTGTGGCTTTAAGGCCCAGTGAAGTGCCCTAGAAACTGGAAAGTCCCAGGTAACCTCACTTTTGACTGCTTTGGAAGAACAGAGAGTAGCTTTCAGTGTTGTTCTAGGTGACTTTTCCCAGAAGGGACTTAGTACCTGGTGTGACTGGGTCTGTGGCAGGCAGAGAGTGGTGCAGTCTGATGTTCAGCATTCTGTCTTTTGTTTAAAACTATTCTGCAACCACTCACCCAGACCTTTGCTCTTGAATGGCAGCATCTGCATCTCAGACTTAGCAGTGAAATGCACAACATCCTTCAGCTTTTAATAACTTCACTTTTACCGTGTCCTTTGTTCAGTAGATGCAGGAGTGTCAGGGAGGGGGCAGACAGACACAGAGGTACAGAGTGCACATCTCAGTCTCACCAGAAGGTTTCATTGTCCATTCCCTCATTAGACAAGTAGTTATTCTGCAAGTACAGCTCCCGCAGCCCGGCAAGTTCACTGAAGGCTCCCTTGGGGATCTTCTCCAGCTTGTTGCTCTAGAATCACCAGAAGCACAAAGTGCAGAATTTGGCATCAATCAACACAACATTTGCATTCTGTTCAACTAACACTGGCAATTGAACTTCAGAAGGGCTGGACATAAAATATTTAGGGAGCGTTATAATGTGATGGACAGACTGCACCAGATTAATTTGTCAACTAATATAAAGTAAAAAGCAACACAGACAAATTTGGCCGAGTGTCTCAATAAATAGTCAAAGAAAAAAAATCACATCTAAAGTACACCTGTCAGATATTTCTGGTCCACTTTTGGCTGCCTCTCATTTCTCATTGTCCTGGTTTTTCCCAGACAAAATATCAAAGTAAATGTTACTACTGACAGATGGTGCACTTGCAAATAAAACACTCATTTCTCTGCTCATCTCCTCTCTCCTTAACACAGCTGGGAACAGCAGGGAAGGAGATGACTTCAAAGTGTAATCCTCAAAGTGTGCGACCCCTTTGGGAGATAATGATTATCTGTAAGTTTAAAAAGTGTCAAAAAAATGCAGGGGACAAGTTCATACTTTGGAGAAAAATTCCAGCTATTTAAAAGACTGGACTGGTTGCTTTTACTTTTCTACAAGCTGGAAAAGTCTGTTCTCTAGAAGACTTCAACAGGAATTCTGGTGAAACCTTCAAGGGAAAAGAGAGTTGGGAGGCAGCACAGAGCTGCCTCAGTCCAGGGCTGATAACAGACTCCAGTCTCTGCATGTCCAAGGAGCTGTCAACACTGGGAGCAGCGGACCCAGGGCTCCCCACTGCTGTGGCTCTCCCATTGCTAGGGCTCAGATCTCCAGCTCAGACATGATGAAGCGTTTTTATCAGAATCAGATGACATGGAATTAAAAGTGCTGGAGAGTAGTTAACAGCACAACTCTGCTATTGCACTGCTGCTGGAGGAGTTGTAGCAGTAGAGAATGCCTGATCCAAACTGAATTGCCAGTTCAGTAGCAAGCAGCAGCCACTGATGCTGGGAAGCAGTGGTCTGTGTGAAATGAGTCAGGGAGCAAAGGCAGTACAGAGTGGGTAAGCAGCTGGCAGGACGAGAGGCATCAGTGGCAAATTTAACTGGGAGCTCATGGAGACATGGCCCTGGAATGGTGCACTTCCTGTTCTAGTACATATTAGTATCATTTTGTACAGGGGGAGACCAGCAATGCAACCACACAGGGATTTGCAATACATCCCCCTGCAAGCACAGAAAGGCATTTCTGCCCCCTGGGAGCATTCTGGTGATTTGCAAAAACACTCCATTGCTTATGGGCAAAAAAGGAAGGAGATGGGGACAGCTGCTGTTGAGAATACAGCAGGCAAGGCTTGAAGAGGGCCTGGGAATGTTTCCTGCTACATTGGGATGTCTTGGCTCTGTGGTGTGAAACCCACACAAACACAGTGCTCTGTCACAATCCTAAAGGATTATAAAACTTTGTTGTCATTACCTGTAGGTGTAATTTATATAATGCTGGAGGGAGATTCTTTGGAACATACTTCAAGAAATTGCTGGACATGATGAGTATCTCCACATTATTAGAGCCATTGAACATATTATCAGGTAACCCAGCATCTGAAAGTTTGTTGTTATGAAGATACACAGATCTGTTGAAAGGAAGTAAAAGATAAAGTTCAACACAGAGGGAAATCTGGAGTTTTTGTTTACTGGGAGAAAGCTTAGTTTAAAACTTAATTTCAATCTTTTCTTCTTTCCTTGAGACAATTAGATTTTTTTTAAATGTGCCCTTTAATTTAGTAAGGGATCCAGATGCAAAACCAAATTGTCAGCCCCAACACTCTCTGAAAGTCAAGTCTATTCAAAATCCAAACCTGCACATGCATAAAAATTTTCACAAGTGGCTTGAACTTCTTTACAAGAAACTGGGTGCAAGCCTGGGACTGTGCAGTACTTAGAACCACAGGATGTCAGTGTGGGGGCCTCACTGAGAGGGTTACAATTCATCTCTGTCAAACAGACATGGCCCCAGTTTTAACTTCTGTTTGGAATTGAGCCTGGGCTGCTTGGGCTTACAAAATCAGCCTGGAGGTCTGGTAAGAAAGGACCATCTCTTAACCCTCCATTCTTTCTGTTCCCATGAAGGCTGGAAATACCCCAGGAAACAGTTTCTCTCCCACTCCTAGAACTCAGAATAGGATACTGTCAGAAAGACAAAGATTTACTCAGTCTGGCAGACTTTTCTCTTTTCTATGCTTTGCTTTTTAATGAGCCATTGGAATCAAGAGACGGAGTTTCTTACTTTTCCTTTACCCTTCTTACTTTCAGCTTTTAATACTCATAAAATAGTTCCTCCAAACAGATTTTCAGAAACTGATTCATCTTTACACAGGTTTCAATTATGTACAAAGCAACGTATCGCTATGAAGTTAGTCCTCCTTTTCACTGGCTTAACTGCTAAATTAATTCATTTTACTTCTTTTTAACTGAAGAAATTATAGGCTTTCAATGACTTTGATTACCTCTTCCTTTCCTGTGTTTACCCCCAGATGCAGCAGGTAGCTAAATGTGTAGAGAGAGGTTAAAACTGCAAAAGTGTCAAAGTGACCTGTTTTAACTTGTTCTTGGATTCTCTACCAGTTGCAGAGAACTTGGCAACACCCTTCTGGAAGGAAGGAAAGGCTCAGTATGGAAATACAATTGTGTGCTCACACACTCCAGGGAGTTCAGAGCTACACTGGAAGTATTGTTTACCCTGCATGGTCAGCTGTACTTTTAACTCACAAATATTTGCCTTTCTGAAAAACTTACTCTCCAAATAATCAGTCTGAGATCATGAACTCTGCTGGGGAGGAAAAAAAAACCAAAAAAAAAAAAAAACAACCCACTGAAACGACTGTGGAGGGAATTTATATGAGTAACCTTGGAAATAAATTAGCTCTTATTCTGATTAAAATTCTTGTTGGTGTGAAGAGTGTGAAAATCACTTCAGAAGAGTCAATAATTTGAATAGGGAATCAAAACTCAGCAGCATCTCCACCTCAGATTAAGGAAGAAAGCATGCATAAATCTAGCTTCTTTCATCATGAGCTATTGCCAGAAGTCTGTGAGTGACTCAGCCCTTTCAGCTTCCAGGAGCCTAAGAGACTGAAGGCACAGGAAGTGCAGAGCAGCTCCAGCTCTCAATGAACTCAGTGGGAATGGAGAGTTCTTCAGTCCATCACAAGACTGGGCTGTAGGGCTCAGCTGGCTCAGCTGTAATTAACTGCTTCCAAACCTGGCTGCATAAATTGCTCCCAACAGCTGGGGATGTCTTTGCAGGATCTGGATGGTGCAGTGTGTGGATGCTGCAGATTGCTCAGAACCCATTTAGAAAAACCCACACCTCACAGGAGGTGGTCTGTGTGCCTCTGAGTCTGACATGGATGTGCTGAGATGAGAAAATCACAGCCTGAACCTGGCAGAGACCTTTGGCAGCAGATCTGGAGTATGAACCCCTTCTGAAGGTGCTGAAGTGCTGACCTTGAACAGACCTGAGCTATACTGCACTGAGTACTTTACTGTCCACCTGATTTTACTTAATAAATAATAAAACTAGAGATTTCTAAACAGCTAATCTCCATTTTGAGAAACGAAATTGTTCTGTTCAACTCAAATACACAAATAAAATGGGGACAACTTCATTTTATATTTGCAGTGTCTGGCAGCTAGCAAAAGCCCTTGGAATGTGTTAGTTTGATCTTTCACACTGAGAATAACAAACAGTTTCTTTCCAAAAACACAAGTAGGCAATAATATAGTTTAGCCAGTTCAGTTTCTTATCACCCACCAACTGCATCCAAGCAGTGGCAGAACACCAGTATTGTTTTACTTCCCAGTCCCTTACCTCAAGTTTGGTTTCTGTCCAAATGTGAGCCCATATATCTTAGTGAGATAATTGGCTGCAAAATCTGCACTGATCAAGGTATTTGGTAGGAATTTCGGGGCCACTGTTAGCTGTAAAAGAAATATACAGGGGAGTTCCAATAAAATGCAGCAAATGTTTTAACCAAGAATTAGAGCAGCAGCAAAACACTTGCAAATTTATCTTCCCTAAACAGGCAAAGATAAATTAAACTGAATGTAGATTGCATGAACAAAAACAAATTGTCCTCACTCACTAATCTCTCCAGGAAGGAGACAGACTTTTGCTCTGAGATATGAAATTGTTTGTTTTGCTTGGAAGGGTCCTGTCTCTTTTTGGTGGAAGAAATCAAGAAGTTGTTATTCAGAGAGCAAACACTTTGCTTATTATTGTTCCTAATTCCTCAGTCTGCTGTGCCAAAAAAACTTCAACCCCCCTCACAGTGACCTACTACTTATTCTCTTAAAAAAGTGTATTGTGGAGGGGAGGTGTCACTTCACACCTCTGCTCCTCTGCATCCATTTATGATGCTCTCTGCAAGGGGGATTCAGGCTCCCAAAGAACAAGGATGAGCCAAACGATGGAATATTGAATGGCACTTCAAAGCAAAGTGTACAGCAATGCTTTGTTCAATAAACAGGTAATGCATGAGGAAGTACAGAAAGGCCCTGTCCTCAAAACTACAGCTGACAACAGGTGTAGGACTGAATGTGTTGCTCTTGTTGCTGTTTTTATCAGTGATTTTAAAAGCCAGCCCTAGAAACACCTGTATCTGAACAAATGGGTGGAGTGAAAAGCAGTGCTCACCAAAAGCTCAGTTTTAGAGAGCACCCAGGTAATACAATAGCCAGGGTCACTGAGTGGCTGTTAATAACAAAGCCATTCAGCTACAAACCAAGAATACAGGTTACAATCCAGGCTGGATGGAGGACAGTCTTCTGGGAAGCATAAGCCCAGAAGCTTTATGCATCAAGATAAAGCCCTTGGGAAACAATTTTTTTAACACCATGCTGTAACAGATGATCCTTGACTAGAGAAGACACTGAATTGCACTTGGCAGGGGCAGCCACCCTGGTTACAGGTGTTCACTACAGCACTCAGGGTTTTATGTGCTCTCCAAAGAGCTCTTTCCTTGGGAGATACTGAATTCCTTGAGGCCAGGATGGGAAGCTGGGGCAGTGGAAGAGATCTGCCTTCTAGCCTGAAGTTCATGGAGTCTGTAATCTTCCTCACAGCTCTGTTGTGTGAAACAGAACCCGGTCCTTTCAGCCTACAAAGCACAGCAAGACTCACATAATGAGAAACCATATTTTTCAAACTTTTATTGCCATAAAACTGCGGTGGGTTATGAATAATAGTGTAAAACCAAAAATATTTAAAATATGAACACTGTGAGGAAGAAGAGACACTTTATTGGAGAACTGCCTAACCCAAGCCTTAAACTATGTATTTATCTAAAGGGTGTCTACACCCTTCTCTGCTGGTATGTCAAGAGTGCATTGATGAACTCCATCCATGAACTTCCAATTTACTGGACTCACACGACAGTTTTTCCCAAAAAAATCTGAATACATTTTTAACTGTTTTTCATTTTTGGCTGTCCCAAAACCTGCATCCTTAGCCTGTCTTAAACATTAAATGGTCACAAACACAAACAAGATCTTTCCCACAAATCACACTGCTATCAGCATTTCCAGATGGTTTGTGAGCACTGGAATGAGCCATTCTGCACATTCCTGCAGCTGCTCTTGGCTTTGGTGGTAATCTCTCACCTCTTGATCAGGGAGATAAGATTTCAGGGAGATGGATAAAAGCACTCATCTCTGACTAAGAAGGTCTGACAGTGCCTCAGAAAGAAATAAGTCTCTGCCATGATGTAATACTGACAATTCAGACACAGGAAACAAGACTTAATCATTTTCATACTCAGTGGTACATTAAAGCTTTTCTCCAGTCAATTAGGTCATAACTTTTGTACAAAGCAAAAGGGCATGGCTCAGACATCTGAAATGAGAGACAACAGAACCACAAGAAAGGAAAGAGAAAGAGAAGTTGAATCCAAAAAGAATATTCACTTGCTCAGGACTTTGCTTTGGCATTTCAGCACTTGGTCATGAGACTGATTTTCACTGATTACCTTCTTGAAGGATTCATTCTGAATTGTTTTAAGTGTTAGCAAAAATAAAGTTGACTTGAATAGCTTTGTCTAATTTACGACAGTTTTTCCCGCAATCTGCCATTTCTCCCACTGCAATTTTCTTTCAACTTTACTGCTGCACCTTCCTTCCCATATGGCAGAGTGTTTCTCCACTGCTGACTAATGAATTCAGAAGGTCAATACAAAAGCCACTACCAGTTTTGAATTGTGTGGAATTTTTTTGCTTGGATGAAGCTTTGATAAAGAAACAGAAGTTCTGGATTGGGGTGAATCCCATATCACTTTGAGGATAGGGGAAATGTAAACCTTCTGTCACAAAAATCCCCTGCTTATAGTCAATAATGACAGCTCAGGATCTGGTCTATCATTTCTCATTAACAAGGTTTACTGTGCACTCTTTATGAGAGATATAAAACACAAAAGTGGGGTGAAAAATCAGAAAGGAAACTACAGCATCCACTCTTTACTTGGAGTACTTGTAACTCACAGTTCACAAAAGGCTTTTAGTCTCTTACATTTCTTTTCTCTGACCAACTATGCCAGTTTGATGAAAGATGATTTAGCTACATCTGATGGGATCACAATGGAAGATAAAGCAGCATTAAGATAATCCATAAAACAAGAAGCAAACTACCAGCAAATCCTTGCTCTCCTCCAGACACCACAGTAACTTGATCCACAGTGTTTCCTGCTGCAGAGGAGATGCAGTTTGAAGCCAATCTGGTTTGTCCTGGCTTGTGATTTATAAAGAAAGTGTTATTTTTGCGGGTCCACAACTTCTCACTATAACTACTTGTGACATTCGCTGATGTTTGCAATTTCTTTTGGGATTCTTTTCTCTCTGCAGCAAAGCCAGAAAAACCAAACACTTTGTTTTGTTACACAGGGAAAATCAGAGTGCAAGGTTCTGGAATATTAGTCACAGTCTGGCTTGTTCCTTTTTATGGAGTTTTTAACTGCCAAGATTGTTACATGGAAATGGTGCTTGAAAGAGAGAAAAGAACACAATGTTACTGTACTAAGGAATGGTTCTATTCTCAATCACTCCGTACAGAAATGTATGGAGTGATTCTGGATGTCTTGGCCTGACTGAAACCTGAATGTGGCCACATGTATTTAATCAGAACATCAAATGGTCCCAGATTTTAAGAGGATAATAAAATATATATACAGACATGCAGAGAGGGTGGGATGGAAGGGCAGGATTTTTGTAGACAAAGAAGCTCTGCCTAATATTTTAACTTTTTTTTTTTTTTTGGATCCCAATTTCTTCTGTAGCAAATATTTGTGGACAATCACTGTGCATAAAGGAAGCCTTAATAGGAACCACCCAGATGCAGGGGTTTATGAGAAGCTATTTCATTTCCTAGCCTTGGCAGGAAGGATGTGCTTCTGTCAAGACATCCATCCTGGATCCTAACAGGAAAGCACCTGGGATCTTCTCCATCAAAAGAAGAAATTCAGCTCCTAGCATTGCAGCTAAATAAATTAATGACTGGCACAGTTTCACTCTCTGGAGTATCCTCCCCATATCCAACCTTCTAAGAATGGGAGTCAGGGAAAACTGGATAGCTTTTTACAGATCTTGATGGTTCAAACACAGGCACTAGGATGTGTTTGTTCAGAAATTGTTCAACCAGCCTCATCTGATAAGGCAGCATTTCACATAATTACCCCACATACAGGCAGAAACCAAATCTGCATGCAGCTGATCTGAAGCCTACTGAAGACAGTGGTAATTTATGCATGCAGGGCCTTTCTGTACCTTCCTACACAAGTGAAACTTTTCACCAGGTGCACAAATAAATAAGTGTTCAAAATATACCTGCATGTGTAGCCCCTAAACTTTTCTCATACCATTTTGACCTTAAATGAACCTGTGTTAGAATATCACTTTAGCACAGTTTTACTTATGAAATGTGTACATTAAAAAAAAAAAAAAGACAACTTGCTCATTCAATTTTCAGAACCCAATTAGAAAAAAAGCTCTGAAAGGTTTCAGAGCCTCTTACCTTATTGTTTGCCAGGTACAGGTAATTCAGGTTCTCCAGATGCTCAAACGCTTCCTCTGGCAACCCTTAAAAACAAGAATAACCAATCAGTGACCTCAGCACCTTACTGCCTTTCTGAATGAAAATATCATAGGGCAGCTTTTCCTCTAAGTATCTTCCATGTGAGATTGAAATACTTTTTATAGCCACTGAAACAATCTGATTCAGACCTACTGATGTCTTTTATTTAATTGGAAAAGAAAAACCAAACCCACAAACCAAACCAAGCAATACACACTTGTTAAGAGCAATGGAGGACTATTTAAAATCCTGATCACACAAAGTTTGTGGCCAAGCCCACTGGCAGGTGTCAGGTACAGAGCTGTGCAAATCTGCTCTATAGCTGATTATCAGTGCTTGCAGCAACCACACTATCTGAGAACCTTCTCCTGTGATTTGCATAAGATTCTGCAAGTTTTTTTCTTGTAAGGATATAATCTGAGGTTGCTTAATGATCAGATCAATCTGATATATGACTATATTGCCAAAATAACCCTGGTACCTGCATGTCACAACCTTTCTCTTGCTCTGCTCCTCCACAATACAGGTATCCAAACAGTAACCAGCTCAGAGAGCTGATCCCACTCAGGGCTTATCCTCCCCCAATAATTATTAATTTTCAGTTGAGTCACTCCACATCCAGCTGATCACACAAGCACAATTGCTGTCACAATAGAGAGCCTGCAAGTAACACTTTCACCTGGCACTTAGATAATCATGAGTCAAAGGTGAAGCTATTTTCCATGTCAAAACACGTTGGAAATCAGGCTGCACTTAAGCTTGTGAGAGAAAACATGCAGGCCCAAAAGTAATGATGTCAAAGGCCAGATACATTAAGCACAGCTTTCCCTGTGCTATGTAAGATTGCTGTGCTTTGGGCCCCATGTATAATATATATGCCCACATTCTCAATAAATTTTGTTCTCTATCATTTCAATAAGGATAAAAAGAGCATTCAGATCAACTGAGTGACACATAAATTAATAATAATTACATTTTTAATCCCATATCCTCCTCTCTTACTGTTTACTCCAATTCCTCTGTTTCTTTTGCTTTCCCCACTAACCCCTTCTTAAGTTTCTCTTATAAGCATAAGACTGAGCGAGCAAAACCTGCCTACAAAAATCAAAATGGTTTGAGAAGGGTAGAAATGTCCTTATTTGCAATACATATATCAATTCATACCACATTTGACAAAGACAAAACTGAACCAAACTGCCCTGACTGACTAGACTGAACTAAACAAGATCATTCAGGAGGAAATCATTCAGCATGTGGACATTTCTGGTTCTCAAGTGCATTGCATGGAAGTGCCTGTGGGACCAGAGGGAGTTTCCTGGATGAGGAGATCTCACGCCACAGTACACGAGCTGCTGCCAGGTCTCCTCCACTGCTTCAGCAGGGCTGCATTCCTCCACACTGACTATTGTGTTTCGGATGATAAAGTGTCTCCATGCTCTGTGTGATGGCCAGAGGAGTGAGGGTCACAGCAAACCACTCCAACCAAGGCAATCCATCAGCCTGCCTTTCTTTATCAGCTGTCACTGGCCTCATTGCATGAGCTGGTGTTCTGGAGGCTCAGGCTCTGTCCACCCCATGGCTCACCTTTTGAAGTCAGCCTGTTGTTTTGCAAATTGAGAGTTTCCAGTCTATAAAGACGAGCAAGCTCTTCTGGAAAGATTTCTTCTATTTGATTATTCTAAGAAAATGGAGAGTATTAATCATCAACAAAGTAATCCAAGAAGGATCCCAGTAAACCCAGACTGTGAACCTCAATAAAATCTGGAAGTGAACACACCATGTCAAATCCTTGTCGAGACTTCTTTCATAATGAGCCAAACTCAGATCTCAAACCCAAAACATCCAAACCCAGGAGCATTTGAAAGCCTGACTCCTGCTCATCTCCAGGAATATCCAGCTTATGCACCAGCAGCACACAAAGTGTGATTGTGCCTGGCAAGGCCCACAGTCCATCTGCCACAGCCAAACCTTGTAGCTGCAGCAAAGCATTTGCTACAAGGTTGGCATGGTGGATTTCCAAGCTTATGGCTTCTGTTATTCATGGGTTGTTTTAAAAGCCACTGGTCATGGGCAGGGAGAGTCAAACCAGGCTCACTTGCACTGGTTGTACTGTCAGGGGTGACTGCCATCAGATTTTCATTAACATGCTGACTAACATTCTGACCATTAAAGAGTTATTCTAGATCTAAAATCCAGTCAGGGACCCACTGTGCTGGAAGCCAGATCAGTGCACAGAAAGTGACAGCTGCAGCTCCAAAAAGCTTCTTTTCTTTTGGTAGCAGAGGCAGGAGCCATGGCTAAAACATGCCTGGGACAGTCCTGCTGAGGAAGGTGCCAGCTTACATTACAGTTTTTCTAACTGAAAATCTCTAAACAAAATCTGCATTTCATCCATTGGACAGAATTGACAGATGGGAGCAATAAACCAAAAGCAGTTGGTGAAGGGCCAGACATTGAAAACCTGAATTACTGTCACCACTCCAAGGAGGCACGGCTACAGGACTGCCATGCTCTGGTCCTTCAGGTGTCAGAGCACTGGCAGGGAAAGGACACCTGCCCAAATGCTGGTCACAGGGATCAATTAACTACGAGCAGAGCACAGAAAGCTGGCAGTCTAGGAAATTCCAATTCTTCTTCCTGAAGCTGGAATCTCACATCTTACATGTCCTTTTCATGACAAGACATGAGGTGTCTGGAGCAGGACCATTTGCTGTAGGCATGACATCCTGGCCACAGGCAGCCCACATCAGGCAGTGCCACTCGGAGTGATGGGTGGCACTGGCCATGTCACAGCTGCTCCTTGCTGAGTCCATGTGCTGCAGGGAGACGTGGGACAGTGAGGACAGGGGCTGGCCTTGCCTCTGGATGGGCTCACTGTGTCTGAACTAACACACCGTGCTGCCCGAAGCATTCACTGTCATTTAGCCCATCTTCTTCAGAAACAGCCCAGAATGGAAGGGCTTCACCAGAAATTTGGGTTGGCCAAATGAAAAACAAGGAAATGTTGGGTTGGACAAAAATTCTTCTCGTGGAGCTGTGAGAGAATGTGGCGCTCTTTTGCCCTCCCCTTATGTCAGGGGGAGGATGCCGATAACCAGGTGAGTTCGTCGAGCTCGGGAGCCGAGCCTGCTGCACCTGCTGCTCCCGCTGGGAGCCGAGGAGGGGCTGAGGGAGGCTCAGGGGCGGAGTGAGGGCACGGGGAGCGACGGATCGCGCCCTTACCTGCAGCGAGAGGTGGTTGGTCAGCTCGGGCAGCAGCAGCGGGAACTCCTTGAGGTCGATGCCGCCGCAGTCCACGACGCCCTCCTGGGTGCAGCCGCAGTCGCGGGGGCACGCTCTCCCGGGGAGCTTTCCCGGCCGAGCCCCGCAAGCCCGGCCCGGGCCAGCCCCACCGCCCCTTCCCGCTCTCCCGGGGCGCTTTCCCGTCCCCTCGAGGCGCTTTGGGGACTGCGCTGCCCAAGCAGTGGGGCTCGGGTACGGCCCGGCAGCATCCCCCGCACCGGCCCCGACTCCCCGAGTTATTTATTGCTTTTTTCATGTTGAGAAAGGCCAGATGATCCCGCAGATGTAGGGAAGAGGTTATGCAATGTTAGTTTAACGCGGTTGTCTGTCGTACCGTTCCTCAGGGCTTTGCATAGGAAGAAACTCTTCTCGTTATTTAAACACAGAGGCTGGTCAGGAGAGCCTCTCGGAGGGGCTTCTACGCGTGCATTGAACCATAACAAAACCTTGCAGCTACTGAAAACAGAACGGGCTTCCTATGGATTTTGGACAGTGTTGATCTGAACCTAAGACACTTGGCTAATGTTCAGCTTTTATCTTTCTGGCAGCAGGTTAAAATAATCCAAACAGAAGTTGAGTATCTACTGGAGCAGCCAGCTGGCCCTAACCCAGCCCCCTCGGTCCCACTTGCTGCCCTTCTCAGATTTCATACATGAAGGTTTACAGTCGGGGCTGGTTATGGCTTGCCATTTATCCTCTCAGCTATTCTTCACAGAGGGATTTGACAGTGATGAGAAAGACTTAGGCAGATCCTTTAAGGTGAAAAGGCATGATTGATTCATGACCTTATGAAATAATAAATAATCTCTTCACCTCTGCTAGCCCAGATTCCGTGTTTGCATCAGAGACAAGAACCCCACAGAGCCAGAGTGACAGCTGTCAGAACTGTGTGTCTCCATTACATCCATTCACAAGGCTTCACAGCTTTGCACCAGGAGCTCTTACAGAGAGCTTGGGTGCTTGGGAAGCATTGGAGACATCCTGCTCTCACAGTCATTAAAGTCTTAAGTAATTTTTTTAAACATTGACTAGTACTTGAAGAAATGGGAGCAAGTGGGACTACAGGGCAGAGCATCCCAAAACATGGGTGCTGGTTTTGCTTTAGTCCTGTCTTTGCTACAAACATGCTGGGTGGATGATTTTAAGCATTTATCATTGAGTGCTTGATCCCTCTTTCTCCTGTTCCACTGTTTTACAGCTTCCATATCTGTAATAGGTGAATATAATTAAATTAAACTCTTTTATAAACTTTTCTTTTATGGCAGTTACTAACACAGACCAAAATTGGCCATATGAGTATGCCAACAATGGATTAGTAAAATCCTTAGTATTTGATGACCTAATCTCAGAAAATATTTCAGAATTCTTAGAGAAAATAATCTCAGAAAGTATTTCAGATCACTAAGAAAATATTTTACCTGTGTAACACCCTTAGAGATACTTGCCAAAGAAACTATAGACAAAAAACCTTGCGTACACAGGTCTCAATCGGCTCTGCTGTAACAGCATCAACACTGTTCCTATAGCACAGTTATATCGTGGCTGGACTTGAGACACCTAGATTTGCAACACTCTGGCTTTTCCATATCTATTGCTGAAAAGATGCTAGACAATTACCATGAAATATTCAAGATTTTGAGGCAATCTCACCTCCTTATCGATATGCAAGTGTCTGCTACAATGCCTTTGGAGGGAATGCTGCTCTAGCAGTGAGACACTTTGGATAGAGGAACATCTGTGTACATCTGGAGTGCAGGCAGTAAAACCAGGCATGATGGTGATTTTCTTTTAGTTCAAAGGAAGGCTGAAGTATCTCACTCCAACTCATTCCCATGGGCCTGATTCAAAGCCTTGTTAAGAAAGCTTCTAAAGGAGTAGCTCAAAACCCACTAGAAAGAGTCAGTCCTCTTCCCTTGCTGTAGGTGAGCTTTGGAGCAGGTCCTGCCACCCAAAGACTGAAGTGAGACTGAAACCAGCTCAGGGGTTTCTGTGGCTGCATCTTTCTGAGTCCAGACACAACTGATACCTGCACTTTGGTGCCTCACAGCACAGGAGTGCTGCAAAAGGCACTGTCTCAAGAGGCAAACTGAAGTTTCAGGAGTTACAGAATGCTTCTCAGTGATTACAGTGCCCCCAGTAAAGAACAGAATCACTTTCAAATATCTCATATCTGTTACCTATTATTCTCCACACACATTCTCAAAGGACACACACACGCAGATGGAAAAACATCCACTGAAGGAGAGGATTTTCCTTCAAAATCAACAGGTTAACTGAATTTGTTACACTGAGTATCCTTGCTAAAAGCTGCAGCTGAAAGGCAGGCAGCTGCTGCAGGTTGTCTGACAAGCCAGCTTTAAAAAAATAGAAAAACTCACCTTTGCTGTCAGAAGTCAGATGAATGGAGAAGAACATTTCTCTTGCCCCCACAGGCTCTCTCAGCTCATGCCATGTCAGTAATGTGCACTGAGCTCAGAGCAAGTCTCCCCTTTCCAAGCCAGATCCTTTCCAGATGTGAGCAGCAGAATTGGAGAGAGTAACAGGCAACCCTCTACCAGTGAGAGCTTCCTGCACTTCCCAACGAAATCGGAGAGGAATTTTCCAAAGTCACCATATGGGAAAATGTGAGTAGGAAAGAGGAAGCAGCTATGGCCTGAATATAAAGACTTGGGGAAATAAACAATCTCCCATTACTTTTGTCAACAGAGTTTGCAAGGGCTGTGAGTGAAGCCAAAAGCCAGCGTGCAGGAATTGGCAGAAAGAAGCAGAGACAGTGTGTGTGCTTCTGCTTTCCACTGCAGGACACTGGAGCTGCACCGTTACTGCAGCTCTGAGTTTAGCTGCATTCAACCCAAATCTGAATTCCAGGTGGGAATGTCCTCCCATTCTCTAGGGGTCTGGTTCAAATTAGCTAGGAACAGATGGATCAGCAGTTTTTCCTGCATTTTATCTCCTTCCCCTTTAACTCTCCCTCCTTCTCAACACATCAACTGATCTTCAGGGACCAGGGATCAACAGGCTGAAACTACAAATGTCTTACAGGCAAAGTCCCCAAATTTGCTGCGACACCCCATGCACTCAATCTCTTCTTTATCTTCTATGCCCTGCATTACATCAGAAATTTCCACCTCATAAACACACACAGAGACACAGACATTCAGCCCACAAACCTCACGTTTCTTATTTCCCCATTCCTGGTGAAAGAACAGGAACATACAGTGGATAACAGTATGCTCCAAGTGCAGCAATACTTCCAAGAAAGCAGCACAGCTTTTTGTCCCTGACAGCTGTTGCTATATTAAATATAAAGGCACCTGTTTTGTGAGTGCCCCGCAGTGCTCCCTCCATACAGTACCTCCACAAAACCTGCAGAAGATCTGTCCTCACCAACAACACAACCTTCTTTCTTGAATTCCAAAGGGACACTGATTCTTTCCTCTCCACTCCAGCTGAACTGAAGTCTAAAGCAATTAAGTTATTTCCTCCCTCTCTTCATCCAGGCTTATATCAACTGGAACTGATCCCCGTGTGCCACGTGGAAGTTTCAAAAGTTAGAGTGGGAAGTGTGTTTTTACTGAAACCAAAATAAAAATAAAACAAAGCTGGCTGCTTTTTCCTGGTGACTCAGAGATCCAGGACACATTTGCCTGCTGCCCTTTCTGTATTACAGTACCCTGAGTCCACACAACAAAATGTGCACGGTTTTTTCAGGGAGGAGGAGTAGGAGGATTACCTCACTCACTATGGATGCCAGAGCAGCCCACAAGGGAGAGGAAGTGACCAGCATTCACCCTTCCCCAAAAGTGCATTTTTATCTGTGTTTTTGCTGTACAAGCATAGTAATTTGTTGTCAGGTAGCATCCAGAGGAAGTACAGGGCATTATAAAAAGAGGAGCACTGTGCCTCCTTTAGTGGGGAAATAGAGGCACACAAGAGTCAGACACAGATATCCCACGTGCAAAGGTTACACACCCTCACACTGTGCTACAAGTTACTTGTACAGGCTTTTTTTTCTCTAAGCTTTCACTTATTCCACATCTTACTCTCCTACATCAACATATCCCAGACTCACAGTCTCCCTTCTCCAGGCCCAGTGCTACATTTCCACCATCCACACAAATTCTCAGGAAAACCAGGGCTGGAGTCAAATCTCTCTAAAACTGTTGTGACACACCACTAAGCCAAAGGCTATGCCCTGTCATGGTATGTGGACTCAGCAGCCACTGGTTTTGTTCACTGCAGCTTTCAGAGCAAAGAATTTCCACTGCAACACTCACAGCACAGAATGAGCTGAGGGAGACATTTCCAGTCAAACTTGAGTCTTCGTACTCTTGCACGTTCCCTGCTGCCGGGCCTGAGTGGTGGCTGCAGCCTGCATGAAGAAACATTTCCAGGTTTAAAAGCTGAAGACTCAGTTTAAACTTTGCTATGATTTTTTCTTCAGATCACACAGATGGCAGAGAAGCAGGTCCTTGGGCAAGCAGCTGCTGTGTACCACAGCAGTGCTTTGCCATGGGCCTGGCACAGAGCACCCTGTGCAGGACCCTGTGCCAGCAGTCAGAACCCCCTGTGGTGGTCAAGGACAGGCTTGGCTGATGCCTTTAGTTTCAGCTTTCATGTTTTCTGGATTCTGTACTGCATTAGCATATAAACTGAACTTCATATAAAGTGTTAGCAAGTTCTCCTCAGTTCAGTCACACAAAACAATCCTTTTCCAGCCCCAGAACCAAGGACACTGTTGCAGCTTTAGGCCCAAAAAGTGCAAACAACAGCAAATTGAGAGCAAACTGGAAGGATGGGACTTCATACTCTGAAGCTGGAATTGGACAATGAACCCCAATACGTAAATGGACCAAAACTCATAAAGGTGTGAAAATTCATGACCTATCATCCATCTTGGGTGTAGCCACGGCCCAGCTCTCTTGCTGCCCAAGGTGGATCCTTCAAAGGCCTTTTAATAAACCCCTACTTTAATAAATCCCAACTTTATTCCTTTAACACTGTCTAGCCTTTGCTCTAGGTAGTGTCTCAAGGCATCAGGCTAGCTTGAGCTCTTAGATTTCAAGGACATTCTTGCAGACTTTAGCACAGTTCAGGGCCAAGCTGCACTATGCAGAATATTCCATGTGAGACCTGCTCAGCTCTGCAACAACTGTCACTGTCCTACTCAGGCAAAATGTACTTGTGATAAACTCAAATAACAGACACACCAATCAGACAGCAACATGGCAGAGAACAAGAGGTATAACAAGAGGTATCTACTGAAGTTCAAGCTGCAAGAACAGTGGTTCTCCAGGCATCAGTTCACTTGCAATCTGCCTGGAGTGAGCCATGAGGCATTCTGGAGGTTTAAGGTTTAGTTGTATCTTAAAAATTAACAACATTTTCTTTATTCTCACCTTTTTTGTCTCATTAAGTCTCTACAGAAATACTGACATTCCTGAAGTGCTCACTGCTATATGCTGGTATTGTGCCTTTATATGAAAGGAGAGAAAAAAAAATCATTAAAATTCTTCTAAGTAACTTGCAGTCATTTCGCTTCAAAAAATGAATAATCAAAACACAAGGAATAAAAGGGGGTTTTGTCTCCAAAGCAGGAAGGGAAGTATTTTTCAAACCTAAGAATTCACAACAGTGCCTAACCATGAGCCTACTGGCATCTGTGTCTTGATCCAAATGAACTCTGAGATGTCTGTTCTCACAGAGAACATGTACTGTTTAAAAAAGAAATTTAAAAACCCATGACTGCTTTTAATCTACCTGAAATACGGGATACAGCCACAGCGTATTTTATACTTGTTTTATACTATCTATGTTCCTTTTAGCCTGGTGCAGGATTATTAGGATGTTTCTGCTCCTGTATCACAGCATATAACTAACATTTCCCAGAAAACCCACCCTGGGCCATACAAAGCCATCTGCTTTCAAGTTAGCAACAAATTCTTCTTACAGATACAGAGTACAGAACAGCTCACGCTGTCACTCCAAGAAATTACTCTGCTGTTTATTTAAGTAATAAAGGCATTTGTTCCAAACAGTTGGGGCTTTTTCCAGCATTTGTTCTCCACATGTGGTTTTCTTCCTCAAGTGTTGATTTTTCATAGTTAAGAGTCTTTCCCCTGCCTTTTATCCACCAGGCTAATTGCATTCTTACCCTTTTCTGCCTAACGAGAGCTGACATGCAGTGCTCTTGGTGCTCTGCGGAGCAGGAAGCAATGGATTTCCTGTTCCAAGGAGGTAAGAGTTGAATCTGACCTCAGATGAATTGGACATATGGGAAACAGACAAAATCAGCCTTGTGACTATCTGCAGCTTTTCTGTGCTAAGAGGGAAGGTGTAGTCAAGGCCCTTTATCCCATCCTCCTGCATCCTGAAATGATCTATTGCCCCAAAATGCAGCTCTCTAATCCAGCTGCCATGGACTGTGCTCAGCTGTTCACAGCCTCCTCACTCTGCTGCTTTCCCGAGGATTCCCACACTGTCCCAGGATGTGCTGTACACAGGCAAAGCCTCCACAATGCCACCTGCCAGACTGTCACACACATGCATTTTCAAAAGTAAGTGTATTGTTCTGCACTGAACCTATTTCTGATTAGGCAAAGCAGCAGGGCTGAAAACACAAAACTCAAGTAAAAGTTTAAAAACAAAATCTGTGCTCCAAAACCAAAGCATTCACTCAAATTCTTGCAAGCCAGATCTGCTGAGTCAGCTATTAGTTCTGCTCAGTGGCTCCAACTCTGACAAATCATTTGCTTGCCTTTTTTCATTATAGTGAAAAATCCAATATGCAAGAATTACATGTATTTGTAAAAAAAAAAAAAAAAAAAAATAAAAAGACCATGAAGGAAGAACAACCCTCCCACGCATTTTAATGTCTAAAGCTGAGATTGCCCCTCACATGAGCTGGGAGTCTGAGAACACCAAACCCTCTGCCTAAAAGACTACAATTTATTTTTTTTCTTTACACAAGGCCTTTGAAGCCAAAATGAAAGCACTGCTATGTTTAGTGACAGGCCACCTTTTGGTACCTCTAGCTTTCTTTCTAATTCTGCCCCCAAGGAATCCAGTTAACATAACACAATTGCAGTAAGATAAACTTCATTTAAGAGGTTGATCTAAAGCTCCAGAGGATTTTAGCTGGAGAAGAGGAACTTAATGCTCCTTGGTCAACAGAGCATTAGGGAGTGAAAAAGAAAACCTTTGTAGCAAGATTTCTAAAATGGTACAGACTTAGGTAATGCTTTGAGTTATGCAAAAAAATGAGAAACAGAACTTTGTATGTCAAAAACTGCTTTGTACCACAGAGCTTTTCCTCATGATGAAAGTAAATTATTTCTATACATTGTAACATTTATTTATTCAAAGTTGTCATATTCTAAGACTGCAGAATGTTCAGGGAGGATTTGGAACAGCTTTCCCGATGCTCCCATAAAAATCAGAGGACATATTATATAAAAAAATTACTCAGCAAGTTAAAACAAAAGTAAGGTGCTGAAAGTGAAGAAGCAATAGAGGACAGATATCAAAATAAGACTTTAACAAGTAAATGGGGTAAATACATGACTTTGTGCTTTACTCCATCTCCTTAAATCCTGCAGGAGAAATACCAGCAGGAGCAGTTCCCTAGCTGCAGGCTGTGCTAAACTGCTCCCTCTACCTACTGCTGAGGGGAATGGAAGGTTGCATTTAGGATTTCTGTTTTAACATCATAGCTGCAAATGCTCAAGCCTGGAAGCCTCAGGCCCTTGCAAACCCAGATTTCTCTGAGGCAGAAATCAGAGCCTTAGCTTTGGGTATTATTCCTCTTGGTAGCAAACAAACTCTAAAGTTATTTTTTGCACTTTTTCTCCCCCTTCATATTTCTGTGCAATTTTTCCCCCTCAAAGAACTTAATTTCATTCTGCAGCTGAGCACATCTTACTCGAACTACTATTGGGGTGGACTGTTATATATGTTATCTTGTTTACATTGCAAAATTGATTTTCTGTTTTAACTAAACAGTGGCCAAAAGTATGTTGTGTCCACGCTCGAAATTTTTGAAAAACACAACAGACATCTCCTCAGAGTTCTTCTGGTAGTATCAGTAATTCAAGAGGAGGAACAAATTGTTTTCTGTACAGAATTACTGCTGCAATCCTGTAATTCCCCTTTCTTTTAACTCACAAGCCAAATGGCAAGAACTTAGGAAAAAGCAGTGAATACAATAGCAAATGTTATTTTACAGAGAGTTAAACATTGCTTTCATTTGAGAGATATGAGTCCTATCTATTCCAATCCTTTAGATAAGTCAATAAACAGTGCACGGGAGGAACCTGTTCCTGTGACCAGATTGTACTTTTAAAAGTTTACAGTGGAGCAATGCCCTATTTGTCCTAGTTAACAGAAAACTAATGCCTTGGAAAAGATGATGAACAGTGGGGTCACAAATGTTGATTCATGCAGATATTAAAGACCAGGCCTGAACACCGAGGTCCTGGGCAGTAAAAGACAGCTGAAATTCAGTACAAATTAACTGATGCATATAGAGAAATAATTTAGAATATTTCCATTTCACAGTGCAGAAATAAACATTGAATTAGTATGAAAGGAATGAGCTCCCAGCTTTAAGAGCTCTAAGAAAGCATCACCTCAAAACAGGGAGTGGTCAGAAAAGCAACAGGGAAAAGAAAAATCCAAGCAAAAAGTGTTCTTGGATTTTGAAAACATTTTAACAGGACAATTGGAATGCAGTATGCAGGAAGGATAGCTGGATGGGCAGAAGGTTACAAGGATCTCTCATGGTTGACACAGTTAAATTGAATGACTTCTCTGTAAGCTGTAAAGGCTGAAGGTGACTGGGCAAGAATATAAACACCAGGAATGCTCTGAAGCTGTTCACTGCTCTTCCAGTAAAACACAAAGCCCCCTAAAATACTAAGAGGTATAAAACTGCAATGTATAGGATAGAAAGGAGTAAGTTGAATTCTACAGGATGTGTACAGACACTCATGATCCATGTTAAAAAAAGCTGTCCAAGGATTCCAAAAGGGATTGGACAAACTCATAAAAGACATAACCACTTCTGGCTCATATCTGTNAAAAAAAAAAAATCAGTGGCAGTTAGGAAAATTCTCTGAGTAAACAGATGATTGGGCCATCTTCATCTTCCTTCCAAGGTACCAACAGGGAGAAAATCCAGTGGGCCAGAAGGATTTTTGGTGTGATGCAGTAGAGCCATTCTTACTGTCACCATTCCAATAGGAGGCAGAATGATTGGCTTGAATTTGCTCTTTTTTATTATTAATTTATTAAGCCAAGGAAGTGAAAGTTTCAGTGTAATTTCCTCAGCCATAGCCCAAGTAAGTGAGGATGTGAGATGTGTCTACTGGACTGAGATGAAGTTTATGGACAATGTACTGACAATGCCTGAGGTGGAAAAAGTGGATGCCTGCAGGTGATGCCTGCATGCCCTTTGTGACAACCTGAATAAAATGTTCAGTTCAGTACATTAACAGGAAATCAGTGTTTATAAATCTGAGAAAGACACACAGAAGAACAGAAAAAGTATATTTAATTTTCTATTAAACTTCCAACCAGAATACATTTTCCCAAAACAGAACTTAAAGCTTTTACATAACTGACGAGAATTTCATCATGATCAACACCAGATTTTACCAGGAGAAAACAGGTAACATATTGGTTATATTCCTTCTCTGCTCTCCTGGCAAATCTAATCTGTTTTCAAGGTGAAATACTATCAAATCCTGTGAACCTCAAAGGAGCATTCTAGTTTCTGCTTACTTCTGGATATTTTACTTATTTTTTTAATTCCAAAGTAGTAATAAGAAAAGTATTTTATAGCAAATTCCTAAAACCTATTCTAAAAAAATGTTGTTAGAGATCCCCTTTACAAGACCATGTTAATGTAAGCAGCAGCAAATTGATTAGAGTGGAAGTCTGAAAGCATTTGTATGACCTGCTATTGCAGCCTCTAAAAAGTGAAATTCATTTCATTGATATGCCAAACTATTTATAACTTTCCTCTCTTCCCTCCCAACCAACCTCAACAACAGTAAGCAACCTAATGCAGCTCTAATTTTTACAAAATTGTCCACATTGATTAGAACTAAAGCTGTCACAAAGCCCCACCATTTACCATTCGTAAGTGTTAGTGTCTCAAGCCTAGCCATAGAGAAACAGATGGAAATTGTTAAGAGAATTAAGGTCTCTAACCACAGAATTTAGGTGAGAGAGGTCCAATCAAACCCAGCCTGTGCCATATTATTGATAATGTCTAGTTTCATTCTACTTTTTTTGTCAAGAATATTAAGTACTGACTATTTACTCTACTGAGCTCAAAGTTTAGCTTTGCCTGGCTGAAGCTGTAGATTCTGAAGTTTCATTGCCATGCCCATGTTCCCAGAAATCTTCAATTTGCCTTGAAAGAATGCCTGAAAAGAAAGAAAGATTCTATGAAATGCAATACAACATATTATCCCAAATGCACCCCTCCAGACAGTTATGGGTTGTTATGGATGGGCAGTTTGGTAATTCCAGCAGTTGTGGCACACACCTCACAACCAGCAACAAATGCATTGTCTGCCTGTAGAACAGCAAACTGAGGAAGTTGTATTCTTATTGTATTTGTGATAGCTAAAGAGAATAAATTTGCTTGTTTGTTAGATTTTCACAGCCATGGGTCTGTACCTGGAGCAGGCAGAACAGCCCATGTTTGGATGCTCACTGTTCATAGCAGACAAGCTGATTATTTCAACTGCAAACAATAAAGCACAGTGACAGCAGGTGCCACAACTGATTTCTTAGCTCAAATCCTCCTCAGCTTTACTGGTTTTGTTTCTGATCAATTCAATTTTACAAATCTCATCTGTGAAGCAGACATGCAGAAAATTTGGACTTTTTCCTCCGGACCTTGTAAGGAGATAACCTGCATGTACCAAAATATCCAAACTGTAGATGTAAAGCTGGAGTTGCTCCTGAATTTTCTACATGTATAATACAACATCTCTATAACGTGGTTGATCTTAAAACTTCTCCTAGACACGTTTCAGTTTGCAAAATTTACCCCATGATTACCAGACCAAAAATCTTGAAACAGTTACCCAGAGCATTTCAAATTTGGAAGCACAGCATAGCAACTTCAAATTAACTGAAACATCTGGTTTACTTGTACATTATGACTACTTTTGGCATGCAAAGGAACAAAAGAAAATGAAACCAACCAAACCAACAGAAACCCCCAAACTCCCCACCTTACAAAAACAAATAATCACAGGCATTCAGGGGATGCTCACCTCAATTTCTACTTTTCAGCACCAAGATGACTCCTTACACTAATGTCAGCTATGGGGGTGAAGCCCTCCAATGAGGGACCCACATTCCTTATTTCTTATGGCATGCTGCAAAACTGGATTGCCCCTCTTCTCTGCAAAGCAAGCACTATTGTATCTCCTTCTGGGATATAACACAGGACACATCCCTGCAGGATGTCTGACATACATCCCTGTCCTCCTTGACCATTCTCACTTTGGGTGATTTGTTCAGAGCACACCAAGAATTGTCATTTTTCAGATCAGCCATGGCAGTTTTGGATGAAAACATTCCAATTATTTCAACTTAAACACATTTAAAACAAACCAGTTCCCTGATCAGGTCATCTTTGCTGTACTTACTGTCTGAGGGTTCATTTTGCCAGTCATGAGTGCCAGCAGATCGGTGTCAGCCATTGTGATTGTACAATCTGCCTTTTTATCTGCAAGACAGGAGTGGAGTGAAGATTCCAGCTGAAAAATGAAACAGTTATAGGAGCTACAGCTATGTGGAGCATCCCTTCAGACCACAGGTCAACAAATGGTACCTGAAATATGTACAAGTAAGAGCCACTAAAAAATATCAGCAGGAGGCCACCCAAAGCCTACAGGCAGCTGGGGCACCTTGTAGCACAGGCCACCCCAACACTGAAGAAGGATGGGCCTTCCTGAGAAGCTAAACAAATTCATTCCCTGAAAATAAGTAATAATCCATTTGTATCCAGAATGCTCATTGCAAGCACTGATAATCATCTTGCAGTTTAATCAAGCTTATATTTGCTAGCATGAAGATCAGCTTGGAATAGAAGAGTTTTCCCCTGTGACATTCTCTGAAGATATTCATTACTGACATTTCAGGCATTTCCTGCCCTCTCCTTCCATGGGAACAACATGTGCATGCTCAAAGCACTCATTTGAATAAATTCAAGTACAGAAGTTTCTAGGATCTTCTTACTAGAAGTAAGCTGGAAAATTATTTTAATGAGCTCTGATAGAAATACTGATGTGTAAACCAAAGGGCTAAAACCTGCACACATCTTTTCCTACACTCATTTTATTATTACATTAAAATCCTTGATAAATTATTTTCCATGCAACAGAAGACTGTGGTCTTCTTTTTCTAATAACATAACAATGAATTTCTGAATCAAATCCCCTGTCATTTTTTTAATTAAAAGTCTGTGATGCAGGTTCATCAATATATCAGATTTTGAAGACTGGCTCCTGTCTTTGGTTTTTGGGGGTTTTTTTTGGGTTTTTTTTTCATTACTAGGATGTGTGACTTCAGGTTTAAGACAAGTGTCATTTTCACAGCAAGGGTACAAATCCTGTGTTTTCAATATTTTTACGGGGTTCCCCAACACTACCCAGCCTGTTTCTTATTTCTACCTTTTTCAAAATAGATTTTGAAGTTTATCTCAGCTGCTACAGCACTGAAACCAATCAAGTTTCATTCCTTAACTACCTGCAGAGGAGAAGTAACTTGACAAGGCAGACCAATTTACAGCTTACCAGTGTCTCCAACAAAGCAACTGAAGAAACAGCTACAAATTACATTTTTGGCCCTAATTTTAAGAGGTGAGTGCAACAAAATCCCGAAGGTCTAATTTTCACAATTTTTTTCCATTCTGATTCCTGTGAAATCATATGACAGATCTGCCTGCAGCCTCCAAGAAAATACACTATTATCTCTAGACAGATTCAGAGTAGAAGGTATTTAGTTCTTGGTCTGAAACACCATGGATTAAAAGTGTCAGTAATAAGAGAAGTTTAATTTTAAAGTAATTCTACATCACTTTTGTTCAAGGTCACTATAGCCTGAATAGAAGATGAGAATTCATTAGTTTTATGTGTGTTCTGCAATGACATAATAACAGAGCACTGACCTGAATTAACTGCCACAGAGCCTTTACCATTCTTCACATCTACTACCCAAGTTGCTTCCTTCCCACCAGGACCATCTTTTACTTTGAAGGCAAAGACTCCACCAATTTTCTTGACAAATTGCTCTCCTTCCTGTAATGACCATGGAATGAGAAAGTAATTTACTTCAGCATAATTTTCAGCTAGTCTTAATTTAACAGAAGTAATTAAAAACCTTTCACCATTTCTACTAATATAATAATATCTATTCCCGCCATTAGGCATCATTTAAACAACCATTAAAAATCTAAACAAACAAAAACTCAAACTATGTTTGATTTATCTATACTGAAATCTATTAAACTAAGAATAGTCCTAATAGACTTGTCCTGAAATAAGTTCAATAAAATGTGATTTCTTCTTCTAATCACACTTACAAAGCAAGCACCCAACACCAAACACCAAGTTTCTTTGGTTAGTTAGCAAGCTCCTCACATACAATATAAACTTGCCTCCACTGAAAAATCCTTATCCTTATCTGGAAAAAAAGTAACTTAAAATCATGGCACAATGTAAAAGGTTTCTGGCAAAACCCAAATCTGTAACACTTATTTCAATGAGCAGTCCTGAAGAAGCGATGAATGCTGATACATTCCCAAGAGGTTTCACACACATTCTGCTATCAATTAAAATCCTGTTGTAGGTAAAAGTAGTCCTTTACCTCTTCGAGCCTCTTTTCAATCTCCTTGAAGACCAGGTGTGCCTTAAATCCATCAACAGCTGCACTGAGAGGCACAGCCGCAATACGGCCGTTGCTGAAATAAAAACCCCATAATTTAAACACTTTAAAACACATTTTCAACATCCTCAAATGATCACCTAACACCAGCAAGAAACATTTTACCAGTATAGAGCAACTGTGGTATCAAAGTGAAGCTTGCTCTCTTGACAGCTTGAATTACAACCACTCCAGTTATCTGGGTGTTCTGTGTGTATGAACTGAAGATTAATTTTATAATGAAAGTAAATCATTAATCTTATTCCTGATACTCAGCAGAAATCATCCCGCATGCCCTGATAGCAACGTGGAACCCAATTCTTGATTTCTGCAGGGGCACACAGAGCCAAAGTACAGAGAAACGTCCAAAGAAATGGCAATTCAAGCAGCAGGAGGAACAAGTTCACTGCTATTGCCATCTCCTGGCAGCAGAGTCCAAAAGTGTGGTCAGGTTTGATGCTGCTGAAGTGACAGAATTGCTGAAGTGACAGAATTGCTGAAGAAATGTTGCTGGAACTTACTGGGGTGGCACTGACACTGCCCTACAGATATGTGACAGGGTAGCAAGAGTGGGCACTGTTTTGTCTGAGGGAGACACATTCATTTTGCTAATAAACCCAGGCTGCACTAACAGGATGGAAACTCGGAGGTTCAGAAAAAGCCACCAAACAAAAAGCAGAACGGATCAAGTCCTGCTGCCTTGATGCACATTCCTACAGCTATTACCAAAGCCTCAGGCTTGATCTGGAACCAGTGATTGATTGTAGGTGCAGTGCTGTAGGAAAGTGGTGTGAAGGATCTTCCTAAACACAGTTTCACCACCTTCCCCTTAATTACACAATGCACATCATAACTCAGTTACATAAGGGGTGTCTGAGCACATCAGACACCCTGCTCCATTCCCAAGTCTGACCCACATTGGTGCAACTCCCTGTGTCAGGGATCTCCCACACAGAGCCTTCGGGAGAACTCAAGGGTTTTAAGCTTCCCTAGTGTAAGATGAAATGAGTATTGCTGAGATTTCTCTGGGTTGAGTTGTACTTAAGAAAGTATTTTTAAAATTCTGAATACCAGCAAGGTGAAATGAGCCATCGTAAATCACACTTAAGTTTCTTCAGGAGAAATATTATCTGTATATGAAAAGCTCTCTCCCTGACAGGAAGGACTACTTCTAGCAGCACCTCAAGGTTGATGATATAAAAATAGCAAAACTTTTTTTCCATAAAGTAACAGTATTTTTAAAGACAAAGCTCAAAGCAATGGAAAAAGGTGTACTCCCTGTAGCAGTCTTCCCCCCTCAGATTTAAAACTGTACCAACACCCACTGGCAAGTTTTGTGAGCATCTTTGAAGAGAATCCATGAGAAGACATTTTTCCTCTTTCTTTTTTTTTCCTCATATGGTAGAACCTCTTATGAATTAAAAAGGAGACAGAATTATCACTCCTGACACTACAAAGAGTCACTGCAGCCCTTCAAAGTTCAGTGGTTTCTCTCATCACCTCTGCAGGTGATATTGTCACCTCCCAGGAATTGCACAGGTTTAGCTAAACATATCTAATATTTAAACGATATTTGAAGTATGAGCAGAGAGGGGTATGTTTCTTTCTGAAAGGCCAGTGTGTGATAAATTCTGCTGTTCATAGGTTTTCAGAGAAAACAAAGCACTGGGATCGAGCTGTAAAAGCCATAATATGCCCACAATAAGCAGGTCAGTCTTTCTAAGGAAAGCCGAAAGTGAAAACATGAAGGGAGCTGTATTGTAAGTCTCCCCTGAAATACCAGAATAATACAAAATGTGTTTTCTTTCACTTCCCGCCCATCTGAGCATTGTGCTATTACAGAGTGCAGACAGCTTCACATCAGTGTTCTCTCACCAAGAAATGACTACAGTTGCAAGTGCAAATTCTGTAGCCAGTAACACACCTGAATTCTAAGGAATTACTGTATCACATGAAACACGGCCGAAAGCAGTCATCCTAGAGCTACACCAGTCACAATTTCAGCAGTGAAAGCAGTGGTTTCTCAGGTCCCATGGATGTTGCTGGTTTTGGCAGATCCCTAGTTTCAATTAATTAACTCTGATGGGGCCAGTTTTATTCTTGGTATGGTTTTTTGTTTGGTGGCTTTTTTCCTCCGAACATTATGGACAATTACACGAGCAGTATTACAAGCCAGTTCGAGCTTCTCAGTAACTCTCAGTGCACAGTGTGTCTGACACCGGAGTGTGTGAATTTTAACCTCAGTGCAGACCTGCAGTGCTGCAGGTACACAAGAGTTACACGCGCTGGATGTTTTCGTTTACAGGACAATCTCCTCCTGGAGCAGCGGCAATAACTCTAAAACAACCAAGTTTTGAGGACGCAGGAAGCCGGACAGGCGGGCTGGGCCGGCAGCGCTCTGCGCAGCCCCGGCTGAGAGCTCCGGAAGGCCTGGCGGCGCAGCCCGCCGCTCCCCCGTGCCGGGCGAACCCCCGGCGTGCATCAGCCCCGGCTCACCTGCTCTCCTGGGGGAAGCCCATCCTGAAGAGCGTCACGACCACGGCCCCGCCGATGCCCAGGTTGTGCTGCAGCGCGACCTTCGCCCCCGGCACCTGCCGCGGCCCCGCCTGCCCGCGCAGCTGCCAGCAGAGCTCCGCGCACTGCGCCAGCCCTGAAACATCGAGCGCGGAGCGGCCGTCAGCGCCGGGCTCCCCCACAGCCCTCCTCCCGCACACCGAGGGACTTCACGGCAACGGGATCCGAGAAACCGCCCGGGATCCCAGCTGCCGGCAGCGAACCGGCTTGTCCTCGGGAAAATCAGAGGAAGGGGAACCCCTTTGCGTGGCAACCCTGACGCTCCCTGTCACTCTGTGACACCCTCAGTCTGTCCCCACTGCTCCATGAGCTCTTTCTGCAGGCAGGGTCCAGTCCCAGCGCACGCACACAATCAGAGTTAATTAGAGTAAATCAAAGTTGGAAAAGAGCTCCAAGACCATCGAGTCCAACCTATGACCAAGCACCAAGCTTGTCAGCTAGAGACCGTGGCACTGAGTGCCATGGCCAGTCTTCCCTTCAACACTCCACCACCTCCCAGGGCAGCCCATTCCAATGTTTAACCATCCTTTCTGTAAAAAAATTCCTCTCGATGTCCAGCCTAAACCTCCCCTAGCACAGCCTGAGGCTATATGCTCTCATCCTGTCTCAAACTGTCTGGGTTACAACCGTTCTTGCTATATGCTGGAGAGTGAGAAGGTCCCCCAGAGCCCCCCAAACTGTCTCAGCCATTCCTCGCAGCATTTGTGCTCCAGACCTTCCCCCAGCTCCATTGCCCTCCTCTGGACATTCCTCACACACTTCTCCTTTCCCCCATCCCTTCCTCTTCCTTCCCCTGGACAACTGCACAGGTCTTTGGACGAGGCACACCAGGAACCTGCATTTCATGCACTGATTTTTACACAGTCCCAACTGGAACATTATGAAGAACAGGAATTAAGGAGTTTTAAAATTCCAGTCACAGATGAGAATGGGAATGAAACTGTTCATTCTCTCAGCCTCAAGGAGAGGGTGTGTACTGTGGTGCAGCCTGCCCTGGAATGGTTTGGATATTTAAGAGGATTTACATGACCCTTGTTTAACATATAACTGGCCTGAAGACTGATTCCAAGGAAATGAAGCTGACAGGCTGGAGACTTGTCCTTTTCTGCATTTTACTGACTTCCTCCCTCCCATGGCAATGGAGAAATAAGAATGCCAGTAAGTGCTTCTGCTTTTATCACTGTGTAAGTGACAAAAAATTATCACAAAGGTGGCAAGGCAACACACTCATCCTGTTACAGAAACTTACAGTCTCATTTCTGGTACCCTTTATTCCCCAGAGTTTCCTAACACTTCCTCTGGACCCCACACTTAACTGCATATTGCATCTCACTGTTACAGCTGTTTAGATTAAGATTTGGTGTTTTACAAGGATTCATCTTTTGTAGCTTTCTGACAACTTCTCATTTCCAAACAAGGAAGGTGAATGAATTATCTTCACAAATTCAAACACATTTTGTCCAAGAGCCAACTCATTTAGAAACAAGCACAGCAGTTTAAAGAAAGAAAAGGAAAAGGGAAAACCTATGTTCCTGGGAAATGGTGACCAAGTGAGCTTCTGTTGTAAGCATCAGATAAATATTTTGACATCCAAGACTTAACAAAATTGGCTTCCAGTACAGCTAACAATGCTACAGGCTATTCAGAGGCAGTAAAAATCTCCAAAACCAGAATTTTAAAGGATGACATCATATTAGAATAGTTATTCAAATACTCTTCAGAAGCTGTACTATTGAGCAGTTATTTAGGTAAGGTTAAGCTGTGTTAACCTGCCCCAACACTTGGATTATTTGGAAAGAAGACTGGGAAGAAGCTTTGAGGCCCTCACATTTCAAGCACAGGTGAGAAGCACCTGCCTGTTCAAGAGCTGTATCTCTTATCTAACGGCTGTGGTGAAATGAAGTGTTTTTGCATACCTGTGGCACCAAGAGGATGTCCCTTGGAAATCAGGCCACCACTGGGATTAACAACCCATTTTCCTCCATAAGTATTGTCTCCTCTGTCGATCAGGTCACATGCTCTTCCTATAAAACAATATTTATGTAAGAAAAATGTTCTTTTTTTATTTGTAAGTGATTTTTCAGTTCTGCTGTAACTTACCAGAGATGTTGCATGTCAGTCAAACCCTAGGAAATGTTACAGCTCTTATTTCACATAGAGCAAACATTGGCCAAAATACATTAATGAGACTTGCTTATACCATTGGAGAAAGCATAACATGGAAGAGAAGCTTTTGCTGCAAAAGTCGTGTTTAATTTGCTGTTGAATTGTTCTGTTGGTACATACAGCATTATGATATAATCATAATGAAGCTATTTATATTTTGTTCATGAAACTGCAGTGATAACTATGGTTTTGGTTAGCTGTAATTTGGGACCCCCAGGACTTGGAGGGTGAACACCAAGTTGAACACAAGCCCGTGCCACAAAGGCCAACTGATGGTACCTTGGGCTGTATTAAGACATTAAAATAGTAAATAAAACCACTCAGAAGACTAATGCTTGAAGTTATTTAGCTTTGCAGACTACAGACAATTCTCCCTTTTAACCAGGCTCTTATTTATTCTTGTACCAGCTTCTTTAGCCTAAATTATTAACACTGAATAATGGTCCATGGTGCCATTAAATGAGAATACCAGGTTAGATTTGTCCATCTAAATCCACAGTGGTTAATGCCATTTCATTAATCTTTATGCCTAATTAGTCTTTCATTCCAAGTTAAGTTTTATATACTATTAAGGCCAGACTGACTAAGGGTTGTGAGAACAGCACAATTAAATAACCATGCATAAAGCTAATTAGTCAAACAGATGAGTACCACCAGGATTATTCTGCATTAGTTAAAGGAATGAACCTAAAGAGCTTAATGTACCTGTTTAAATATGTCAAACATTTACCATTTTTGCTGCAGATACCATAAAAACACAGCAAAAATGACAGCAGAAAGCAAACATTCAATGGCAAACACAGAAGTGTTCTGGAGTTCCATGTTTTAGTAAGAAAGCTCAGACTTAATATACCACCTAGTGCCAGAATATGGCATTAGTTAAAAAGAAATCAGAGAAAGATTATATCAGATGATAATATATGCAAAGCAAGATTATGTTTAGAATTTAAATATATCATGAACTGAAATAGCAGTTCAATGCATTATTTATTTGAAATCATAAAATACGGTATTCAGCAGAAAATTTTAATGATTTTACTTACATACAAAGAGCTAAATTCCATTTTCCACTGAATCTGCTGTAAATCCAGCAAATTCACTGACATTAAACTAATCTGGACAGACTGAGCATTGTTACACAATTGACTTTAGATACATGTGGACAATTTGCCAACAACTCTGAGGCAAAGATGTTTCAAAGATCAGTGACTTGCTAAGGCCCCCCACAGGCAATTCTTGTCCTATTTTTATCTTCTTAAAAGGAAATACATAGATGGAGGGAAATCTTGGGGTGAGATTATGATAGAACACAGCTCCAAAAAGGGGCCTAAAACTGAGGTCACAGCAGTTCTCAATCTGGGTATTTTTGGTGTTTTCCATTTTAATAAAACAAATATATCCATTGGTGTTATTACCTTCTGGACACAGTCCCAGAGCTTCATAGGTGATGAGCTCATTAACTGAGAAGCAGTCATGAAGTTCGATCACATCAACATCTGTAGGTTTCAGCCCTGCTTTTTCAAAACATTTTTGTGCAGCTTTTTTAGTCATATCATAGCCAACCTGAAAAAAAAGGAGAAATTCTATGTTCAAATATCATTACAGAAATATAGCTCACAGTATAATTTTCATATTTCATTTTAATTGTGTTTCTATAGATCCTGTCAGTAAAAAAAGGCGATGGTATTCTCATTTATTTTAATGCATCACACGTCAGAGTTTGATATTCATACAATAAAAATTGTCTAGAAATAAGTAACACATTCTAAGGCTTATTGTTAGCATGGAAGACCTTTCTGGGGAATATCCTCAACCTTGATCACAACCCAAATTATTCCTTTGCATGACTCAGATGAACAGCCTTGAAATAAACCCTCAAATTCTCGTTACCTTCTTCTATGATCCACCTGATGGTTTTAAATTTCATTACCATCATAAAGAGAAAAATGAAAGAAATTTTCTTTTGCTGTTCCAGTTGTTAAAAAAATAGCCTGTAAATAATTTGTTAAAAGCTAGGTTTCTGATGGCCTGCTTATAAGTTACTTATTATCATTCCACTATCATACTCCTTGCTTATTCCATATCTCTCCAAATGAAATCAATTTTACATTCACCACAAAGCACAATATGTTTGCTCACTGACATGAAAACGTTTACAGCATCACTAGAACTTGAAGGTACTAAAAAAAACCAAAAAACAAACCCCTAAAACCCCACAAAACACCACCCAAAACTATAAACAAAAATCTTCAGAAAAACCACCCCAACGAGTAGCAGGGAATGCAGAATTGTAAACTTACCATCTTCAAACAACTGTTTTCTTCAAATGTGCTTGGATAATCAGTAGCCATCACCTGGGCTACAATTTCCACAGCTTTTGGCTGCAATTTATGTCTTTTCACAAACTCCTCATTAGCCAAAATTGCAGCTGCAGCACCATTTGATGTTGGACTGATTGAAAGAAAAATAATGATGTTACTGTTCAAAATCAGTAATGTCAATCTCCATTAGATTGTTGATCTTCCATAGATTCATCTTTTAATACAAACAAAACTCCACTTTCTTTGGCTGATACCACTGAAACTATGAATTCCACCAGTACTTCCTGGACACTTTCAATAATATTTATAACAGACATTTGAAAATCATGACATTGAAATAGAAATGTGTCATTATGGTTTTTCAGTTTAGAACAAATCAAAGTTTCCCTAAAGCTATAAACATATATAAACATATATACACTGTCCAAGTGTGCTTAGGAAAGGCTGAAGAGAAGAATTAACAGCAATGGATGCACATTAGTAAAAGAACAGAATTACACAAGAACCCCAAAATACAAAACTTATTTCAGCTCACTGTATTACACTGAGAGCAAGTGTCTGGTGTTTGGTCATGACAGAGTTCCCACATTTGTTTTATTTATAAAAAGTTTTACTTAAAGCAATCTGTAAATTATAATTGAAACACAAACAGACTTCATTAAAATAGATGTCCTACCATATTTGTCTTAACATCAAGATCTATTTCACAAAGCAAATCCTCTCCTTACCAGCACTGTAAGACAGTCAAGAAATCAAAAATTTTGCGAGAATGCAGAACTTCATCTAATGTGTATTCCTTTTGGAACTGGGAATACCTGAGGAAAACACAGAGATGCCATCTCAGACTGAGCAGCAGACACACTGATATCACACTATTAGGCAGCTACAGAGCTCTTTTTACAAAGTATTAGGCACTGGACAGAGAATTAATTTTTATATATTTCTAGAATAACTTATTTTCTCATTCCATAATAAAGAACATACACTGAAAATATTCTGAACGTATTCTAAAAATACTACTTTGTTGTGCATGAACTTTCTTTAACAACCAGGGATGTTGAGTAGAGAGGCAGAGAACGTGACTCACGGGTTGTTGGTTGAATGGCTGTGGTTCTTCCATGCAATTTTTGCAAAGTACTCTGGATTTGTCCCTGAAAAAGGGAAAGAAAGCTGTGTTGAAATACTTTGTTTACTCACACAGTGCTGACACAAGTTTAAATATTGTGTCATAAGAATCTGACCTTTACAAGCATCTTTACAATACACACACTGTTATGAAGACTTTCCTTAGAACTCAGTTGAAGTTTCAAAATTAAATATGGACTACTAAACACGGATGAGCTTTAGCTGACAGAGCAACCCACTTGCATATTTAACACTTACCTAAAAATACAGCAACAAGTGCATTTTATTTGATGTATTATTTTATTACCAAAACTTAAATGCTCATTTTCCTATCAGTGCAGAACAGCTGCAGTGAAATAGTAGAGTTTAAGTCTATTTTTTTTTTCATATAATAGTCTAAAAGTGCAAATAAAAGATGCACAACAGGCCAGGCTGTTACCTTGGAGCCAATTCCCTTCTCTGGCCAGGGGGTAGAAAACAGCAGCAGCCTTGTACTAGGTATTAAATCAAACACCCAAGAGCTTTTGCCAAACAGCTCAGCCCCATGCCCATCCACCTCTCCCAAGGCACAGGGATAAAATGCAGGAACTTATGTAACCTTCATGCTACTATTTCTTAAAACAAAATCATATTTTTAAATTATTCCATAAAAAGAAGACAATGTAAAAAAATGTATTTTAACTGACCATATTTCTCCATATGTTCTTTGCCAGCGCTTACAAACATCTGAGGTGCCACTGGAGCACTTGCTAGGCCATATTTATTTATCATAATTTCCAAATGTTTGTCTATAGGATTAGTTCTGTCTGAAAACTGAAAACAGAAATACAAAGCAAATCATAACTTTCTTTTATTTTCAACATCACCACAAAATTGTCACAGATTTCAAGCAAATGAGAGGTTTTTCTAATATTTTAACAAGTCCCTGGGCAGGATGTTGCATTTCAGTGACATGTTTAGAAGTACTGATAATTTCCCAGCTATAAAAAAAAAAAAAGAGTAAATTAGCAGAAAATGCTTAACATCATAAACACTGCACTGATTCTTGGCAAGAAACACTACATGATTTCTATCACAGTCACTGTCTTCAGCAGGGGTCTTTGGGTATTTTTCATCTCACTTAAAATCTTACAGTTAATATAGTTTCAAGTTATAAAATTAATATTCTATTAGTATTTTTAATGAAGCTTAGATGAAATATCTATCTTTGTCATTTTTATCACTTGCTAAATTTAACATTTTTCACCCAAACTTCTTGAATGTGTTATCAAATTTGGTAGTTTTGCAGTTAAATGACATATGGGCTCTAATATTGCTTGCCTTAAGGCAAAATACAAACAAACCCACACACACTTCTCCAATAAAAACAAATAAGAGTCAAGAAGCCCTTAGTGTTTGGGAGAGTGTGTTAACAGGTCAACTGAGTAAGCATCAGGCCAGAAGACTCAGAATATTTCTTTGATTTGCTGTTTGAGAAAAACACTTCAGTTACTCAAAGCTTCAGTATTTTATCTAGTATTTTCCTTTTTCCCCACTAACCCAGCCTTTAACATAATATTGACAAAATACAACAATCATGACACATGGATTTTGTATGGAATTATTTAGAATTTATTTTTCATAGTATGCCATGGCTGCCATCAGAATCATAAAACTCACTAAGAGATTATTTAGACCAAACTAATGGTTTATTTTGTCATCATCTACAGCAACACAGTAAAGCAAGTGGTGTTACTGAGAATACATCTCCTGTACAAACACAAAACATATCAAGTGTTTCAGACACTTACACCTGAAGCAAGAGATCCTTTTGCCATCCTTTCAAAGCCAAGTGCCAGAACACAGTCTGCCAAACCTAAAAATAAAATGTGTGGCTATTTAAAGCACAATGGGATTATTAATGACACTACGTACTAACAACTATTCCATTACAAGATATGTACACAAACACCTCGAAGCTGATCTTCCTTCCTCCTTCATTTTTGAAGGAATCAAATTAAGATGGACAAGATATTGATACAAAGATATTGATACCTAAGGATGAAAGATCACTACAGCATTTGGGTTTATTTTGAACTGTCAAGACAATGTTGTCATAGACTTATATGGCTCAGCTACAAATACTATACAATCATACACAGTGTTACTACACCTCTCATCACAGAAACAACAGCATCAGTGCAAGAAAGTATCAAAGTCCACAAAGGAACTGCAAAAACAGGAGGAAATACTCATCTGCCAGTTCAAAGCATGGTCTGTCAGTCTGCTCTCTCCCCTCCCTTCCAAAAATGTGTTAGTTAAACACCTGTATTAACTTCAAGTTAAAACAAAAAAAAAGCTAAGCTTTTTAGCAGATTCTTTTCATCCTGGAGAATCTAGTGCCTGCAGTACTATAATGCCTCTTGTTCTGCACTCCTCCAAACAATTATTGCAGAAACACTCACCTGGCAGAACTGACCAGGTTCATAGAGCTCATCACACAGGAAAAGATGTAACAGCACATCCACCATCCTACCGCCTCCCACACAATCTCTTAGGTGCACAGAGCAGAACCCACCTCCTTCCACAAGCTGTCTGGCCATGAACAAAGCAGTGGATCCAGTAGCACAGTTGTTGTTCACATTGACGATGGGAATGCCAGTCAGACCCAGACCATGGTAGATTGCCCTCTGTCCACAGGTTGAGTCACCTTCAAATAGAAACACAACATTAAAATAAGGTACAAACTCACAAAAAGAAATCCTGCCATGTATGTGCAGTGCTACCAACTAAACTATAAACTTGAATTTCTGAGCTGCCACCTTGAGTATGGCTCCCAGGTACCCACAGTAAAAAAACTCAGAAACAAGATGAAACTCCTCAGTCTTTAGAACCAGAAGTTTGTCCTGTTTCTGTTTCACAGACTGTGAACCAAAGGGCATAACTGGACTGGACAGAAGGATCTTAGAGGTGTGGCCTGGGAGCTGCTCTGGGTATCACAGCAGACTGAGCCTACTCCAGGTTGCCACAATACAGTCGTTAATAGAGAACCAAAAGGAAAGTAAATGGAAAAATCTTTTTGGAATGGAAACAGATTTCCCCTTAACAGAAAGCTGATTGATAGCATCCCCCATACTTTATCCACACAGATGTCTGTAATTGACACAGAAGTCACATTTCAATCAAACAACAATACTCACCATAAACATAACCCACACACGCCTGCCTCACTGCTGAATAAGGAATCCCAGCATCAGCTAAAGCTGCCTGGCCTAAAAAAACAGTTTAAAAGTTGGAAAAAAAGCTTCAAATTGAAGGTAAAAAAAAAAATTAAAAAGCAGCTCTCACAACGATAACTAGGCAAACCTAGAGCAGAATGTATGAGTCCTGCAGTCACAAATGAGAGTTGTAGAAATTCCTTATTATATGGTGCAAATGGTTAATATAGCCTTGTACCTCATAAGGACAATTTCACAGTATTTTGAGTTCTGAACAAGCTACTTCATCAGAAAATTTCATTCAATCAATTCTGTGTTCATGCACCAAGGTTGTTCATCCCAATGAGAGTATGTTTTGAGTAATATAGGTAAACATTTAATTATTTAAGTGCACAATGCAATTTTAAGCCATCCTGCTGACTTCAGCCTGGAAGGGCTGACCTGGACAAGTCAGTTATGGATTTAGTGAAAGTGGTCTGAGTTTTAAATCTGTTTTTCAGATGTATCAATTTATTGAACAGTAGCTTTTCCTTCATATGTGTAATAAAAATATTGGCTGTAAGACCTAAAATAAGCATCAGCAATCAAACAAGATGTTTTATTACTAAATTACCTGCTTCCTTAGCCATGTCAGGATAATCAGCACTCTTCTCATTAGGTTTTGAAAACTGGAAAGAGAAAAGGAAGAAAAACAAGCTGAGAATAAACCACAGTGAGATTTAATTTGTATTTTGCTCAAATTGGTATATTTAATATAGAAATAAGTTTTAAGTAATGCAAAGAATGTAATTTAATTGACCCAAAAGTGCATGTATTAAATCTTTACATTTCTCAAGTGCTGCTGCTGCCAGACCCTGCAATGCCTAAAAAGAGAAAATAGCCCAACTTTATGGGAACTGAGGGCCATTTCTAGACAATGTTAAAGAATATCCATGACTATGGAGATGGACAATAATCCTGTCCAAAGCCTGTGTGTGGGACAGAGAATAACTGTAATCTTCACCAATTCATCATAATACATAATATTCATTGATGCTTTAATAAATACTCCCTTTCCACTTTTTTTTTTATGCTCCTATTTCTAACAAGAAAATATTTGTTCTTCATAGAGAATTTATCCTACCTTACTCCTCACCATTGGAGCAGAGGTGGCATTTCTATTTCCTTCGCAGTGTGACTCATTAGACCACCACAAGTACACGTGGTTTGCATTTTTACATTGCTAACAAAAAGTGTCACTGCTAAAAGAAATCCTCATGCTAACTACTTATACTCTCACAAATTATTTGGTGTCCCCTGTGAGCATATAAAAGTCAATTTGCTGCCTCTTTCTACTTCTCTCCCTGACTCCAGTCATTTGTATCACTCAGCTTTACTTTCTGCAGTGCCTCCTTTTGTTAATTTAGACAGAGAACCTACATAGCAAAGGTCATTAAAAAAAACAAACAGTTGGTGAGTTGATCATTGTAGAAGTGTGTAAGAGTGATTGATTCTGCTTGGGCTACAGAGAGAAGAGAGTACTGACAATTCCTCAACTCATGCTCAGCTGGGAACTGAGATGATCCACTTCTGAAAATGCAGAGCACTGGGGAACTCACAGCTACACACACAGGAAACGTGGACTGGTGTTGTGAGAAGATATAAAAAAATTTAGCAGTCATTTCATCAGTAATGTTAATCAAAAGAAGCAATATAGTCCTAAAAGATTTCATTGTAAAATACTTAAGATGCAATAACATGTCTGACAGGTTTTACTTGTCTCTTCCATGAGGATATGACAAGTGAGTTCAATAACTTCTACTATCAGGTACTGTGATCTAATCTAATAAACACAATTAACAGAATTGTCTTTAACTGTTCAATTCCTCCCCTATCACACTGCATACTGGAGAAATACTCAAGCAGTAACAAGACAAAAAGTTACTAAAAAGGTGGCCGGGGGAGGAGATTCTGACCATTCTGGCAAATATCAAAGCCGTCTTAAGATTCACCTATCAAGACAAAAATGGTTCGTTTATTATCCCCCTTTGAAACTCATAAAATCATTTCGATTGGAAAAGACCTTGAAGATCAAGCCCAACTGCTACCCCAGCACTGCCAAACCCAGGCTGCCCGTTCCTGGGTTTGACAACCCTTGCGGTGAAGGAATTTTACTTACTCCTAATTCGAACCTTAAACACGCCCTGTGGAAACTTGAGGACAATTCCTCTTGCCCCATCACTTGTTACTTGGGAGAAGAGCCCCACGCCCAGCTGGCCACCCCCTGCTCCCGGGGAGCTGTGCGGGAACCGAGCGGGGCGAGCTGCGCGCTCACAGCCCAGGGCAGGAACACAAACGGCCCCGGACAGACCCCGCAAGGCCCTGCCCTCCCTGAGCCCCTGCCCTGGGCCAGGGCTGCGGGGACACAGGGACACTGTGCCCGCTGCAGGGCTCTTGTATCTCCGCTCTGCGGAGCAGCTCGTTCCCCTTGGCCGGGGTCCGGCCTCCCTCACAGCCCGAGCGGAGCGCCCATTGCGCGGAGCCGCCGCCGGGCCGGGGCCGGGCAGTGCCAGGGCGCTCCTGAGGCGCCACCGCGTCCCGTGAGGGGCCTCAGCCGCGCCGGGAGGGCACGGGCGGCTCCCGCAGCACCGGCCCCTCAGCACCAGCAGGAGACAGCCGAGGGAGGGCCGAGGCCGGCCTGGCCGCATCCCCCCGCGCACACACGGGTGCCGGGGAGGGCGGCGGTACCTTGGTCATGCCGACGCCCACCACGAACACCCGGCGCTGCATGGCGGCGGTAGCGATGACGGCGGGACCAGCGCCGCTCCCGTTCCTGCTGCCGCCGCGTCCCGCGGGCCCTCAGCGGCACCGGGGCGGGGCCAAAGGGAGGGGCGGGGCCAGACCCATAGACCCGCCCCTTAAAGGCGCAGCGCCCCCCGCGCGGTACCGGCCTGGTGTCCCTGTCATGGCCGAGCCACGGCCAGTCTCACAAACATCCCCGCTTGTCCCCCTGAATTCCCTCATCCTGTCAGACGTTTTTCCAAAGCGGAGGGGCAGTGAAGCTCGCCGCTCCTCCGATGAAGGGCAGCGAACACGGTGAAGGGTCTGGCGTACAAGCGCTGTGAGGAGCGGCTGAGGGAGCTGGGAAGGGGCTCAGCCTGGAGAGGAGGAGGGTCGGGGGGCCCTTCCCGCTCTCCACAG
>VXBU01004543.1:610739-638325 GCA_013400315.1 Bombycilla garrulus | reverse complement strand
GAGGTGCTGCTGAGCGCGGCCGGCGGCGGTGAGTGCCGGGGCTCGGAGCTCCGCTCCGCTTCTGCCGGCTCCTGGCGGAACCACCTGGGCCTGGCTTGAGCGTGGCTGTGTGTTCCCAGCGTAGCCGTGTGTTCGTTCCCAGCATGGCCGTGTATTCCCAGCGCTGTTGCAGCCCCAGCTTGGGTGGCAGCCCTGCTCATTGTTGTTTTGCTTTCAGTTATGCCTTGATACTTTTTTTCAAGAACGCCGCTGCTGAATGAATAGCTAGATACTTTTTTTCCCCCTAAAGTTATGTGTGCCGGAAACCTCAACGCAAGAAGTTCTGGCTTGCATGCTTTAGATTTTTCTAACAGCATTAACGTGAAGTGATAAAGGTAGGACAGGACCTTGACATGTCTGTGCACACTTACCCATGAGAGCCACGAGGCAGCTTGAGGTTTGGTTCAGATTGCCATGAATTTACTTTCTGTGTAACTGCTGCAGGAGCTTATAAACAGTGCTTGGTATTTTGTTGGTTACAAAGACATTAAGTAGTTCCCAGTAAATTTCCCTTCTATCTCCGTTCCAGTGTGACACATCTCTGGTTCAGCAGCTGCCACTGCCATAGGCACAGGGATAAACAGAGACCTTCCAGCAGGGCAGAAACACCAAGCAAGACAGATGTGAGGTTCAGCTGTGCTCCTACAGCCCAGCAACACTATCTTCCACTGTTAAGGCCTAGGAAATGAGCAGAAGCCCAGGCAAGAAAATAGGAGATGTTTTTTTCTCTCCAAAGCATACAGAAGCCATTCGATAATAATTTACAAATCACATGTGCAAAGGAAAAGTAGGTAGATGTTGTGGCTTTATTTTTCTGCTCAGACTTAGGAACTTTGAGTGGAGTCCTTTCTGCTAATGAGCTTGTTGTTGAAATTAAATGGAGTTCAATTTCAAAATGGTTCTGGAACATGAACTGAGAGTGACCTGTCTGTGCTGTTCTCATGCAAACAGCAATCTCAATAGGATGGTTTCCTTCATTGGGGAATATACTTGAACACAGTAAGACTGTACAATAAAAAATAAATTAAGTATCATTCAAAAGAGAAAGATGGATCATTTGGGTTTTGGTTTGTTCTTTGGGGTTTTTTCCCCATTTCTGCAGTGATTCTAAGATATATGTTCTTGCATGTCCTGTTCATTTTCTAGAAGTCTGCTTACTCAGTCTTTTACAGTGCTGCTGAATTTTACAGTTGTTCTGCACAACTGGGTTTGGTAGACATTGTGTGCCACCTCCAGTTTTGAAATAACTGATTGTTTTAGAATATACTTTATATGCATTTTCAGGACATGGAGATATTATTCCCAGTTGAATTACTGTGTCAGAGAACTAAAAGAAGTATAACTGAAATTGTTTCCTATTACTAAGGTATTGCTGAAATCCTAATGAACCGACCCCACGCAAGAAATTCATTGGGAAAAGTATTCGTAAATGAAGTGAGTATGGGCCTGGCCTGTGAGCGTGTTTGGAACCATGATCAATAACTAACTGCAGTGAGAATAGTTGTGGGAAATCTAAAAAAAAACTTATGATGAAGGACAATGGGAGATGGCATTGGGGCAAGGGAGGTGAACCTGGAGGAAAACCAGGATATAAAAGTTAGTGTCTCAGATGTGGGCAGAGATATCTGGGTTATTTAAGTTAGCTAAATTCAAGTTAATTGATTGAAGTTAACTCAGATGCAAGTTAATGTCCTTACTTGTGTCATTACAATAAAAGCATACTCGTTGTCACACCTTAGCAGGTGATCTGTTCAAGGATGACACATCCTAGAGAAAGTCTGGTTCATGCCTGGACAGGAAGGGAAGTTTTAGGTACAGCAAAAGTTCATCTCTCAGTAGAAGGAAAAAAAGAGATGGGGAAATGTGTCATCCTGAATTTGTCGAGGAAAAACCTGCAGGTTCCACTTACATGATTTCCATCAATTTTCTGTCACCTGCAGGGAAAACAAACAAAACACTTCTATCATAGATTAGGAAGTTGCTATAATTTCATTGTATATACATACCCATATGCCTAAATTTTTTCTTCTCTTGTCTGCACTCCCTCCCTCGTAGCTGTTCAGTGCGCTGGAACAGCTCCGCTTCGATGAGCAGGTGCGTGTGGTGGTGTTCAAGAGCCAGGTGAAAGGAGTCTTTTGTGCAGGTGAGTAGCAAAGGCTCTGCAAACTATTCAGCTCTTAGGGCTGTGTGCCAATCAGATAATGCAGAAAAGCAGAGCTGAAAGTGCTAAAAGAAATAAAAATAAATCTGTCACAAGGGCGCAGAGGAGCACCCTTGTTACTGCTGCAGACCAAACGTCCACACTCCAACTTCCATGGACCTTACTTAACTGGAATGCTGTATCTCAAGACTTTTTAAATGGTCTGTCCTCTGAGAGGGACAGGAGGGAATATTTCAGATGTCTTTTCCTGGATTCTAACCTTTTTCTCCTTTATTTAGGAGCAGATTTAAAGGAACGTGCAAAGATGGATGATACAGAGGTTGGAGAGTTTGTTAGAAGACTGAGAAATCTTATGGATGAAATAGGTAAAGCATTATATCAGTTGGAAAATTTATCCTAGACCACCTGTAGTGAAACATTCAGAAATGCTGTAGAGGGGATAACCAGCAGGTTATCCACCCAGGAGTAGCTTCCAGCTTATGCCTGAAAGAAACTAGAATTAAATTAATCAGAATGAAATACCAACCATCTTGCTGCCCCTCCAAGGACAAGATGCTTTTCTTATCCACAACAAATCACTTGCACACCTCTGTAATAAATACCTGCTCTGAGAAAGCATTTATTTATTCCACCCTTCTGTGGAATCCTTGGGAGGCAAGAGCTGTGCTGGTTGTCCCACTCCCAGTATGTGTTCAGAAACAGTAAAAATATGGCAGAGACCTAAGAACAGGGATTTTAATCTCTGAATGGATTTGCTAAATGGATTTGTGGAATGTCAGGGGGGTCGTATCTACAGCTCCCTCACCTCACTTTTCTTTTGCTTTGCAAAAGGAATATGAATTCTTGCAATTAATTTTCTTGCCCTATTTAAGAATTATTCTGCTCTCACTAGAAAGAAATACCAAAGTCAAATCTGTCTAAAATACCAATCAGAATTCCAATAATTTTTAAAAAATGACAGGAGCAGTCGGAGCAGTGGTTACAGCAGAGAACTAGCTCACCTCTGAAGTTTGCATCCAGCTGCCTGAGTATTTAAAAAAGTATCAAGCAGCTAATCTCCAGGTACATCAAGTTCCTCAACTATGAGGTAACCTAGTTAAGCAGTGTTTACTGTTGCTGTTTTCAAGAGCCTTGGCTAACAAAAGCACCACAAAAACTGAGCGTTGACAGGGCCTAGGGATGGTTTTTTCTCTTTGGCTGTTCAACTGCAACAGATGAATATTCATGCCATAAATTTGCAAGGAGAGGATTGATCCTGTTTTGCGTTGCAGTGCTTTGTGTTTGCAAGCTTCTTTGCATGGCAGAAGCATGTTTTGCATTCTTACAAAGAAGGGAGAAGTGCAAGAAAATCATTTTTACTGCTCCCAAACCGAAAATTTGTGGCAGAAGAAAATGAGTTCTTGAGCAATTCTGAACTGAAAGCTTTAGAATGTAAGGATTTAAAACCCAGGAGCACGTGAAACAGAACTTGTGGAACACAAGTGTGCTCTCCTCTGCAGCTGCCCTGCCTGTGCCCACGATCGCTGCAATCGATGGCTACGCCTTGGGTGGTGGATTAGAGCTGGCCCTGGCCTGTGACCTCCGAGTAGCAGGTTTGTGTGGATCACTGCAGCAATCTCCTGGTAACTGATGGCTGCATTTCAAAGAGAACTCACACACATGACAGTGGATTTTGTTCATGGAATCCAGAAGCTTGAGAGAAATTTAACACAAGGTCGTACAGAAATTGTGACATTTAGTTAGTATTTGGAAAGTAGTTCCTGTGCTTAAAAAGTAAAGCTGATTTTTAGGTGAGAATAGGATTCCTTTAGAAAACTATTTATTAGCAGGATTGAATAGTTATTGTAACTTAATACTGGATCAGATGTGCTCTGTCTAGATCTAACCTTCTCAGTTTAAATCAGTTTGGGTTGGAAGACTTCTTCTGTTTCCATGCTTCCATCCATTCTATTTCATCTAGCAGGGACCCGAGGTTCATTTTTCTAGCTAAAATTGCTACAATGGGGTAAGCAGATTTGAGATGGATATTGAATAAATACTGTAGTATTCAGACATTCTGGATACCTGGAGAAATGGAGTTCCAGTTCAGTACTGACTGTTTCTAATTTTATTGATTAGTTCAATCTGGAAAACTTCTAGTTACACAAATAAAAATGTATTTTTTTAATATATGTATTTTTTTAATAGCTTCATCAGCTAAAATGGGCCTTATTGAGACCACACGAGGACTTCTGCCTGGAGCAGGTAATCTTAAACCTTAACTTTCACTAAACCTTCATTTATATTCATTAAATCTCACTTTCTCAGCTGTACTGTAAATATTTTGCCATTAGAGTGTGTTCTTGAACACTTGCAGTGTTTTGAATGTAAATTAGAAGTAGCATCTTACAGTCACAAAAGAGATCTATGAATCAAGAGTTCTATCTCAGACTTACTCTGAATTTAGGAAAGTCACTTCACACCTCTTTTTATCAAAATACTGAAGCCTTTCAGGTGCCTCTAAAAATGTTAACATATTCAGCCAGTAGTTATTAAATAAACATATGATCCCTTTATTTTTTTAAGCCCCCTGGTTTTCTAAGGAGACAAAATACTACTGGGCCATTTGTAAGAAATGGAAAATGGTGCTTTCCCTGTTGTCCTAAGGTGGAACCCAGCGCCTGCCCAGATGTGTTGGAGTGGGTCTTGCAAAGGAGCTCATTTTCACTGGCAGACAGATTGATGGAGAGCAGGCAGCCTCCATGGGGCTGGTAAATCACTCAGTGCCACAGAACAGCGAGGGAGATGCAGCTTACCAGAGAGCTTTAACTTTGGCGAAAGAAATCCTGCCCCAGGTGAGTGCACTCTTCATGGGACCCATGTAAAGACAGGATTTGTGCTCCCCTTAAGAGAGAGCAAATAAACACCTGAAATTCCTTTCTCTGAAATGCTGAAATCTTGGTTCCTGATCTTTAAGTCTGTTCATTTTTGTGAATGCAGTTTCTGTAGGAATGAGTGTTAGCATCCACATGCTTAACCCACAGGACAGTTTTAACCCCAAGCTGCAGCCACACAGACCTGCAGGACACATTGAACCCTCACACTGTGCTCATCTGTGAACTGCAGACAACACCAAATTGATTTTTTAAAAGATACTTATTAACTTACCGCAAATTTCCGTAGACTAAAATCTCATTCGGAGCTAGGACAATAATACAACAATTAATCTATTATGAATTAATGTGAATTTAATTATTTTTAAATAATTGTTGTGGTTTGGATTTGTTTTTGTTTTTAATTAAGGCACCATTTGCTGTGAAAATGGGAAAACTGGCAATAAACAAAGGAATGGAGGTAATTATTTTTGTTTAAATACTGAGGAGAATGAAAAAATTAGCAGCTCTTACAAATTACTACAGTAAAAATGTTTAGAATGGATGAGTTATAAAATTTTTCTTTATGTCAGACATTTAAAGCTATTTCAGAGGTTGTAAAAAATTTCTTTAAAGATAAAATTAAAATAGCAGGATTTTTTTTCTACAGATAGTAACACTGTACTTCTAATACTGGAATGAAGGTCACTTACTGTGACTGTTTGAGAGTGACTGACTGCTCTCACTGATTTGAGAGCTGTGAAGTAGCTTTGAGGGCTTTACTTCAGACAAACCTCACACCTTTCCTCTCCTTCTCAGGTTGACATTGCATCAGGGATGGCTATTGAGGGGATGTGTTATGCCCAGGTAAACTGCCTTCAAATTCATTCCTGAAAGGAACAACTGTATGTTAGTATAAGAATGAGCTTTTTTAAATGGTTTTAGTTTAATAAATTCAAAACAATTGCTCCTGTAGTTCTTTGTGGCAAGTTTTGAGAGCATGCACCTTTCTCAGCTGATGGAACAATACAGGGTAGTACAGTATTACAACAGAATGTGTCTCTCAGCATATTTTAAGACGATGAAGTATGAAGATTACAGAAAGCTGTTTTCCCATATAGATCTATGGTGTTTTTTCTTAGGTGCTTTGTTTGTGAGTTACACTACTACCCTGTCTCTTTTTTCCTAATGGCAAAGCATGGAACTTTATGTATCACTGGAAGAAAAGCAATCTTAGTCTTAGACCACTACTGCCAAATTAGTCAGGACTTAAAATGGACTTATAAATGGGGAACATACCTCTTTCTTTTCTTCTTGTTCTCATGTAGAATATTCCCACCAGAGACCGTCAGGAAGGGATGGCTGCCTTCAGGGAGAAGCGACCACCTCGGTTCACCGGCAAATAACACGTGCTGCTTCCCCTCGAGGTTTTGGAGATAGAGCAGCACTGAGGAGAAGCCACTGATTTCTTAGGATCATTTTTATGACACCATTCTGTGCACTTAACTCTTTGCCTAGGACTGCATTTCTAGCTACTCCACTGGATCATTTTTCTATATGAATCTCCAAATAAAGATTTCATTTGTACACCTGACCTTTAAAGCACATTCATCTGAAGTCAGTGGTTATGGCTCTCACAAGGACATCAAGTAAAGAATATTGAGGAGCTTGTATTCACCATAAGCAGATTTTTTAAAAAAAGGCAGAAAACATAGTGCATCTAAACAGGAAAAACAAACACTGAAGAGAAATTCAATTTCTACAGATGTATCAGTGCTCTTCCAAGTGCTTTGCCAGAACAAGCAGTACTAGCACAGAGCAGCAGCCCTTCACCCCAGCTCTGCTGTGAGTAGTGCAACACTGACCCACGCCAGGAACCCAAACTCGCCTCCCTTGGAAACTAGTGCTTGAGAAAACACAGGGCCTGTGTGTGCACAGATACATAAGGCCAGCACATCAGCCTAGGCCAGACACCCCGAGCACATAATCTCTCTCCAGCACCTGTTTCCCTCTGTTAGCTGACTGGAATTTAAGGTTATTTTCTCCCTCTGCCACACAATTTAGCTCTACAGCTTCTGATTTCCCTAAACTGGGGCTTTCAAACAAAAGTGAATTAATCAGCAAATGTGGTTTTAGGAAATGCTTTACAGGTTATCAAAGTAAGATGTGGCTTACCACACTGGAACTTCATGCTACAATAGTAACAAAGGAAATCACAGTTTCACTTGTGCCAAAAGGGTGTGGGAACCTTACCAAATTATACACATTCAAATTTTCTATGTCACCATCTGCAAAGGTAAAGCAGAGTCAGGATTTTCAACCTTCATAAAAGATGGCAAATGCTACAGGTGGAACACAAAGTTTAAAAGCTGCTTCCAGAATTATTCCACCCTGTCAGAAACTCCTGAAGTTTCACACTCCTGCGCAGAGACCTTTCTATAGGTGGGATATACAAATAGATACAGTGCATTTATACCTTATAGGCATGAAGAGGTTTCAGCTGGAAGGAATTCTGCTCACTGATTGCCTGAAGTGTGGGGGAGCAAAAGAAAATGAGTATTTAGCACCTCTGTGCTTGCTGGTTGCAGAACTCCATGAAGTGACATGGCTCAGATATCTGGCCTGATGCCAACATCATCCTTGCATTTTGTGCTGCATGGAGGAGTAGATTTTTTTTTTTTTTCCAGTAAAATTGCTTCAGCAAATTCTCCTGTTATTAGGAAAATACGGCACTGTAAGGAGAGTTGTCATCTTTATTTTAAAATCTTGTAGCAATTGATTTATATTCATTCTATTGACAACAATTTAGACAAGTTTTGTGTTCCACTTCATGTAAAGGAAATTCCACAGCAGACATCTTGGAAGGGTGGCGGGTAAAAGTTTGTAGGCTGTTTTTAATTTTTAAACCACCTTCACAATTCAAAGCTACAGGCAGCTGAATTTCTGTTGGTATAGAGAAAACTTTATATAACCAGATCCACAGATGAAAACGATGCCAGCTAAAATTATATTCTTGTACAAAAAACAATTACACAACCATGATTAAATTACTGGATCAGTACCTTTTGAAGTTGCAGAAATACACATAAATTAGGTTATTGAAGATTAGAGGTGGTGTTTTTATGTGAAGGATGGGAGTTGGGAGGGAGAAGACTCAAAAATAGTAAAATATGGTCATCATGAAGAAGCCATTTCTGCCAGTAAGTTACCAAACAATTTTTCTTTTTAAATTCAATTGCCCAATATTTACAGAAGAGTCTGAATATCAATCAGTTGCCACGGAAATATGGAGACTAAGCAGATAAACAAAAACAACACCTGAAATTAAATTGAATTTGAATGGACATGCAGTTTGCTTCCATCACTTGCATTGTATCAGGCATCTGTACACTGTGCAATATGTTTCATTCAATACATTGTTTGAAACCCAAAGGTAACCAAGAAAGAAATAAGCTGTTACAATTAGCATCTTATGTAAAATTTCACACTCCACAAAACAATGCAATTGACACAGGGCTTACACAGAACATTGGGTGATATTTTGCACTCACTGTGATGGCTTGGAAATATAATTCACTGCACAATACTGACAGAATATTTACAGAAAATGAGGGCAATCATTAGTCTCTTATAAATAAGGTGACCAAATATCCCAGCCTTCTATGAATACATGCAACCCCCTCCCTGATGCAGTCATGTCAGTTATTTTGCTCTAATGAGCCTTCTCCTATCCCCATCAGTATTCTAAAAACAAAAGAAAGATATCACACACAACCAAAAGTAGTCACACACAACAAAACCCCATTCTTGTTATAAAATTTAAATTCTCAAACATCCTTTTAGTACTGTCTCATTTGAGTTCTGTTTCCACTGCTTTACCTCAGTGGGTTTCCCCTTTCCCTGAATGTGATGCTGGTCCCCACCGTGACAGGAGCAGGGAGGACTCTGGAGAAATGAACTGCAAAAAGGCAGCGTCCCAGCAGTAAGGAAAACCAAAGAACATGGCTTGCAGGCAAAAGGAAAAGGAAGCTGAAGAGCCCATTTGTGTCTAGAAGGGTTAAGAGACAATGGACATTTTGGTCGCCTTAGTTACAAGTCTCTCTGTCACCTGCATGCACGGACTTTTGCTCTAGTCTGTAAGTGTTGATCTCACAACCACACACAGTTTTATTCAAACACCAAACTGGTGAACAGTGTTATGAGCAGCAATCACAAGGATGGAACAGCCTTTTCTTCCAGAAGTCACAGAGCAAGATACTCCTTGAAGTCTTCTTTCCAGCTGTGCATACTGATCTGTACAAGTCCCATCTCCTGGCAGCCAGCACTAACCCTACAGGCATGACCAGCTCAAGCTGTGACCCTTTACAAGTTGTGTACGAGGTTGCCATTAAAGGTGACGTTCAGCAAGGTTACCACACATGGCTTGGGTACCACAGTTACCAGCAAATCACTTCAATGGTGACCAATATATTATAAGTTACTCCAACTACACACATATCAGAGAAGATTATTACAAAGACAATACTTTACACTCCTCTACCTGCAGCTCTCAGTTTGGTTTGCTTTGTTGCTGTTTTCTGCACGGTGGTGGTCTCCCATGGCGCATAATGTGTTTTTCTAAACTATCCAAGATGGCAACAGCAATCCTTTGGACATGGGGATCAGTGTGCACGTTTTCCTTGATGTTGTACAAATGCTGCAAACCACCTTCTTCAATTAACATGCTGCAGTATCTGGCGGCTGTAACAGGATTATAAAAAGGGAATTAAAACCAGAATTATCTAGGGTAAAGGTAGCAGATACTGTAAACACTGATTCAAATCCACTTTTGCCTCCAGGCAGTATTTAAGACACTCCCTAAAGTGTCCACAGAAGTGTGTGAGTACTTGAACAAGTGACAACACAACAGAGTTATCTAAACAGGACTCAAGCTGTAATCAGGTCTCCTACCAGTGTGTCTCAGCTGACTGGAAAATGCTCTATAATATGCACAGTATTCTCTCTTCCCCCACCTCCTCTCTGGGCATTCAAAGTGCACATAAACAAACCCGAAGAAATGGGAATTAAAAGCACTATAGTGTCTATGAGTATCCAGGTAACCATATCATCCCCTTTCCAAAAACCTTGGCACAGAACAGTTACCAATAAATGGTATCAGATATACCAAATCATTTGTCCAGGCTTGGAGAGTGAATACAAGCTAGTTCCTTCCAACAGTTCGCCAAATATATTGATGGTGGCCTCTCATTAGTTATAAGTTGCTACAAATGCCTTTCTGGGTTTTTTTTTCCACTTACACTCTGGAATTCAGTAAGTTAAAATCACACCTCCATCAGCTGCAGCATTATTAAGAGCAGGGAACAGCTATAAAAAGAGCTGTAGGGTGAATGTAATGTGCAAGCTCCAGAAGTTGTTATGGAAAGGTCAGGATGACTGTAATGCAATCCACAGGGCATTACCTCAGCTGGGCCCAATTTCACCATCCATCCCAGTGATGCAACACCAGACTTGTTTTAATGCTGATGGTGAGCATTTCTCTGGGGATCACATTTACTGTGGCACTACTAATATTTTAGTTAAGTTACCTCATTGAGGTGACTATGACATGGACAAAGAGCAGAGGAAGAAAAAAATGTTCAAAAAATTTTAAACCAATGACTTCCAGACTACTTTACCACATCATCTATAAGAGGGGGGTCAAAATAAAAAGCATCTCCTCTCCAGCACTACTAAAAGCTTTCTTTGGTACCAAGCACCAAAATCTGAAGATTTTCCTCCCAAATACATCTTCATATTTCAGCATTAAGCACATTTTACCCCAGAGTAGGTTATTATATTTGCTAGCAAACATTCAGTTTCTCTACAACTTCGTCCAGAAGCTTCTGGCATCAACTACCATCAGAACTAAAGGAATTTTGTCTTGGTGTCCAATCAGGAGTAGGCCAATACAAACCTCAGTAACATGTTAAAAGTCAGAGGTGAGGGCAGACAAAACACCAATAAATAGAACAAATAGGACAACACCAAGTTAACAGGACTGAGACACAAAGAGAAATTACAGGTCCTTATTTAAAATCTGTTATCCAGGTCTGAACAGTAAAACAGTTCTGTCAGAACAGTCTGACTTCAATGTGAGAAACCTCACAGATTTCTGGACAGTATTTTGGGAACAGTGGCTCATTATATAGATGAGTTCCATGAAGGGCAGCAAAACAGCATTCTGTGTGCAGTTATATATTAAGCCATGTTACTGGATCTGAACAGATGCCTTATCACTGCAGAAACAGTGATTTATGGGACAGAGATAAACAAGCCTAGATATGTTGCCATCAAGGAGATTAAAAACTGGCACAGAAAACACTCCAAGTACTTCAGAAGAAATCTGCTTTATATAGATATATTCATGCCAAAAATTACTGTCAAAAAAAAAAAGCATTAAAAGCTAGGAAGGTTTGTTCCTTCCTACATTTAGGTTTAGTTGAGGGATTTATTTCCTTTTCCCTACACTTATGCATTACATCAAATTATCTCAAATGATTCTACTTCTCATTTTGCAGATGGGAAAGAGAGATTAAGAAAGTGATGTTTATGCCACAGCAGGTTACTGCAAAAAGGCAATCAGAGATGAGGATTTACTATATCTTCTGTTCCCACAGTAAGAGACTGCTACCTGCCACGGTCACTGCTCTTAATTTAAAAGGAATCTGTTGCCAGCATTAATATTTGCATATTTGATTTGAATAACAACACATGTGCAGGCAAAAAACGTAGTTAAATCTTAACAAATCCACGTTTTGGAATTAACACTAGGCATCTAACAGCAAGATTTCAGTTAATAGAGGAGATGTAAGGAACTTTTACTACTCTTTCTCTGCCCCATTTAGACAAGCCCCCCAAATGTAGGTTTTCCAGAGGATTAGGAGTGAATACCCTAGAAATTCTTATTTTTCCCACTTCATACTAGTGAATAACATACCAAAAAAAAAACAAAAAGAATTTTAAGGATAATATTCTCTCAATACATACGATTTTTGCTGCAGACATGCTGCATGGCCCACACTGCCCATAACTGGACACCAGGTGTCATGAAACAGCCAAGCAGTGGAAAAAATGGATTGAAAGACCTATTAAAAAAAAAAAAAAAAAAAAAAAAAAAGAAGAGAAACAGTTACTTGCTTTATTACTAGATACTATTACTTCAGAGGTCATATGTATGCTCTCTCAGCCATATGTTAACTACAGGAGACACTGATAAACATTAAGAGGCTGATCTGCTGCATCTAAAACTCAATTAAGACAACTACCAGCAAATATCAGATACAGTAGATATGTGGCATGCCTTTTGTTTTTTTTCCCAAACTCTTGATCACAAAGTAAGACAACAGTTACCTGTAAGCCACCATCTCACATTCTGGGGTTGGCCAATTCAAAATGGCAGCATGCTGTAAAATACAGAACCAAGAACATTGATTGTTAAATACAAACATTGAAATAAAAATAGAAAAACTGTGATAAAATTCACCATCATTTCTGTACCAGCTGTTCAAGGAGAGACGTCCTCTGGCTGCGACTTAACGTCCAGGCCTGCTCCCCTCGAGATATCAGGTGAGCAATAATCCCTGCTGCAAAGTAGCTGACTTCCACCTCCACACTGTGCAACAACTTACTGATGTGGTCTATGAAATCCTTCCACATTAATTCAGAATGGAGTTCTTTAACTTCAGCTATGTTATTCTGCAATGGGGAGATAAATAAAAAAAAGTAAAGAAATAATAATAAAGAAAAAAGTCAACAGAAGGAAGAGGGTGTGAGGGAGATAAACATAAATTTGAATTATATTCTGTGAGTAGACACAGATGAGCACTCAGATGAGATCTCTGTACACCCAGGTGACCACCACGTGCCAAAATACTACTTTTGCTTAAGGAGATTTTTCCAGTCTAATGCAGACATTTGCTTCAAAACAAAGAGGTGTTCTTGTAAGTGATTTTATGCCACTAGCATGTAGATTACACTAAATCAAAGGCTGATTTTAACAATTCTCAAGCACAACTTCAAAAAAATTCCCCAGTGCAAAATTTTGTGTTCCACTGACTTTCAACCTACTTTTTGCATTTGGACTAATGTGAAGCCTCACTCTCCTTTCTTAAAAGCTCTTTATATTTACTCTAACCATCAATTTCAATATAACTTTTGAAGAAACATAAAACAGTCCTAAACATGTCAACTGTGAATAATACACAATATAAGGATTAAAGAAGAATGCAAAAAATTAGGACATGAAAAAATAATTTTTTAGATTAACATAGGGTAAAAAAAATTCTCCTAAAAGAAAATTCTAAAAGTATATATTTCAGACTTTTTTTTATTTTTCATCTCACCAAAAGTCCAAGAACCTTCTGTTGGATGGATGATTCAGATGGAAAAGACTGTGGATAAAAGAAATAAACAAAAGGTAAATATTTATGCTTATTATTGAAACAGCTTTAATTACAAACCTGTGTTGATAATCCACCACCAAGCTCCCCTTCCTCACCTCTAAGACTCTCATGAAGAGTTCTAGCCCTTGGTTTTCAATAAAGTGCCGACACGTTGTTGGAGATTCATCTGTGAGGTTCCAAAGTGCACTCAGTGTGAACTTGAGGGTTGTATCTACAAGATTCTGATTTGTTTTCTGTTTAACTATTTGTAGAAGTTGCTGGGGGGAAAAAAACCAAACATCAAAATATCAATATATGTAATAACTCCTCTGCTTTTTTCTACACTTACTGGGCAATGCATAGCTGTCATTTATATGCAGAATAAAGATACTCATGTTTAGAGTCAAACTATACTAAATAAACTACCTTTTAAACTTTTTACCTCCCCTCTGAACATGGTTGCCTGCTAAAGGAATTCCTTTGCTTCCACAGTAATTATATGTGTAGGACTATTACAGATGGAAGTCATCCCCAGAACTCAGAACTTTTACAGCAGTATTTACCTAGAATATTGTCATTTTCAGCACCTTCCACCTCAAACAATGAATTTAAAAACAAGGTATGTCTTGCTATTTTACTTTGCATTAACTGTGTTAAGTTTTTCCACTTTGGTTTACCTTGTAACTAATTTTCTCACAAATACATGTTAATATGTTCTTAGAATTTATCTCCTTATGTTTACTTTGTATCTTCAGGAATACTGCTAGCATGAACAGCTGGAGAGGATGGGATGGCAGGAAGGCATCTGACTTACCCTAACGATGAAGAGTTCTGCACCAAGTTGAGCTGTTTGCTCTGTTGAGAGCTGGAAACAAACAAAAGCAGATTAACATTTTTTTGTTTTAGACTTCAAAAATGTTATCCTATCATCTCAAAGCTTAATTCCATACCTTTGCAGCAAGAATGGAAATTATGGCTACAGCCATCCTTTGCATGTTTTGATCTTCATGATTACACAGCCACTGCATAACAAGTTTGGCTGCTTCAAACCTGGAAGTTAAAAATAAAATTAATTTTCACAAGTCTTGTAAGTCTTAATTAAAGAAAGATGTACACAAACAACAGAAGTATGTTTCATACCATACAAAATAGAAAGACACAGTGAAATTGCAGGTATTGCATGAGACTGTCAGCGTTAAGCTGTTGGCTTAGGGTCTCTTATTTCTAATTATGTATCAGAGTGCACAGGAATTGCTCTCAAAGAAGGAAGAAAAATTTGGCACAATCTCCTGACAAGTCAGAGCACCACACTTCAATGTATTTGGACAAAACATCTGAGTAGAAAAACGTCAGAAAAAAGCAACCCCAGAGAAATGCTGACTTCCATTACATGAAATTAAGGATAGACCCATCCCGGTGAAGTAAAAAAACCCCTGTATGGCAAAGGATTTTTTCAGACCTATACTCAGTGGTATACATTTGGGTCAACAGGCCTAAAACAATATAGGCCAGATAAATTCAGCACACTGGAATGATTTAAACTGAGCAAAACTCTGGCCAGAAACAAAGCTTCGGAAGAAAAATATTCCGCAATGCTACAATTCATTTCAACTGACATCTAAAACTTGCCTGTTAAATGGGACATCCTGAAGGATTCTGTCACTGCATAGTGAAAGAAGGCAATTCTTTTGCAGCTGTGAGAAACAAAAACCAATCACTTCATTAGAAACACACAAATTTCAGAATACCCCCTTGCCACGAACACATTCCCACGAGGTCCTGGGACGCGCAGAAACCGTTTAAGACCCCCCAGGCAGAGAATGCCCAGGAAGCAGAGGAGTTCAGCCTCGTACCTGCTGATGGTTTGGGAAGTGCTCCATGGCCTTGAGGAGCAGGTGGGTGACGTCTGCCAGCAGGCGCACGGGCATGCCGGCCGCCAGGTCCTGCTTGGTGAGGTTGAAGACGCAGGCGCTGGCCGCCAGCTGCACGGGCAGGTTCAGGGGGTGGTTCCTCATGCCGATCACCACCAGCTGCAGCACAACAGTTTGGCCCACGTTAGCTGCTCCCGCATTTGCACACAGACCCCGAGAATAATCTGCCTCCTGCTCGAGGCCACAACAATGACTCACAGCACTCGGATTCTGCCTCCCTTGTAGGAGAGTGAGAAACCCATCTGGGGTGATTTTAATGCACAAGGAATAACGTTTCCGTCTGCTCAGCGATTCAAAGACAGAAACTTCTACTGCTCCAAATCCTTTTGCACAGCTTGTAGCAACCTCTCAAAGAAGAGGCTCCACAGATTGCAAGAAATTCCTAGAAAGAGCCAGGCTGGGATAAAATCACCAAACCCTTCCAGAGGTGAATGAAGCAGGACAGAGTTTCTGCAGTGCAATGATAATGATGTAGTGCCTTGCTGTTTGGGGATGAGCCATTCTGAATCACATCCTGAGCTGCTAGGTCAGAAGAGATTTTTTGCACCTTCTTCCTGAATCATGTTTATGGCTATGTATGTTGATTGTGATCTCACCTAATAAACACCTAATAATAATATTTTTCTTGTTCATAATTGTCTGGCAAAGTCTTTTTGATATTGATGCCAGCAAATTTAAGGCCGCTTGTTCAATATCAAAGAGGATAAGAAAAATAAAAACCATGTGTACTACTGGCGCCTCTTTTTAGGATCCTTACAAAACTCAAACCATCTCTGGTGTTCTAGACATGGAAAGCCAATGCCTAGAATGGATTTCTAAGGAAGTTTCTGGGCTCGAGGTTACGGCCCCATAAAGAACACTAATAATATCCATTCACCCATTACCATACCAGAGGGTGAGTGGAGAAACTCACTGAATTCTTTCCTTATTATTTCTCTTTAGTGAGAATCAGCAGAAGGCACTGCTGTGTCTAGTGAATAAGAGTAGACAGACCTTTGATTAGAATCCAAATAGATATAATCTAATGACAGAATCCAGCATCTGAAGAATATTTCGTATCATATGCAAAGTTTCGTGAAAAAACTAATTTATATGCTACTAAATTTAGATAATTTATGTAAGTACAGAACAATTTTACCTAAAAAACTACAGGGCATCTTCTACATCACTGTTGTTTAAATAGTTCTTTATTTTTATTTAACACTACAATTTTAATCTTAAAAAAACACAACCAAAAAGGTGAAAGCTTATAAAATAATTTATACCAGAGTTTTGGGGATAAGCTCAAGAACAACACATGAGAACCATCAAAAGTATTATTTTACCTTTAAAATTTCAGGCTTAGTTTTTTCCATTACGTGTGTCAGGCTGAATAAATGAAAGAGTGCTTCTCTCACAAAGAAGGCCCGTTCACTGTAACGCCTCAGTGCTTCTGAAATCTGAGTTTCATTTGCTTCTCCTGACACCTGTGAACACAGAAATCATCTTTAGTTCAAGATGTCAACATTTTACTTTCAAAGTTTCATTCTCAAAAAATGCAAAGCTGCAGTTTCAAAGGCAGTGATTTGGCCAAGCCCTTCAGTAAGCAAATGATTGCCAGCCTGCTCTAGTTTCCATTTAATGATATTTTCTCTGTTTATAACTGTAAATTGTATAACTGGAGATGGTTTCTTCCTCAGTCCTACTATTTAATGAATCATTGCTGCAATCACTGTCTTCTAAAATTCTTAGGGGAGCATGCAGAACTTGCTCTACTTAACATGGCACATACCAAAAAAGCAAAATGTTCATATATAAAGTGTCACATTCTGTGCATCTTGTATTGTATACACACATATTTGTTTGAAACTTCTGAGATCAGGAATACATTACAGCTTTGAGAGAACTGACAGCATCTTGGATTTTGTTTTATATTCTCTACTGATTAGAACTGGGCAACCCTGTTGACTGACATGTTGTACAGCCAATTATACCCTACATGAAAAATTTCCACTTGGTTTTATGTTCTCAACTATAATATCTGCCTAGTGTTCATAATCAAATTTCATAAGGCTGCTGTAAAGACAGCAATATTTTACCACTGCTGTTTCCATGAGTTCTGTGTCTTGTTTATTCTTTAGCAGTATCTAGACTAAGCAGCTGAATATTTCAGTAGAGTTACTAATGAATTTGGGTCACCAAAAAAAATAATAAAAAAAAAATCCCCAAACAGAAATAAAACCAATCGTAGCCTACAGTCTCTTTTTGACAACTATGCCTTAAAAAAAAGAAATGCAAACTGTTTTGCTAACCACAGTGCAACTTTCACATTACCAGAACCTTCCTCCTTCCTGCCTTTTCCAGGCACAGACAGTTCTATGAAGCAAATATTGTGAACAGCAAGGATTACATTGTATTATTTTACACCAAACACGAGGTATAACCTCCTGAGGCTGGATATCATCACACCAAAGGGGAACTTGTTTTATCCAGCTAGGAATTTCAGCATTCAGACACTTCACTATCAGCTGTGACAACTAAGTACTCAAGAGACCTGGCTCTTAAAAAATGTCAAATGTTTCAGGGGAAAAAAAATATACAAAATTGTGTAGCTGTGTTACTCCAGTTGTCTATTACAAGAGCATTCTGAATTTTAAAACTGAACTGGAAAACTAAACTTGCACAGGAGACAAACTAAACTATGGACACATTAGGCTCTCTTCCTTATTCCTTCTGCAGCTTCCATCATCCTCAAGACACAGCAAAAAAGAAAACTCAGTGTCAAAGATGATAGACAACTGACATACCTAAAACAACTTTAATTCTGACCTGCTCATTCTCCAATAACTGCATTCAGATTCTACAAAAGAAAGAATGATGTCTTGTTGCCTGGCAAAAGATAAATGCACTTCAGAATACATCATCTCATCCTAAGGGGCTACATAATTGAGGATTTGTTCAAGAAGAGGAAGTCTTTCATCCTAAGTTATTGCTTCTTAGGTGCTGCATTCATCACCAGAAGACCTTTCAAGATGGGTAGAAATATTGTAAGAGGAAACAGCAGTGGTGGTGGAACATAACAGCAGCTGAGTTATTCAGCTTTATTGTATCTGCTGTGTTAATCATGAACTGCTCGAAGCTGATGCAAATTCTACCCCCACCCCTCACAGGCTGCTGACTTATGCCAGATACTGTCTGGAATCCAGAGAATATTATCCCACTAAGTGACTTCAGACCAGACAAAGTTCAGCTCTCTTAAATATGGTAAATTAGGATCTAAGGTTCACTGAAGAGGCACAGAAAACAGATGCCTCTAACAAGTATATACATATATACACAGTATTATGTAAATTTTGCACTTTGTGTAAAATTAAGTAGGAATTTCACCTAAAGCCAGAAATTATAAATAACAGTTTAAAAAAAAAAAGTGAACCTACAGCCTCCTACTGAAACACACACATACATTTGTTACAAGCTATTAGCTCCATTTTCCCTGCACATTATATTTTTTCAGTGAAATTAATTCCCCCACTTAACCTTCAGGTTTCCTTCTCCTGTTAGGAACTCTGAGTAGCCGGCGTCGGTAGCTAGCAGTCCTACAAACTGCATTGTGGGCCTCTGCAGAATGAACGCCTGCACAGCTTTATCTGTGACGTGTTTCCTTCCAGAAATGTCCAAAGACACAAGGTTAGGCAAGATATCTCTCTGTTCCAGTAAACGAAGAGCTATGTCCGATGTGAACTGTTTGTCATCCGAAATATCAAGGTGATTCAGGTATTTTAGTTCTCTTATAACATCCAGAATCTGGGTTGTGGTCATTTTCAAGCATTTCAGGTGGTGCATGGTCAAAGACTTGAGCCGGTCTTTGCAGGTGAGGAGTGCTGTTATGTCAGTGACGGAGGTGTTGGATATATCCAGACTTTCCAACCTGGGAAGCGAAGCAACGTCTGCCAAGTCCTCATTGTAGAAGAGCACGTTGGTGATGCTCAAGGCGCGGAGGCCGGACAGCTGACTGAAACACCTCTCGTAGGGGTCTTCCAGAGACAGAGTCAGCGAGTTCAGCACCAGGCACTGCAGATTCTGCTGGATCCACTTATTGCTGCCCAGCCCGCTGATAATGTCTGTGATTGTTATGTCAGCGTTCACCCCCGTGGCGTCCAGCTCCACCAGCTTGTGGTGGCAGAAGGCTTTGCGGAAAGCCACGGCCGAGATTTTGGCTTTGCGGATGCAGGCTCGCTTCAAGCGCATCTGGTTGCCTCGGAAGATGCCCACGGTGCCGTCGTTCAGAAGCCCTGTGGGAAAACAGCATCAGTGCCTGCCTCCAGTGTCAAACAACCCCACTTTGACACCAAGAACCCAAAGGGTGCAAAGCGGTGCCAGAGAAAATGAATTACAAAGTCGTTTGCCTTGGATCATTACGTCACCGATCCCATTACGCCACCGATCTCTTACGTTTGAGATTCCACTTTGAAGATTATGATGTCGTGTTTGGAAAATTCCAAGTTTAGGGATAGGGCAGATAAATAAGGAGCATTAAATGGACTTTACCTATTTGATTCAGAAAATGGAACGCACAATAAATAAAATATGGGTATGATTCAAAAACAATCAGACCGCTGCCCTCATTTGCTGCATTTTTCACGCTGAACTGGTTAGAAGTGTGCTAAAAACAGAATTTCAGAACTTCTGAGTGTAATTCTGCTCTGGCCACAGTTCCATTAACCTCAAGACTGCACCACCTATCAATGACCTGTTCTCATCTTGCCTTAACTACATAATCTAGCACTTGATTGAATTCATAAGGAGCATCCGTATTAAGCTAATTAAGTTCTATATGATGAGGGTAGGAGTGTTGCTCAGAAACAAGCTTAATGTGAGAAAGAAACCTAAGAAGTGATTCAAAGAATAGAAAGAGGAGGGCAAGGAAAGGGTGGGAAGGAGAAAAAGACAGCAGTGAAAAAAAGAAAAAGCAACAATCTTGTTTAGTATCTTTTTACTTTGTAGAAAGAATGCATAAGGAGCCTTTTCTTGCAAGACACTGGCAACATCCTAACTGAAACAATCCACTGAGTCCCCTGCATGGCACTGTCAAAAATGCATTCAATATACAAATATGAAATCTTGGTGTCTTATCAACAGAAGGATTACAAAAAGCCACGTGAAGGGTACAGTTTCACAAGCATCCACACAAAAGGAGTAGGAAGAACACATCCTAGTTTTGCTCCTACAGGGTTATAAATGTCAACACTCCTAGCTTTTAATCTCCTATCTTCATAGATCCTTACAAAGAAAATGAAATAAAAATATATTTGAATAATAACATCATTGCCACTACAGTTTGGATTTAAGTCATGGGCTAGTAATTGCCTCTGTGACAGAGGCAAATTAATATAAAAATTTGCAGACCTTTCTAAGGAGCAAATGGTTCAGGCATTTCTGACCAAGTAGTCAGGGGACAACTTACCTCTTTTGTGGAGAAAGCAAAAATATGGGATGAAACAAGTGGTAAGGAGCAGAAAAAGTAAAAGTAATAAATATAATTATAGTTGGGTTAAAGTATCACTAAACTACTTCTTTATTTTTGCTTATCTCTTTATTTAAGGACCAAGGCTCTCTCCCTGGCAACACCATGTTTACCTGCCACACACTTTTTTCCATCCTGCATTCTCTGTGTTTGTGATATTTTCGTGCCTGGAAGTGTCTTCACCACTGCCAGCACTGGTAATAAATTTCTGGTAATTCAGTTTCCTTTAATCTGATTTCTTGGGACTACTTCTAAATAATNTTTTTAGCTTGTCCTTTTTAGGACCATTCTCCTCTGTTACTTCTAACCAGAACAACTTGAGAAAACCAGAACACCAGTACTTGCCCAATAAGACCCAAATAAAATCTGCACCTATAGGATAGGGTGTTTGGTCTGTTTACAGCAATTTTTCTAGTGTCGTGTCTCATTTCTTAAGAAAAGTCTCCAGGATCTCAAGGAATGTGTCTCTTATCTCTTCTCTAGCAGAATTTATACTTTTACTTTTTCATGACAAGAGTTTTATTACAGCAATTTTATCATTCTCAAAGCAAGCAACCAAGAGGGCAGCCCTCTCCTCAGAGGTGTGCTGACAGAGAACCAATGAGCCAGATCACAAAATGTAGGAACACCATAAGGTTTTTATACCACTCTAAAACTGAGTGCTTTGAAACAAATAATTCTATGCCAATGTAAGTGTTAAAAGAGATGAGAAACTGTTTCAATGAATCACAAGGGTATTTTCTAGCTTAATCACAGGGGCACACAGTAAAAACAGAAAAAAAAAATTAAATGCTCTTCAAGAGGTATTGTTGCTAGTAGTAGAATCTTTTTTTCCTGAAGTGATTGAAAGAAGCCTGAAGAATGTTCAAATAAAGGAACATTAAAATCATAAACCAAGACTAAGAACTTTCTATTTAGATCTATGTGGCAACAAAAAGCTCAGCTGAAGCTGTGTAAAGCAAAAATAACAAAAATTCTCTATTAAGGGATTACAGAACACAGTTTTAACAGCTGCAGCAGCAGATTCCACTAGAAAATATAGCAGAACTGCAATGTCACATTCCAGTGAAATAATTTCACTGCTGACCCCCAAGTGATTGTTTTTACCATGAAATGCCATCGTCTGCAGCAGTCGATCAGCCACCTCTTGAGGAAACATTCCTGGCTCCTGCAAGCAAAATGTTCCATCTTGCCTTTCTGTGCAGAACTTCTCTAGGTTGGCAGTCAGGAAATTCAAACAGATATCAAGTAAAGAATACGGAGAAGCTTCCTCCTGTCATATGCAAAACACAGTGAAACAAAGGAGATTTAGTCAAGTCTATGAACCTTCCATGAGTTTCTATGAACCTTCCATTACTCCATAATGTCCTTTTTGTTAGTCTGGCAAATATTACAAGAGGAGATGTCTCCCTCTGAGCCACAGAAAGCCAGGTCACACAATGAACAACTGGCCAAACTGATGGGAGCCTCCTTCCCCAGTCACCCCCAGAACCACATCCAGTCACGTCTGCCATGCTTTGAACTTGTGTTCCCAGAGGGAGAAAAGCAATTGCTGAAAAATAATTTATGAAGTCTACTGGGAATTAATCAACCAAGACAAAATGAAATATTTAAAAAATCAAATTATACTTCTGGGTTTAAAATATTTATCTTAATCTTTCACTTAAGTCAACACATATTAGAAGTCTACTACCAACCTACATAAGAAATACAGGTACTGCAGATAAATTGCATATATAGGAGCATTTTTTGATCCTGAAAAGGGCAGCTAGAGTTTCACATCAAAAAAGGAACCCCAAAAAGAACTGGTTTAATTCCAAATCTTGTGCAACAATAAACTAACATCTATTACAGTAATCCTGTTCCTCTTTCCAGGTGCTCTGCACCTGGAAATCATCTACAGCAGAAGTCTGGGTACAAAGGACAAGACAGAATATAAACTTGATATTCTCCCTCAGAGTTTGAGATTGTACACTGATACATGAAAATCTCAAAGGGTTTTTTTATTCTATGTCTAATAATAACCTACTGTTTCCAGCCACACAGATTAATCAACATAAAGAATGACTCTCAGCACTGTGAATCATCCCAGCACCACACAAAAGAAGGCCGAGTGACTGGTACATACTCCCCCAGACAATATTGAAAATAACAGCATCAACTGGTGCCAGATCTCATCTGTAGGAAAAATAGTAGCTTCCCTTTTAGACAGAAAGTTCTGGATAATTTCACCTTTCCTTCTCAGCTCATTTAACTTCTGTTGCTTTGCTTGCCTAATACGCTGATCACAGGAGTACTGAAATATGTAAAAGGTTACGGAGAAGAAACATAAATAAGTTTACAGAGATAAGTCTTGAAAATAAGGTGATCATATTTGAGGACTGGGAGGTACCACATTAGGGCAAAGATGGAATGGAGTCTATCTTTAATGAATCATGTATTGACAACAATTAGAGACTGCAGTTAACAGCTCCTGCAAACTTAAGTACAGGCTTGGGAAATAAAACTCCAAATTGTTCAAATGAAAGCTCTTTCTGCAGCTTTTGACATGCAACTTTCATTCCTGTAACTCAGTTTTGCTAACTGCTTAAATTTTATTACTTTTTAAGCTTTATTATTACATTGTATTGTTACAAAAACAGGAGTTACTTTGTGATGCAACATGCTCCCATACCAGAAAATGGCAATTCTGGCTGCCTCCAATCTTAAGCTGATAAGAAAACAAAGGAGGGAATTTGGAATTGTGAATGTCCTTTGTTTCTTTGTAGTGTGCAATGATGTCCGATTATTTTAAAACAGTACATTTTTTTTATATGAGACAAGAAAATTTAGTTTTTAACTTGAAATCAATACACATACCCAGGACTTGTGTGACAGCTGATGAATCAAACAAAAATCAGAATCTTTACTCAAAGGTGTATGAAAATCATTCCCACTGAAGCAAAGACATCCACGCCCCCATTAGATCTTGTGTCTCAAATTTGATGCTCAAAGATGACAAAACCAGAATACTGGTTCCTCATTCCTCCTGGAACTGTTCCTTCCTGCCTGCCAGAAAAGCTGAAACACTTTTATGTATCAGTGAACAAACTCCAACGAGAATTTTTAGCCCTGTAGATAGGCCACTGGCATATGACTCAGAAAACTATTTTTTCAACCAGTACCTCTGAGTGGCCAATCTGTCCTTTGGAAATGCAAGTTTAATTGTTACATAATCCATCTGGAAGTTCACACAGGGCATCTCCACACAATCAAGGAACAAAAACCACAAGTAGGGGTCAATCACACTTGCAAACAACAAGGTTCCGTTTTTATTAACGCCACTCATTCCCATTATGGGAGACATTTGTAATATTTCTTCAACTTGCTGCCAAAAGGCTGAGGAAACACCCCCAGGCTCCTGAGGTAACCTGGGCAGACAGGCAAGATGTTTCCATCTGTATATAATAAAAGTTCTCTGACAAGCATCCTAAAAACAATTTCCTAGACTGTCTGCTGCTGAAATAGAACAGCTCTAACGCAGTCTGGAAGCCTTTCATGCGAGCTGGAGGCATTCCTTTTCTCACTCCTCTAGACTTCGAGACCATATTGCCCAGTTAAAGTTGTATTTAAGCTCTTACAAGGTCAGAATTTAAGTGGTTCCTTTCTCTAGCTCTGCTTTTGACTGTCAGGTTGAAGACAAACCTGACATCTGTTTTCAGATCACTTCACTTTGTGTCTAATGAGACCCTATAAATGTATGTCAACAATAGCAGAGCATTTTTTTTTAATTGTTATTTAATAAACATCACTCAGCAGTTTTTGAGTAGAACTTCTATTATGCTATTTTACTTTTTCATAGTTATCTTACTTATCTGATACTTCAATTAACCTCACAACTTCTGTCATTATATCAAATTAATTGAGTAGCCGGAAAAGAAATACAAAAATTAATTCCCCAAACCACAGAATTATGTATTACATGATGCAAGCTGGGGTGCCTTCATTAACTAAAACATACATTATGAGAGTAATGTGACACATGTAAAACCTGGCTAGCTTATGGACAGCATGAAAAGCAGAATAATTGCATTCAAATGGGCTTTTAAAGGCTTATTTAAATTAATTCTTTAAAGGAAAAAAACTTTTAAAGTGCTCAGTATAATCAAGGCAAACCAAAAGTGTGCAGGGGGATGGGGTAAACTGCCTGGCTACTGGCCTCTGACAGTAATCCAATCCAGTGGTGAACTGAAATGCAAAACCTGCTTCAACCTGATGTTACCAGCTCAGCTCCGAGCTCAAGCCAGGGCAGTTGGAAAGGCTCTCCCAAAGAACATTATCCTCCACATTTCCTTCAGAGAATCCCATGAATCAGCTTTAAATACCACTAGAATATATCCAACACGTATTTCAAAGTGCAGTTAAAAAGCACAAAGAGCTTAAGGGGACACATTAAAGGGAATAAGTTACAGGATCTTAAGCTGAACATTATAAACCCAGATTAACTGGCTGACTATGAGTATCAAAACAAAAGCCTTTTCCTTTGGGGAAGCATCACCAGGCAAGTACCTGCTTATATAACAATACCTAAAGAAAAATAAGAAACAGGTATAACTGCTGTTTTCTGTCAGTCATTACAATCTAGCTTTGCAAAAAAAAAACAAAACAAAAACAAAAAAAAAACCACTAAATTCCACTGCTGAGTGGGCCTTTCTCTCTACAGGGGTTATGATCCTCCCAACAGATTCAGTTCCTATGGGCTCTGTCTCTCAGACTCATTAATTTTAATTTTTTTTTCCCCCAGTGGGTGTGTTTTGTTTTGGCTGGTTCTTTTCCCCCCCCTCAATAAACCAGTATGTAACACTGGAAGAAAAATACCAATTTCATCTCTACCAGAACCATGTCTGTGATGTGCTCCCCAAGTTTCACACCCAGATGCAGATCCAGTATAACAAACCTCAAATATGTAAAAGTCTCTGTAAGCCAGGTCCACCTGCTTTTTCCTCTCTGAAGTCTCAAAGGACGAGACGGCTACAGGGTTAAGGATTTGTCAATTTGTGGTGGTCATTTCTCTCAAAACATTAACAGGAAAATAAGAGGTAATTTAGAGCCTCAGTCTTTGCTATTGGATGTACCATGTTTTCAAGCTGAATTCCACCTCTCCACAGCCCCAAAACTTTAATTATTTTCTTAAAATGAACATTCTTAAAACAATTAAGAAACAGCAACTCAAGCAACAGCCATCAAAATTCTTCAGAGTGCTAATAAAGGAAAGGCAGTGGGAAATAAACAGTTTCATGATTTATGCTACTAAGAAAGCTTTATGATTATCCTATTTAAATTAAGTTCAATGGAATTAAACAGAAGTAGGAGATTTACTAGCCAGACTCAAGGAAGGATTATGCTGAAAACTCCAATTTAATAGTTAACTATTCTGGCACAAGAAGTGGGAACATACTGATTAAAGCTGCTACTGATACAAAGTCAGCAGCGATCACAGGAGGCCTAAAATTAAATAGTGCCCCATTAAAACAACATAGTAAGGCCACTTATTTCAAGGTTAATATCAAGAACTTCAGCTACAAGTTCACCAATTAGAAACGATAGAGTGTGGAACCAGAGTGATGTGCCAAACCACAAAAAATTGGGGTGAAGCAGACAAGGAGAATCATAAAAAAAGAGATAGGATTAAGTCACTTTAAAGACACACCAGCAATCTCACAGCACTATTTATGTTAAGAGATACCTGCAGCATTTCAGTTTAAATGTAACAGCTACTAGAATGCTCTGGGGAGGAAAAGCGAAATTGGAATAGGACATAAACAGATATTTTCTTAGCCTAGAAGATAAAAAGGTGAGAGATACATATGCTACTTATAAATAAATACAGCACAATGAATATAAACTGTAGAAGGGAAAAAGCCTTTAAAGAGAAGCACACTGCAAGCACAGCAACAAAGGTACATAGAAATGACATGAATTGGAAGTTTTGCCAAAAATTTAGACATCAGGACACAGTTAAACAATGAAATTCTACCCTACTTCACTGATTAGAAGAGCAGGCACAAAACGTACCTACTTCAAAGATAATGACACATAACTTTATTAGGGGATTGACTGAAATTAGGCTTTTAATGACAAAGGACTAGATTGCCCAGGAAGCTGCTGCTAGTCCTTGAAAAGCAAATATGCACACTCATGTCTGGAGCAGAGAAGCAATCCAAACAGCTCCCATATGCTCTGCCCCGGCCTGCCTGGAGCAGGGAAAGGCTGTTTCTTTGGCAGCTCCGCGCTGCAAGAGCTCAGCGAGGCCCACGCACCGTGCCTTGGCACGGCTTCCTCCAGACAGACCCTGGACAAAGCAATCCCCAGTGGAAGGTGCTGTCGGGGATCTGGAGGAGGCAGGAGCCGGAGGAGGCACAGGCGGCTGCGCTGTGCTGTGCCGTGCCGGGCTGTGCCCTCACGCCGGCCGAGGGCTCTGCCCCGCTCCGCCCTGGCAGCTGCGGGTGCCCGCCGCGCACGGAGCTGTGAGGGGCCGCTCAGGACGGCGGGCCCGGGATGGCCGTCATCGCCGCCCCGGGGACACGGGGATTGAGCCTCCTTCCCTGCCGACCGCCGGCTCCCCAGCGCCCTTTTACATAACGGGCAGCAGCGCCGCGGTTACACAACGAACGGCGGGGCTGCCCCGGCCCGGCCACGGT